>JAZGLO010006701.1:3626502-4025505 GCA_036873155.1 Biomphalaria sudanica
TTTTCGAAAGCTTCCCCCAAAATAAAAGGAGCTATAGCTCAGACTGGTCCTTAGTATCAAGAGCTCAGCTGTCCATCTCCACCAGACTTTAATAATATAAGGCCTTGTGGTAACATAGATAATTTCATTATTAGTATTCATTGCTAGTTCAATGACTTAATACTGGGTCAAAATAAACATAATTAGGGTATTCTCTTTCTCTCTCTCTCTCTCTCTCTCTCTCTCTCTGTGTGTCTCTCTCTCTCTGTGTCTGTGTGTGTCTCTCTCTCTCTCTCTCTGTCTGTGTGTCTCTCTCTCTCTCTTTCTCTCTCTCTCTGTGTGGGTGTCTCTCTCTCTCTCTCTGTGGGTGTCTCTCTCTCTCTGTGTGGGTGTCTCTCTCTCTCTCTGTGTGGGACTCTCTCTCTCTCTCTCTGTGGGTGTCTCTCTCTCTCTCTGTGGGTGTCTCTCTCTCTCTCTCTGTGGGTGTCTCTCTCTCTCTGTGGGTGTCTCTCTCTCTGTGTGGGTGTCTCTCTCTCTCTGTGTGTGGGTGTCTCTGTGTGTGTGTGTGTGTGGGTGTCTCTCTCTCTCTCTTGTCTCTCTTCTATCCATAAAAAATCGTCTAATTTCCCACGTAACAAACTACTGCTTAGCATTTCCTTAATTAAATATTGCATAATTTTCTAATTGGAATATATAATTGCACAATTCATATTATCCATCCATCTGAATGTATTATTCACCAGTTTGAATTATTCACCAGTTTGAATGAACTCATATGCGGTGTTCCCTAGTAGGAATGTATCATCTTTGAATTAAATTGTGGTATCATTCCCCAGTTAAAGGTATCATTCTCCAGTTAAAGTTATCATTCTCAAGTTAAAGGTATCTTCCCCAGTTAAAGGTATCATTCTCAAGTTAAATCATTACTAGCTTTTGAAAGTCCATAATCAATAAGCAGCAATATTGCAATTAGATTTTGGTCTTATATAAAACAAACTCTTAGTTTCAACACAAACAGATTAAAGTCTAGATCTAACAAAACAACAAGATTGAAGCAATGTTAAGGTGTCAGCCTAATTATTTCCATAAACGTTATCAATGAAAATAGAATTAGTATTTGGTTTTCTCTTTATAAAGTACAGATTGACAATATGTTACACTTTTTAAAATAGAAATATACAGGTCATAGAAATATACAGGTCATAGAAATATACAGGTCATAGAAATATACAGGTCATAGCTCCATTCATACTTGTATCCTATTGATTTGAGCGCATTCAACGTGCCTTATTTGCTAGTCTCTCTATGTCTATATTATTATGGTGGCAGCCTAAATGTGTCAGAAACAAATAAATGTGTATTGAGTCTGGGAAACGAATAGAAAATAAAACGGTTCTTATAACTCTAAATACTTGGGAATTATAACACTAAAAATGTGAGCTAGACAAGAAACATAGGCAGAACTATGGGTTGAGAATCACTGGATTAGAATATTGTTCCATCAGATCAACGGAAAATCTTCTAATACCATCGGATAGCCTCGGCTGCCATCTTGAATGGACGTGTACCCGTCTCTGATTGAAGAGAGGATTTCAGCTCTAGGATTATCTTGTAAGGTCCTGTTTTCTAAAACACCCCAAACATCTTGATATCGCCCTTTCATCTCCACACACACACACACATCTATTTCTTTTCTATCTACTTTTAGGGTAGTGATATTTTATTTTTTTTGATCTGGAAGAATTGGGAAACTAATACAAAAAGAGTCCTATTGTAATGAGAAAACCTTTCTCTCTCTCTCTTTTACAATGTATTTCTCTTTTCTCTCTTTCTTGCTCTTTTACTATGTTTCTCTCTTTTTCTATCTCTTTCTCTCTCAATCTCGCTCTCTTCATCTGTTTATCACCAATTTCCTATTACGTGTATGTTGATATATCTAATATATGAAGCAAAGTGTAAGGATATGTTTGTATGAATGTAAGTGTGGCCCGAATATTAATCAAAACCGTTTGACCAATCTTGATAAATCTTTGCATAAAGTTCCTTAGATACTAACGATTAACCTAACCTATGTAAAGTAGCCTTACCACAAAATAAAATAGCCCAACTTTATGAACGCAATTGAAGTTATTACATCTACGCGGTGTAGCCATTTTAATAGCTCCATTCGTAATATCGCGCGTATCAAATAAGAATAAAGGGTCACAAAACAAAATGTAAAGGTGTAAAATTGAGGAACATGTTGACCATTAATAAAAAACAAACATTTATTATTCAGTTTCTTGTGTTTTTTCAAAAAAGCATTACAACTGCACATTAGCTTTAATTATACGTTTTTATTTCAGAGTTAGTTGCATCAAAACATTGACTTCTCCAGGTACATGTAGATAGATTTAGGTCACGACTACCGATGATGCATTTTTTTTTTAGATGTATCATTTTTACACTAAAGTATTTAGTCAGTGATCACAACGGCTTGTATATCTCTTACATTCTACATCTATATAGTTTTTAAAAAGTACAGTTTCTCATTTGCTCTAATTTTTTATAGTTAAGTATTGATATTTCCTTACAAATACAATCTAATCACACAATATTTCATTTAGTTTTGTGTGAAGCCTAAAGTCAGTGACATTGGCCTATTCCTTACCAGCTGCTTAGCACATCTGACGATCTTTGATTTGACAGATCGAGAGTGTAAATGTCTGTGGGTTTTGAGCATGTACTAATAACTAATTCTGTATTAATAAGCTTATAGTACGCTCCCAGTGGCTCCCACTCAGCTAAAACAAACGCATCAATAGTTTTAGGCTCGATTTAACCTAATTTAAACAAATGAATATAATGTAAATTTGCGTCTAAGGCTTTATTGGGTTTGCTTTATTTCATAGAACTTTAAATGTACGCCTACTACTATATAAGGCCACTCTAGTCTTTATTTTGGATTTTGCAGACCCCTTCGTTACGATGTAGGTCGACTCGAGTTTGAAGTGTTAGTCATTGTGGACTATGGCATAAAAAGCCCTTACATCCTATATATAAAAAAACAAACATTTTAGATTCATGCGTGAGTTGTACTAACAAACATTTTAGATTCATGCGTGAGTTGTACTAACAAACATTTTAGATTCATGCGTGAGTTTTACTAAGAAACATTTTAGATTCATGCGTGAGTTTTACTAACAAACATTTTAGATTCATGCGTGAGTTGTACTAACAAACATTTTAGATTCATGCGTGAGTTGTACTAACAAACATTTTAGATTCATGCGTGAGTAGTACTAACAAACATTTTAGATTCATGCGTGAGTTGTACTAACAAACATTTTAGATTTATGCGTGAGTTGTACTAACAAACATTTTAGATTCATGCGTGAGTTGTACTAACAAACATTTTAGATTCATGTGTGAGTTGTACTAACAAACATTTTATTTGTATTTGTCTTAGTTCTAATGCACTAGATGAATGATTTACAATATCAATATATATACATACACACATATATTATGTTGACTGAATACCTTCTATACCTAGCATTAGACAATTCTCTTGTGACAGTGTAATAAATAACTAAAAGAATAAAATAAGGTAAACCGTGTGTTGATTGATCACTATCCATTTGTTGTCAACGACCAAACAACCAAATCAGATGGAATTAAAGTTATTTAGATTTAGTCTGAACAGCACCCTGGGAAATGTAGTGCGCAAAGTAATGCACACATAGTGAACAGAAAAGTGAACAGAAAAGTGAACAGAAAAGTGAACAAAGGTTTTCACTGACATATTCACTTAATAAGAGAGAGAAAAGCTTAGAGACAAATGTCATTACATCAGGAACTTAGGCTGTATGAATTTGGATTGTATGAATTTGGGTTGTATAAATTTGGATTGTATGAATTTAGATTGTATAAATTTAGATTGTATGAATTTGGGTTGTATAAATTTTGATTGTATACATTTGGATTGTATGAATTCGGGTTGCATTAACTTGGGAATCACTACTAGATGAAACTAAAAATTACTATAAAATAAAAGCAAGAATTACAACAAGATTATTGTTAGAATCATTAAAAAAAGAAAGTATGATACGAAGAGAGAAAGAGAGAGAGAGAGAGAGAGAGAGAGAGAGAGAGATGAAATAGACGTGGGGAAGTGAAAGTATTTCAAGAAAGATGTCTAGTGAAAAAGTTTTAGGCAAAAAAGTCAGAAAGAAGCCAGCAATGAGACAAGAAGACATAGAAAGAGAAAGAAGCCAGCAATGAGACAAGAAGACACGGAAAGAGAAAGAAGCCAGCAATGAGACAAGAAGACACGGAAAGAGAAAGAAGCCAGCAATGAGACAAGAAGACATAGAAAGAGAAAGAAGCCAGCAATGAGACAAGAAGACATGGAAAGAGAAAGAAGCCAGCAATGAGACAAGAAGACATAGAAAGAGAAAGAAGCCAGCAATGAGACAAGAAGACATAGAAAGAGAAAGAAGCCAGCAATGAGACAAGAAGACACGGAAAGAGAAAGAAGCCAGCAATGAGACAAGAAGACATGGAAAGAGAAAGAAGTCAGCAATGAGACAAGAAGACATAGAAAGAGAAAGAAGCCAGCAATGAGACAAGAAGACATGGAAAGAGAAAGAAGCCAGCAATGAGACAAGAAGACATAGAAAGAGAAAGAAGCCAGCAATGAGACAAGAAGACATAGAAAGAGAAAGAAGCCAGCAATGAGACAAGAAGACATGGAAAGAGAAAGAAGCCAGCAATGAGACAAGAAGACACGGAAAGAGAAAGGAGCCAGCAATGAGACAAGAAGACACGGCAAGAGAAAGAAGCCAGCAATGAGACAATAAGACATAGAAAGAGAAAGAAGCCAGCAATGAGACAAGAAGACATAGAAAGAGAAAGAAGCCAGCAATGAGACAAGAAGACACGGAAAGAGAAAGAAGCCAGCAATGAGACAAGAAGACATAGAAAGAGAAAGAAGCCAGCAATGAGACAAGAAGACACGGAAAGAGAAAGAAGCCAGCAATGAGACAAGAAGACATAGAAAGAGAAAGAAGCCAGCAATGAGACAAGAAGACATGGAAAGAGAAAGAAGCCAGCAATGAGACAAGAAGACATAGAAAGAGAAAAAAGCCAGCAATGAGACAAGAAGACATAGAAAGAGAAAGAAGCCAGCAATGAGACAAGAAGACATAGAAAGAGAAAGAAGCCAGCAATGAGACAAGAAGACACGGAAAGAGAAAGAAGCCAGCAATGAGACAAGAAGACATGGAAAGAGAAAGAAGTCAGCAATGAGACAAGAAGACATAGAAAGAGAAAGAAGCCAGCAATGAGACAAGAAGACATGGAAAGAGAAAGAAGCCAGCAATGAGACAAGAAGACATAGAAAGAGGAAGAAGCCAGCAATGAGACAAGAAGACATAGAAAGAGAAAGAAGCCAGCAATGAGACAAGAAGACATAGAAAGAGAAAGAAGCCAGCAATGAGACAAGAAGACATAGAAAGAGAAAGAAGCCAGCAATGAGACAAGAAGACACGGAAAGAGAAAGAAGCCAGCAATGAGACAATAAGACATAGAAAGAGAAAGAAGCCAGCAATGAGACGAAGACATGAAAAGAGAAAGAAGCCAGCAATGAGACAAGAAGACATGGAAAGAGAAAGAAGCCAGCAATGAGACAAGAAGACATGGAAAGAGAAAGAAATCATTCAAATTCTGGAGATAAAGAAAAAGAAAGAGAAAAGAAAGTAAGAATTTAAACAGAAAAAGTCACAAGCAAAATATAAAAAAATCGAAAGGGAAGAACTCCGTCCTTAAAACTAAATCTCCCGATAATGTACACGTTATTTCCCTTATTCGACATCAAACACAATAATTAATTACCAATAATTAATTGAATTATTAAATATTTTAGTTTATTCATTCAAGTTTAGTTAGGTACAATAAATAATTGTTTAAAGTATCAACTTGATAGGAGAATGCGTGAGGGAGAAATAGCGTTAACAATTATTTAATGGGACTTAACCCAACAAATTTAGCCATATATATCAATACTGAAATATTAGTATCCATTGTAGCTATTAAACAAAATAATGAATAACCAAATAATTGTTACGTTTTAATTTTCTTTTTCTTTATTGATTCATGTCTTGTCTATGTCAATGTATAAATTATGCGAAGTTTCAACTTGATCCAAGAAAAAATGTAAGAGAAATAACGTGTACACACTTTTTACCAGACAGACAGACAGACAGAGTGAGTTGATAGAAGCTTTGTAATAAGCTTTGTAATGAATAGAAAATGAAACTAAACATGAACTATCTTCACTGCCACTCAAAGACTTTATTGTCCTATCAGTCAAATGTGAAAGTGCCATGGCGTGTGCCACATGAACTGCTGAATGTCAATATGTGACAATGACCTCTGCGTGGGCATATTGTGAGCCACGTATGTTTGGAACGTAACAAAACACTCTGTGTCTCTTCAAGTGGGCAACAATCAATGCTCGAGAACTCTGCGCTCTGTTCACATCTAGTGTACGCAGTGTTGTCAGCAGAAAGACAGGAATAGAGCTGTAGATAGTAAGCACAAATACAGACTTCTGACGATGTTACCTAACCCTTAAACTCTGGGTACAGCAGAAACGACTGTTGTATACAATACGGGCCCAGGTCTGCATTTAAACAGATGTACCCAATGGGACCGGAGGATGGGGGTCTAAAGGGTCGCTAGCAATAGTGGTAAGGTTCGTAAGCGTGGTCGAGAGGCTAAGTGCGCTTGAACTTGGCTTGGCTTGGTTACCTAAGAAGGGGGCTCGAGGTTCGACACCCGACTCGGGCGGAGTTGTGTTTACTGAACGCCTAAAGGCAGCACGGAAAAACCTTCTCCTAGATACCCCTCTCCCCACTGGTCCACAACTGAGATTGAACCAAAGCGCTCTGAGCATGCTATAAGCATGAAAGTAGCGCTATATAAAAGCCATCATTGTAAAAGATTGTGTACTATTCTCTTTGAAAAAGGCTCAAAGAACGTCGTGACTTTCCCTTTGCCTTTCACTTGTCTAAAAGATATCAAGGTGTAATCCTAAACGAACACATTTGGTGTCTTGTCTTATACCCATCCATCCGTTTATCACATTAATCACTTTTGGGCTGTATAGTCTACACCTGTTTTGACAACCAGTCATGTTCTGTATTATGAACATCATACATATCTATATATATATATATTCACCATTACTAGTAATTAAAGTAAAACATTTTTCCTTTCCTAAATTTCAGCTATCAATTATTGATTTCTTATAAATACCCGGTTTTATAAATCTGACAATGCCTTACAGATTTGTTCAGATTGAGCAATACTTTCCTGAACCTTTCAGATATGAATAAAACAAACAACAAGCCTTCTATCTCTTGCATTGCTCGGGGCAATCACAAAGCTAATTTCACTGTAATTTTATTACAATCTCCTTAACCATGAATTCTTTCCCTTAGATTATGTGTTTTTTTTCTCTACTTTTAGCCAATAGGCTTTATTTTTCTCCCTGCGCAGACGTATGTGAGCTTTGAGGGAATCCAGTTTAAAAAGATGCATTTGACATCATTTAGATTTAGCCTTAGACTTTTTCACAATTATAGATTTTTGAAGTAGAGATTTTGAAGTTTTGTGAAATTTGTTTAAGGGAAAGAAATCGAGAAATAATTTTGTGAAAGATTTCGTTCAGAATATTTGTTTTTATCGTTTTGTTTTCTCCTTCATCACGTATTCAAGCAGTTTGTATCTGAGACAGGAGGCTGTCAGGAAGTGAGTATGTAACTTGTTAAATCGACTAACCGCTGGATTAATGGAGGAAGAAATTATAATCTCTCAAAAGGCTGCCTGATCGTGCTGTTTGCGCGCTGGTCTGTCGTTCAGATTCAAACCCTGCCCGCTCCCATCCCCCAACGTCCTTAGCGAGGTTTGGACTTGGAAGTAAATTCTCTTCAACTCTGAAGTAAACACCAGAAACATGTCAAACAGTTCATAGTAGGTTTTTACTTTTAGATTTGAATGGATTTTTTTACATGAAATTTTTACCATTATGCTCAGTTAAAGACTTCATTTAAATAATATCACAGTTGTTCATTTTCTTCATGGCTTATAAATTAATGTTGCTTATAGTTCATTTTACAATAGGTTACATTAGTCTTTGACTGTCTTATTTTGTAACTGACTGGTTACACTAGTCAGCGACTGTCTTTTCGGTAATTAATTTGTTACACTAGTCTGTGACTGTCTTATTGGGTGACTACATTTTTACATTAGTCTTATCGGACTATTAATAACCAGCAATTGGTTTCAGAATAAGGTTGATGAAGAGCATTAGTCTAAGATGTAACAATCGGCACAGCTCAGGCTACATCTGAAGGCAAAACAAAAGCAGCTCCATTCATTTCTAGTTGTAAATAGAAT
Source organism: Biomphalaria sudanica (assembly GCA_036873155.1). Classification (NCBI taxonomy): domain Eukaryota; kingdom Metazoa; phylum Mollusca; class Gastropoda; family Planorbidae; genus Biomphalaria; species Biomphalaria sudanica. The sequence continues at coordinate 3,634,924 of JAZGLO010006701.1, forward strand.
ACTTACACTTCTCCAATAGATGACTGGAAGAGACCCAATGTTAGCACCAAGATACATGAAGACCCAATGGTAGCACCAAGATACATGAAGACCCAATGGTAGCACCAAGATACATGAAGACCCAATGGTAGCACCAAGATACATGAAGACCCAATGGTAGCACCAAGATACATGAAGACCCAATGGTAGCACCAAGATACATGAAGACCCAATGGTAGCACCAAGATACATGAAGACCCAATGGTAGCACCAAGATACATGAAGACCCAATGGTAGCACCAAGATACATGAAGACCCAATGGTAGCACCAAGATACATGAAGACCCAATGGTTGCACCAAGATATATGAAGACCCAATGGTAGCACCAAGATACATAAAGACCCAATGGTTGCACCAAGATACATGAAGACCCAATGGTAGCACCAAGATACATGAAGACCCAATGGTTGCACCAAGATACATGAAGACCCAATGGTAGCACCAAGATACATGAAGACCCAATGGTAGCACCAAGATACATGAAGACCCAATGGTAGCACCAAGATACATGAAGACCCAATGGTAGCACCAACATTCATGAAGACCCAATGGTTGAACCAAGATACATGAAAACCCAATGGTTGCACCAAGATACATGAAGACCCAATGGTTGCACCAAGATACATGAAGACCCAATGGTTGCACCAAGATACATGAAGACCCAATGGTAGCAACAAGATACATGAAGACCCAATGGTTGCACCAAGATACATGAAGACCCAATGGTAGCACCAAGATTCATGAAGACCCAATGGTTGCACCAAGATACATGAAGACCCATTGGTAGCACCAAGATACTTGAAGACAGAATGGTAGCACCAAGATACATGAAGACCCAATGGTAGCACCAAGATACATGAAGACCCAATGGTAGCACCAAGATACTTGAAGGCCCAATGGTAGCACAATGATACATGAAGACAAAATGGTAGCACCAAAAAAAATGTTTTTTTGTAACAATTCTTATATCTACTCCGTGTGTCTGTCAATGTCAGAACATGTTTTTTGTAACAATTCTTATATCTACTCCGTGTGTCTGTCAATGTCTGAACATGTTTTTTGTAACAATTCTTATATCTACTCCGTGTTTCTGTCAATGTCTGAACATGTTTTTTGTAACAATTCTTATATTTACTCCGTGTGTCTGTCAATGTCTGAACATGTTTTTTGTAACAATTCTTATATCTACTCCGTGTGTCTGTCAATGTCTGAACATGTTTTTTGTAACAATTCTTATATCTACTCCGTGTGTCTGTCAATGTCTGAACATGTTTTTTATAACAATTCTTATATCTACTCCGTGTGTCTGTCAATGTCTGAACATGTTTTTTGTAACAATTCTTATATCTACTCCGTGTGTCTGTCAATGTCTGAACATGTTTTTTGTAACAATTCTTATATCTACTCCGTGTGTCTGTCAATGTCTGAACATGTTTTTTGTAACAATTTTTATATCTACTCCGTGTGTCTGTCAATGTCTGAACATGTTTTTTATAACAATTCTTATATCTACTCCGTGTGTCTGTCAATGTCTGAACATGTTTTTTGTAACAATTCTTATATCTACTCCGTGTGTCTGTCAATGTCTGAACATGTTTTTTGTAACAATTTTTATATCTACTCAGTGTGTCTGTCAATGTCTGAACATGTTTTTTGTAACAATTTTTATATCTACTCCGTGTGTCTGTCAATGTCTGAACATGTTTTTTGTAACAATTCTTATATTTACTCCGTGTGTCTGTCAATGTCTGAACATGTTTTTTGTAACAATTCTTATATCTACTCCGTGTGTCTGTCAATGTCTGAACATGTTTTTTGTAACAATTCTTATATCTACTCCGTGTGTCTGTCAATGTCTGAACATGTTTTTTGTAACAATTCTTATATCTACTCCGTGTGTCTGTCAATGTCTGAACATGTTTTTTTGTAACAATTCTTATATCTACTTCGTGTGTCTATCAATGTCTGAACATGTTTTTTGTAACAATTCTTATATCTACTCCGTGTGTCTGTCAATGTCTGAGCATGTTTTTTGTAACAATTCTAATATCTACTCCGTGTGTCTGTCATTGTCTGAACATGTTTTTTGTAACAATTCTTATATCTACTCCGTGTGTCTGTCAATGTCTGAACATGTTTTTTTTAAGAATTCTTATATCTACTCCATGTGTCTATCAATGTCTGAACATGTTTTTTGTAACAATTCTTATATCTACTCCGTGTGTCTGTCAATGTCTGAACAAGTTTTTTGTAACAATTCTTATATCTACTCCGTGTGTCTGTCAATGTCTGAACATGTTTTTTGTAACAATTCTAATATCTTCTCCGTGTGTCTGTCAATGTCTGAACATGTTTTTGTAACAATTCTTATATCTACTCCGTGTGTCTGTCAATGTCTGAACATGTTTTTTGTAACAATTCTTATATCTACTCCGTGTGTCTGTCAATGTCTGAACATGTTTTTTGTAACAATTCTTATATCTACTCCGTGTGTCTGTCAATGTCTGAACATGTTTTTTTGTCTCCCATTTCCTACTGGATCAATTATTTATTGAACCATTCAAGACATGAATCACTAGAAAAAAAGTTTTTAACATTAACCGATTAGTTAATTAATTATTGGTGATTAATTATTTTCTTGATATTGAAATAAGTAGAGTCAAATCTACCCTACTGAATGAGAGATGTGGTTGTATATATGGATTGAATCCATTTAGTAAGTTCTGACACGTTTGTCTCCCACTTCCTGTTCTTGGAGCAAGTTGAACTTTGGCAGAATTATTCAGACAGGAGTCTATCCAAATAATTAACCAATCAGTTAATCAGATATTAGCAATTAATTAATTTTTCTTCTATATAGCAGAAAGGGAGGAAACCCTGACATTTGCAGGTAAATTGCAGAAATGAGCGGTTCTTGCTTTGCTACAAGCTTTGTTTTAAACAAAGTTTTTTTTTTTTTTATTCCATGTTAATTCTAGAAACGTAACAATTATAACAAAATAAATGTTTTATATTTTAAGTTAATATTAAAAATGAAAAGAAGACTTTGTCTTGTCTGATCAGACAACAGTTTGAAATTAACAGAGACAAAAAAACGTAGTCAAGGAAAGTTTGAGAATTAAAAGAACTCTGTAACACACTCTGAAATGTTTGCTACTCAAGGACCAACTCAGACATTAATGGTCCAATTCAAAGTTGAGTGATAGTGTTCACTATCTAAAATACATGAGTCCATTCTGTTAGAAGACAATAGAGAGCTGGTTTGTTAGAAAAAGACAAGAAGGCCTACTCCAACTCAGATCTATGAGCTCTGGCATACTGCACTCACACAACCCAATGTAGCTCATTTCACTTCAGAGAATGTTAGAGTAGGACAGAGAGAGGGGAGAATAGGCTGGAACAGAGAATCTGTTAGAACAGAGAATATGTTTAGAACAGAGAATATGTTAGAACAGAGAATATGTTTAGAACAGAGAATATGTTAGAACAGAGAATATGTTTAGAACAGAGAATAATTTTTTGTAACAGAGAATATCTTTAGAACAGAGAATATGTTTAGAACAGAGAATATCAGAGAATATGTTTAGAACAGAGAATATGTTTAGAACAGAGAATATGTTTAGAACAGAGAATCTGTTAGAACAGAGAATATGTTTAGAACAGAGAATCTGTTAGAACAGAGAATATGTTTAGAACAGAAAATATGTTTAGAACAGAGAATATGTTTAGAACAGAGAATATGTTTAGAACAGAGAATATGTTAGAAAAGAGAATCTGTTAGAACAGAGAATATGTTAGAACAGAGAATATGTTAGAACAGAGAATATGTTTAGAACAGAGAATATGTTTAGAACAGAGAATATGTTTAGAACAGAGAATCTGTTAGAACAGAGAATCTGTTAGAACAGAGAATATGTTAGAACAGAGAATCTGTTAGAACAGAGAATATGTTTAGAACAGAGAATATGTTTAGAACAGAGAATATGTTTAGAACAGAGAATCTGTTAGAACAGAGAATATGTTTAGAACAGAGAATATGTTTAGAACAGAGAATATGTTTAGAACAGAGAATATGTTTAGAACAGAGAATCTGTTAGAACAGAGAATCTGTTAGAACAGAGAATATGTTAGAACAGAGAATCTGTTAGAACAGAGAATATGTCAGAACAGAGAATATGTTTAGAAAAGAGAATATGTTTAGAAAAGAGAATATGTTTAGAAAAGAGAATATGTTTAGAAAAAAAATATGTTTAGAAAAAAGAATATGTTTAGAAAAGAGAATATGTTTAGAAAAAAGAATATGTTTAGAAAAAAGAATATGTTTAGAAAAGAGAATATGTTTAGAAAAAAGAATATGTTTAGAAAAGAGAATATGTTTAGAAAAGAGAATATGTTTAGAAAAAAGAATATGTCAGAAAAAAGAATATGTTTAGAAAAGAGAATATGTCAGAAAAAAGAATATGTTTAGAAAAGAGAATATGTCAGAAAAAAGAATATGTTTAGAAAAAAGAATATGTCAGAAAAAAGAATATGTTTAGAAAAGAGAATATGTCAGAAAAAAGAATATGTTTAGAAAAAAGAATATGTCAGAAAAAAGAATATGTTTAGAAAAGAGAATATGTCAGAAAAAGAATATGTTTAGAAAAAAGAATATGTCAGAAAAAAGAATATGTTTAGAAAAAAGAATATGTTTAGAAAAGAGAATATGTTTAGAAAAGAGAATATGTTTAGAAAAGAGAATATGTTTAGAAAAGAGAATATGTTTAGAAAAGAGAATATGTTTAGAAAAGAGAATATGTCAGAAAAAAGAATATGTTTAGAAAAGAGAATATGTTTAGAAAAGAGAATATATCAGAAAAGAGAATATGTTTAGAAAAGAGAATATGTTTAGAAAAGAGAATATGTTTAGAAAAAAGAATATGTCAGAAAAAAGAATATGTTTAGAAAAGAGAATATGTTTACAAAAAAGAATATGTTTACAAAAAAGAATATGTTTAGAAAAGAGAATATGTTTAGAAAAGAGAATATGTTTTGAAAAGAGAATATATTGGAGTATGTTTCAGATTCAAAATATGGTATAATCTATTTTCAGACACTTCCTAAAACTACGTTAAGCTGGCCATGTTTAGAGAGAACAAAAAATATGTTCCACAGAGCTCTCAACAGCAAGCTATTTAAGTTCATTCAATACTCCACCCTCTAGTCATGTGCATGCAACTACGGAGACAGAATTCTTAAGCAAACAATTTCATTGGGTCATTACGAGATACCGACACATTAGATTTGTGTTAGAACGGTATTGATTACCTGGCATAGTCGACATTGTGCTTCTAGTGTCGGCTAGCTTGAAAGAGTCGACATTGTGCTTCTGTTGCAGCTAGCTCGAACGAGTCGACATTTTGCTTATATTGTCGGCTAGCTTGAACGAGTCCACTTTTCCAATCGTCCCTCAAGACTAATTTGAAGATGTCCCACTAAAAGTTTGTAGATCTGTTCAGTTGTAAGCTTTAGAAAAGTTTTAGCATTGAACTTATTCTACTTCTGAGGTGCTTCCTACACGATCCATAATTGTTCCTCCATTCACTCTGCCCATTAAGACATGCATTGACGTGCACTAGATTTCTTTATCAATTAGTTACATTCATCTAGTCGCTGCAGAGCGTTATTGTTTTAAGTTGACAGATTTTTATTTCTAAACAAAAAAGCCATACATTTATTTTTAGTATTTAGTATTAATTTGAATTTTAGCTCTCTATCTCCATGACTACATGTTTTATTTCTTCAATACATTCGTTCTACCTCTTTTTCCCCATTCTCTCTCTCTCTCTCTCTCTTTCAAGCGTTAAGACACAGACCAAACTCAACACATTAACGATAAAACATACAAATATTTACCCAAAAAAAGCTTCAAGAAAGTGTCATTGTATCATTCGTTTGAATCAATCATGTATGAAATTGATAATAAATCTTGACCAAAAACAATAAATCTGTGCGTTTAGAAATATTTGTACCACTATTTCCTGCTTTTAGATTTCTGACTAGGCCTAACGCTCCTATCACATCTCTGGACCAGTTGGGAAGATGGGGGTAGGGGCACTAGCGGATCCAGAACTTCAGAGGGGGGGCGATTTTTTTCCAAACCCTAACCCTAAAGCCCAGTAAACCCTAACCCTAAGCATAAACGCGCTAACAGTATGTATATATATATATATATATATATATATATATATATATATATATATATATATATATATATATATATTTATTAATATATATATTAGAATGTTAAAAAAAAAAGCAGTGTTTCTCAACCTTCGGCGAAAAAAGCAGAGGCCTTTCTTTTGACAGCTAGGGGGGTCTGGGGGAGCGCAGCAAGCTCCCCCAGTGGGGATCGGGGCGAAGCCCCTACACCAAAATCGTATTTTTGTTTTCTTCACTGCAGAACCGCATTCTCCTGACTTCTACAGCTCATTATTTATCCTATTAAAAAAGGATCTTTTGAATAATGTTTTACTTGAAAATATTCTAATATGAATTTATAGGCTCTTACTACATTGCAAATACCGCCGATTTGTTCCTTGAAAAAATAAGATATCTCACATAATATTTCGATTAAGGCTTTGAGGATCGCAGTCGAAAAAAAATTATTTAAAAAAGAAAAGAGCCATGTTGAGACCTTTCCCTAGATAGCTATGAGGTCTGGGGGGTCTGAGGCCTTCCTCTTGACAGCTATGGGGTCTGGGGTGTCTGAGGCCTTCCTCTTGACAGCTATGGGGTCTGCCGCTCCCCCAGTGAGAATCGGGGCCAAGCCCCGACGCCAAAATCGCTTTCTTGCATTCTTCACTGCAGAAATGCATTTTCCTGACATTTACAGCTCATTATTCATCCTAGGACCTTTTGAATAATGTTTTACTTAAAAAATAATCTAATATGATTTTACAGGCTCTTACTATATCGCAAATACAACCGATTTGTTCTTGAAAAGATAAGATACTTCACAGAATTAGATTAAGACTTTGAGGAACGCCGCCGAAAAAACATCTATTCGAAAAATAATATGTTTTTTAAAAAGCTCATTTGTAAGTGATACATTTTATTCAATAGGCATGTTTGTAATTTGTTTTGTTACATAACTATAATTCAAAGCTCTAAAAAAAACATTTTGGAAGTGGGAGGAGAAATTAAGTGAACCAATTAAATTTTACTCTAAATGTTTTGCATTTTTAGTATTCAAGAATTGAGTTATTGTCCCACATTTTTTTTACAACAGAAAAATATCAGTTTGAGTAAAGGTTGAAAAGATGACTAGGAAAATAATATTTCGGTTCAGAACTCATCTCAATTGTTACTCTTATAATGAGAAATTTTGTATGAATTAATAATTTTCCAAAACAAAGTCTTTCTTAAAATAACTAAGATAAATTCGTATGCAATGACATAAACTTTGTCGCCATATTTGATTTTTCTGTTTTAAAACGTCATCTTTTCATCTGGAAAGGGGAGAAGGCGGTAGAGTGAAAACGTTAACCCTCGCTCCTTTTTATAATTTCTGCTAATGATAACATTTGGCATTAAAGAATAGGGGGTGGGGCGACTCGATAAAATAATTCAATTTATAGCATATATAAATTATATCAGTGACACTTTTTTTTTTATTTTGTAATTTCTTAACTAAAATACAAAAAAAAAAAAATTGGTTTGTTCGATGGGCGGAAGGCGATGTCATGTATCTCCTCTCCCACCTGGAACAACCCTTTTTCATTTTATATTTACTTACGATAAAATTTGAGATCGTGTGTCCGACATTATATACTAATGGATGAAAACATCAATATATAGCTTATATTAAATAGATATTCAACTAATTTTGTTCAAAAACTATGATTTTCTCCATAAAAATACACCGCCCCCCCCCCCATTCAGAGGGCTAGAGTGGGGAGGGCAGCAGAAGCAATCGCCCCCCCCTCCACCTCACCGAATCGGCTAAGAGACCAGAAGTGTAGCAACATAATATAAATATTATATTGTAATTCAACTAATTTTGTTCACAAACTATGATTTCTAATTAAAAGTAGGACCGGCCCCCCCTCGCACTCAAAGGGTTCAGGTTGGAAGGGCTGCAGATGTATTGCCCCCCCCCCCCACCAAATCGGCTAACAGGGGAACGACATAACGACATAATATAAAGATCGGTTAAAATATCAATAACAAGTTTTAATCATATAGATATTTAATTGATTCTAGCAAGCTGTTATTTCTACAAATAAATTGGACCGCCCCACTCGAAAGTTTATGGTGGGGGGGGGGCGGGATTGATGCCATCGCCACCTCCCCATCCCACCAAATCGGCCAACATACTAGAGGGAGGGGCGAAATAATCTAAAAATAGGTTGAAATATAAATAATAAGTATATATTATTAACATAACTAATAAATTCGTATGCAAATTGTGTGATTTCTTGACTCAAAGTCGTCCGTCCCCCCCCCCCTAGATCCGCCAGTGGGTTGGGGGGAGGGGGAGAAAGGGAGATCTGTGGATCTATAAAGGCGACTAATTCAGTTTACACCACCCCCTCAGTCAAGTACAATTTCTTTCCCTTGTTCCAGATTACAAACACTAAAATTAATTCCCATTAGTTAATTAACTAATTGGAATTTTAAAAATTGATTCTTGTGTTGTCAGGTGAAAGAAATATTTGTACAAAATTTCAGCTTGATCCGAGATTGGGTATCGGAGAAATAACCTCTACAAACTTGTTATCAGAAAGACAGACAGAGTAGATATAAGCTTTGTAAAAACGCCGAACGCTTTACGAAACAAACAAGCGAATAAATGATATAACAACTGTGTTTTCTCCATTGATTTCTTTAATCCTTATGCCTCCACATAGCAATGTTTTAAACGTGAGAACAAGATTCCATGTATTAAATAAAACATTGCGAAACCACTGTTCAGTTTATAAATATTGCTGGACAATGACTGTCCAGCTCTTTTGCTTTTTGTAGAAGGAATGTCTTCATATCATAGACTGCATCTTTCGTTGCATGACTTAATTATTGGTTGCGTTTTCTCTTAACTCAAAAGCCAGACGAATAGGCTTAGCAGGAGTCAGAAGGCCTTGTGGTGTGAATTCGACTTTAGCCACGCCCCTCTTTGGCTCCGTCTGGTCATTTAGGACGACTTTCAATTTTCTGACGATGTAAACCAAAGCCTCCTTCAGTTCAAGGTAGGCCAACCTCATGCCAAGACAAATTCTTGGCCCGTGGCCAAAGCAGACAAAGGCCATCGGATCTCTTTTTTCAACCTCCTCAGGGAAAAATCTTTCTGGCTTGAACTTGTCGGGCTCAGGCCAGACGTTGGGGTTCATCAGGATGTAGAAGAATGGAACTTGGACTATTGCTCCTTTGGGTATGGTCACTCCATTGTACGTCTTGGTCTCTTTAGCCTTCCTGGTCACAATGGGAACTGGTGGGTACATGCGTAATGTTTCGTTCAGGACACACTCTGTGTACGTCAGGCTGGTCAGTTCATCTGGACTTGGAGGCACAGACTTGACTTTGGACATGATCTCCTGGTACGCTTTGTCCTGGGGACAAAACGGAATATGTGAGATGTAATGTAACTTTATTGTGCAGTCTATCATAACAAGAAAACGTCTACATCATTGTTGAGCATTGAACATTACTCTTTGGGGTGTTTGTTCTAATAGTACATTAGAAGTAAAATATTGCATTGAATGGAATAATTAAAATTCTACATTGGAGAAATCTCAAAAGCGTACGTGACATGTTTTACTTTAAAACTGGCTCATTTATTGGGATGTAAACCTTTTTTCTCTGCCATTGAACACAGAGAACTAGCTCAAAATACGAAGCTCTGAACCCCTTACCCTCTGTCTGTACTTGTTACTCCTTTTCATTCCGTTTTATTATTGCCAAAATGAATTGCAGAAGTTTTAGAAATCGTTAAAATAGTATTTTGTATTCACTGGGAGATTTACAGCATGATTAGTCAAACAAACGTTGTATGAAACTATCGTTATGTCAATAAGTCACTGCTACATAGACCTACTATTGACATTACATTATAATAGAAAGGTTATTCCTTCTATTCGACATGGGACTGTAACGAACCCTATCCCAGTAATCTATTTTGTCCAAGCGTCTGTTAGCTTCAGTGCACATACAAGAGATTAAGGAAGACAGGAATAAAAAGACAACTTACGGGGAGGGAGATTGTAAAGAAAAACATTCAAGATGGAGGACGGTGACGAAGGACAATATAATCGTATCGCGTTGTTAGAACTCGATTGAAATTTCACCACGTGATTGAGAGTAATGACTAGCAAGTAGAAACTGTTCTGATGGTCTGAATGAATCAAACATCTCAAATCATCGAGACAGTTACAATTTTTATTGAATTTCGAGCTTTCAGTTTGCTGAGCCTCCATTGTATAGAGCCGAGCCCGAAATGACGCCAACATTAATTGGATATTGATATTTAGCAAAGAAACAGCTTAGTTGGCATCACATCCGGTGTACTATTATTGTAAAAAAAATTCTATATGTTACTCCTTTCATACACACACAGACACAAATGCACACCCCACTATATTAAAGCTTCTCCAGTTCTAAATGTGGGGAGTAGCTGAATTTTACTTTTTTCCCCCCTTGTTTCAGTGTCAGCCACGTCTGAAGCAAAGTTGTTCAGATGTATTTCCTACATCAGGCTGTCTGTTTCAGACCCTCGTTAAATCTAGATCTAAGCTTTTAAGGACAAGAACTACTTTCCTTATGTCTGAAAAATAAAAAGCTAATCTTAGTTTCCTTATTTCTGTAAAGTAGCTTATCTTACTTTCCTATGTCTGAAAAAATAGCTTAACTTTGTTTCCTTATGTCTGAAAAGTAGCTTATCTTAGTTTCCTTATGCCTTAAAAGTATTTAATCTTAGTTTCCTTATGTATAAATAGTGGCCCATCTTAGTTTCCTTATGTCTCAAAAATAGCTTATCTTAGTTTCCTTATGTCTGAAAAATAGCTTATCTTAATTTCCTTATGTCTGAAAAGTAGCTTATCTTAATTTCCTTATGCCTGAAAAGTAGTTAATTCTAGTTTTCTTATGTATGGAACGTAGTTTATGTTAGTTTCTTTATGTCTAAAACATGTAGCTTATCTTACTTTCCTTATGCATGAAAAGTAACTTATCTTAGATTCATTGTGTCTCAAAAGTAGCTTATCTTACTTTCTTTATGTCTAAAAAAATTAGCTTATTTTAATTTCCTTATTTCTGAAAAGTAGCTTATCTTTGAATTCAAATAGTATTGGTTATTAACACAAACAAATACTACCTGTATGTCTTGATGGCAGGCTAGGGAGTACAAACACATCTGAAGGGCAGTAGCAGTAGTCTCTTGTCCAGCGAATATAATCAACATAGAGTGACCCAATATCTCTTCGTCCGTCAGTTCCTTTAACGCCTTTTTGGGCTTCCAGGACACCGCTGTGTCCTCCTCCTCAGTGGCTGTCTCCAAGTGTCCAGACTTCACGGCTTCATTGGCCGCTAACAACAAGTCCAGGAAGTCAACGTGTCGCTTTCTCTCTCCTTGTCTTCTTGTTTCCCTTCTCTGAGCCACGGTCGTGTTAAGGACTGTTCGGAAGTATTCGTTGGAGCGGAGACTGACGGGATCAAAGAGTTGCGTGTTTCGGAAGACTTTGTTACAAAGTTTGAAAGCTGTCGGGTGAATGAAGAACATGAGTTGAACGATGAAGCGACCGAGTCCATGTGCGTTATACAAAAACTTCTTGGCGTGATCAACAAACTCAGATTCTTTCTCATCTATGAAAGAAACGTCCAGACCAAATCCAGTCTTGGCGATGACTTCACATGTGAACCGGCCAGTGGCCTCCTTGATGGGGACTGTTTCTCCGCTCTTGGCTAATCTCTCCAGATGACTGGTCAAGTTTTCTGCGGATTTCTCGATAATTTTGGCAATGAGTTTCAGCTTCCCGGAAGTGAATGTAGGGGAGATAATCTGCCGATGTCTACGCCAGTTGCTGCCCTTGGCAAAGAAAAGCGATTCAGCGAAGGGAGAATGGGAGACTATGTCGCTTCCTCTGTCCACGAAGTTGTTAAAGTCCTTGATGAAAATGTGACGCAAGAGGTCGAGGTTGGTCGTAAACAAAGAGACTCCAAAGCGACTTCTGGTTCCAAAAGTGTCGCCATATTGGTCCAACAGACTACTTATCGACTTTCTGAAAGAAAGACAAATCACGCAATGATATACTCATGAGAAAATAGGCTTTTAAAAAAGTCACATGTACAGGACATTATTCATTCATTTTGGTTTTATTGATATTAATTATCAATCGATTAATTAACGTTCAGTTCTTTTAGAAATTCATTCCAGAAAACATGTCATGATGACCCATGAATCGAAAAAAACAAAAGCTCACTTCAATGCGTCATTAAGTTTTTGAACCAATGAAAAAAGAAAATCATTGAAGAATAATTAAGAGAAGTTTTATTATTATTTTTTTTTTCTATATTTTTAAATATCTAAAAATTTACAAGATTACAAAAATTGTTAGAAAAACTGATTTGAAAAAAAAGTCATTTATGTTGGTCATCTTGGTCATCTTGTTTCTGGGGAATTCTTTCCAACATTTGTCTCTGGAAGCTAGTTGATTAGTTTAATAGAAGAGTGACGTAGAGAATTCACAAGCTTGGATGTTGTCAAATAAAGGGAGAAATTTCATCGAAAGAACAAATGTATAAAGAGAGACAGAGAAACAGAAATAAAAACAAGATTACTAAGAGAGTTTGTGTTATCCCACAAACTCAGAGGCGGCCCCCGTCTGATCCTTGTCGGATCCGCCTATTCGCAAGGAATATTCAAGACGTGATTTTATTTTGAGTGTCAAAAGTAATAATGTTTCAAAAATTCATTTGCCGTTGTAAATTTTTTTTTCTGTTGTACATGTTTCAGATGTTGAAATTGAAATTCTGTATCTTGATCTAATCTATATCATTCTAAACTAGACTAGAAATTCTAGATATAGAATCCAAAATGATTTTAATTGTAATATAAATATAGATCTATTTAAAAAATCTAGATACACTGGAAAAAATGAAGCTCTAGTTTTAAAAATCTAAATGAGATCTAAATGTAGCTTTTATGTCTCTTTAAAATACGAGTCAGATAACGAGGTTTAATAAACATTATTATACTGAGTTGTTTTAACATTTCATTTAAAGAATTATTTCATATGACGTCAAAGGAAAAAAATCAACTATGTCACACGGCCTAATGTTTAATAAACATTACTATACTGAGTTGTTTTAACATTTAATTTAAAGAATTAATTTCATATGACGTCAAAGGAAAAAAATCAACTACGTCACACGGCTCACTTAGACTAAAAATGTCTTCATCAATACGAGCCAGTTTTCGAGGGTTCATAGACATTGGTGCACCAAATTGTTTTTAGCATTACATTTTAAGAATTCATTCATATTACGTCAAAGGAAAAAAAAATGCCATTACGTCACAATGGACTAGTACAAAAAATGTCTTTATTAATACGAGAGATTTAACGAGTGTTCATAAACATTTGTGCACTAAGTTCTAATAAAATTCATCTACAGAGAATTATAGCCGCGTGTTCGTGCGTTTTGTCTGTCAGTCCTTCATGTTAAAAAAAAAAAAAAAAACTACTGAAAGCTATTGAAATTTCGATTAACCTTTAATTTTTCTTCCGAAACATTGCAATAGTTTTAAGTATGTATAATACATTGTTCCTGATATTTGTATATATAGTGAGAGAAAAAGAGAATTCCAGATAAATCGGAACATAATATTAACGATAATTAGATTCTGTAACGTTTAAGCTAGAAAATAAAAACACAAATATAATTTTGTTTTAAACTTATCTTCATGTGATCAATAACAAAAACATTTTAATTATATTTTAGAGTTTGTTTCCGTGTGCACTATCCCACATCCTATCTGTGCATTCGCTAGATGTTGGAGAACATTGTTTTCCAAATATTCTTTTAAATGGTATATGTGTATTTAAAAACAAATACATTTAAGTAAACAAAAAAAAAATAAGTTGCTTCAAATAAACAGCACAATACACGCGATTCGGAACGCGATTTCGAATAATAGTTTCAATTGGAAATCTCAAAGTAACGGCGTGTCAATTTAAAGTTTTATACAAACAGTTAATGTAACTTGAAATCTGTACAATGTTGGCAAGCACTCTACAAACAACTCTACAACTCGATTGCATATCGTACATTATTCAGACGTTCTTATCGTCCATGTTAAATAGAGACTTCTATTTTAATAAGTCTTTGGTTTTCTGACTGATTCAGGCAACCCGTTCCATGCTGTATGGCACTAGGAAAGAAAAGGCAATAAAACGAATTCGTTCTTGCACATACCAATAAGTAATGTCTCTTTTAATTTTTTTTTCTTTCAGAGTATTTCTTTAGAATTTGTTGTTAAATTTGAAATCTATGTGTTTACTGTCTTCTGGCTGAAATGTCTCTAAATTTAGTGATTTTACTCAAGTGTAACTCTATTTAACTAATATTTTTTTGTGATTAATCTCACTGCTACTTTGCGTCTGTTATAGTTACTTTATGTTTTCTTGAGTTGATGGGTAAAAAAAAGAGGACCCATATTCTGAAAAAGTGTGTTAATGAAACATTCACTTTAAACAAATTTTAAATTAAAAAATCTGAATACAGAAAATATTTTCCTACAATGTTTGGTTTTATTGGCGGATGTTTTATTCGTCTGCAGATCTTTCTCCAATTAGTTAGCAATTAAAAAGAGAAAAAAGTGAATAGAAAGCTATGAACTTATATCAAATGTACTGAGAAAATGTTTTAAATCATGTACTTTTTATTCAATTCATATAAATTCATTTCTAGTCAAAGCATCAACTCTTGACTGTACGTAACTAACAACAATACTACTAGCACGCCATCATTAGGGTTTGTTCAGCCCAGTCGCCAGTGTGTTGCTATGGTTACCAACCTGAAATCCTCTCCAAAGAAAAAGAAAGGGGACAACCGAGGACATTTGACCCCAAGTCTTATCCACTCGTCTCCTTGGGTCATTTTCTTATAGTAGTAGAAGACCAGCAGACCGATGACCGCAGCGAGGAAATATGTGACATATGCACTGACCCCTGGAGAGTCTTGAGTATCCAATGAAGTAGCCATTGGTCACTCTTCTTGGCACAGACTGTTAAAAAAAAAAAAAAGAAACATTGAGGAATGCGTTACACGAGCTTTCAATGATGGATTACTTTGTACTTCTAGATATGTAACACATCTCTTAATGAAAAAATAAGCGAAGAGACAGTCAAATTAAGACAACACGACTCAAGTTCTAGAGGTCTTTTTTTAAAAAATAATCTTTCAATTTTAAATACTGAGAATCTCGTTTTGAAATCAAATTGATATTGGAATATGAACTACATTTTAAAAAACGGCCAATTTTATCTTAAATATAAGCTAATTATAACTCTATTACTAAAAGTCTTTTTACTATGAAATAATTTTTTTTTGAAATAACTGACTTTATTATATAAATAATTAATTTATTATTATTATTATTATAATTAATCTGACGATAAATTACCTGGCGTCTGAAAATGATGAATATTTAATGTGTTTTGATTATCTATCGAGTCTGTGTTTTGCGCCTGTCTGATTTGTTTTGTTCCACTAGGCTGGAATGATCTGAAGATATTTTCAAGTATTTATATAAGACAATCTGGTGTAGTGTGGAGTGTCAGAGCTTGTATCAAAACCACGGGGCCATGATTGTGTAACATGCTAAGGAGGGTGGGCTAATGAGGTGGGGGGGGGAAGGTTGGGACACAATACAGATCTGGTTTGTTGTTTAGACGTGAAGTTTGATCACATCTATTCAAATATATGAGAGGAATTTTTCTTTCCCTCCATGTAGAATACAAAAAAAAGCTAAAGTCCCTAATCAATGTGTATATTTTAGTTGTCCTCATAGAACAGAAATAGTGGGTGTGTAACTATTTGGCCGGGGAGGGGGGAACTTTTAAAGTCTTAAAGTACATACAAAATAGTTGTGCTACAGAAAAAAAAAACAGGTATACTTTGCTACAGATCAGGATTCAAACCCTACCCCTTGTGTTTGGCTGGCAGAATGGAATGATTGTATTTTAGCTGGAGGGGCGTGTCAGTATGGGGAGGGTAGATGGAAGCCTCAAAGTTTTTAAAGGATGAATAACTTTAATGTTCATTATTGCTACAAACTAACAGGTTAGTCTTTTTTTTTGTTTTTTCTGTTCTATAGTCTAAGAAAACATCTCTCTCTTCCAACTAGGTTTTAATGAAATAATTAATTCCTCAAATTTATCATCTACCCGTGACCCGCATGGGAGGCGGACAAATCCTATTTCAAAAGGTCATGGTCGATAATATTTTATCCTAGTCTAGTCACCTCAATGACGAGTTTGACTAAAATTGCCAATGACGTCTTATGATACAGTCGATGATGCCAAAGTCTAAGACGATGACTGCAGCCAGTTAAATATAGACTCAGTCCTTCATTAACAGAGTTTTGCTGAAGTCGAGCCAAGGTTTACACCATCACTCAATAGATCCACTGTACGCACGAGTGCTCTTCCGCGTGCTATATACTGTGGAGTGACCAAAACAAGCAGTACTAAGTAAGTGTCCATCAAAGTTGGTATTTAAGTTGATGACTTGATGCCCCTTTCGATGACCAATGACCTTGTTTCTATGAATGCCGGATTTCGTACTTTACTTGTAACAAACATTTATAGATCTATATAAATATATTTAAATAAATAAATATAAATATATTTATACATACATACGCCTTACTTTCTGTTATATATATATATATATATAATATATATATGTATATATAATATATATATATATATATCATGGGCGTAGCCAGGATTTTTTTTCGGGGGGGATTCTTTCAGCCCCCCCCCGAAATATATATATATATATTTTTTTTTTTTTTGTATGGATGTGTGTGTGTCTGTGTACATAATTAATCTCTATTACATTCTGGCCTTCATTCTTTTGGAAGACGTTTATTGTGCCCTTGAATAGGTTCTTCCTGGAGTTAGTGAAAAAATTGTAGACCCCTCGCCCTTGTCAGCAAGGGGTCTGGGGGAGCACTATTTCTGGTAGCCAACTAAATGCATATTCTGAGGTACCTACAGTGCACAACCTTACTAAGGGGTCGACTCCCACTTCGGCATAGGATTTCCTTGATTTAGACCCGATCTCTTTAACTTACTCCAAAAAACCATCTTAGCCATCTTTGTAGAGCCATCTTTAGTGCTTTTCAATGTCGGCAGACGACTATTTATTGCACTTTATTAATGGCACCCAGCCACTAGTAGACATGTGTAATTTCTTTTAACTACGATCTTGGAATAAGGTGACTAAATAATCTGTTGGGGAGTTTTAAACTAAAATATATGTGGAGTTTTTATTTTTTTTTAAACCACATTTAGCTACGGTCATAGAATTTGGTGACTGTAGTTTGCTTTAGAAATAATATTGAAGAGAGAGGCTTTCAACCTTCAAACGCTCTGTGGGGGGGATTTTAAACTTAAAACTATCTTGAGGGGTTTTAAACTCTTAAAAACGCCATCTGGAGGAGAGGGGTTGAAACTCAAACCCCCCCCCCCCCCATTGGCTTGGCTACGCTCAAAGAATTTTGGAGTAATTTGCTTTTTTTTTAATATTGAAGAGGTATATTTTCTACATCAAACCCCTATGAAGGGAAATTTAAACTCAAATCACCCAATAGGCTTGGCTACGCTCATAGCATTTTGATTGCACATTTTTTTTTTATTTTGAAGATTTATTTTTTAGCTTCAAACCCCACTAGCGGGGGGTTCAAACTAAAAAACCCTTTTGCTATGCTCATAGTATTTTGAGTGCGTAATTTGCTTTTTTTTTATATTGAAGAGGTATTTTTAGCTTCAAACCCAGCTGAAGAGGGGTTTAAACTCTAAACCCCTTTGACTACGCTCATACAATTTTGAGTGTGTAATTCGCTTTTTTATATTGAAGGGATTTATAGTTAATTTTGGAGAAGGGTTTAAAATCAAAATCTTTCTTAGATATGCTCTTGGAGTTTGGGGATTGTCGTTTGCATTTTTGTTTTGTTTTGTAGAAGAGGGGGTTTAAAATGCAAAACCCCCTGGTAGAAGGTTTTAAACTCAAAACCCCTGGTAGGGAGTTTAAAACTTAAAACCCCCTGGTAGGAAGTTTGAAAATTAAAAACACCTGGTAAGGATTTGTAAACATATATGTATATATATATATACACTAAGGCTTGTCTTCGAGTGAGAAATGCAGTATTTCCGGTGGCTGCGCATCCCCAACTGTGACCTACTTATTTTGCCACACCCAGGGCAAGCATAACCATTGTCCGCAGGTGGTCGATTTAGATTTTCTTTTCGCCGTCAGCGTCTGTCCTGTCTTATATGTCAATTAAGACAAGTTGGCGCCTAAACTGGATTTTGTATATATATATATATATATATATATATATATATATATATATATATATATATATACATATATATATATATATATATATATATATATATATATATATATATATATATATATATATATGTATGTATGTATGTATGTATGTATGTATGTATGTATGTATGTATGTATGTATGTATGTATGTATGTATGTATGTATGTGTGTATGTGTGTATGTATGTATGTATGTATGTATGTATGTGTGTGTGTATGTATGTGTGTATGTATGTATGTATGTGTGTGTGTGTGTGCGTGCGTGCGTGCGTGTGTGTGTTTTAAACAATGCTTATATAAAGGAAAGAACCGTTCCTTTTATTACTTCCTCTCAATCCTACACAATTTATTTTCCTGTGTGGATGTAGACAGTCCTCAAATAGTTTAGATTTATTAGAGAACTATAAATAGCTTGCATGTTGATGTACCCGGTACACAAAATGAAGAAGTGTTGAAAAGTTATGTTTTTTTCAAACCTATTTGTCTACAGTTTGTGTTCCATTTAGTCTGCAACATAGACGTTCAATGATCTTATAGAGTAACATTCTTTGGCAATCAAATTTATTTTTTTTTTGCTGCTGGTGTCTGACAACACTTTGATGGCATCCAATAGTCTTTGTTGATCAGTAACATACGTCCTTGTTTGTATTCGACTTTTAGAATGAAGTCGATCTGTCGAACGTTCGTCGAATGTCGTCTCCTATCAAGGTTTTCTTGTAAAAGAGAGTTCTAAGTCTAAAGAATTCAAAGTGAGAAATAGTTGTCTTGATCTGTTTGATCAAGCTGTGAGAAACAGTTGTCTTCATCTACTGTATTATCTAGCTGTAAGAAATAGTTGTCTTGATCTGTTTGATCAAGCTGTGAGAAATAGTTGTCTTCATCTACTGTATTATCTAGCTGTAAGAAATAGTTGTCTTGATCTGTTTGATCAAGCTGTGAGAAATAGTTGTCTTCATCTACTGTATTATCTAGCTGTAAGAAATAGTTGTCTTCCTCTACTGTATTATCTAGCCGTCAGAAATAGTTGTCTTCATTTACTGTTTGATCAAGCTGTGAGAAATAGTTGTCTTCATCTACTGTTTGATCAAGCTGTGAGAAATAGTTGTCTTCATCTACTGTTTGATTAAGCTGTAAGAAATAGTTGTCTTCATCTACTGTATTATCTAGCTGTAAGAAATAGTTGTCTTCATCTACTGTATTATCTAGCTGTAAGAAATAGTTGTCTTCATCTACTGTATTATCTTGCTGTGAGAAATAGTTGTCTTCATCTACTGTATTATCTAGCTGTCAGAAATAGTTGTCTTTATCTACTGTATTATCTAGCTGTAAGAAATAGTTGTCTTCATCTACTGTATTATCTAGCTGTCAGAAATAGTTGTCTTCATCTACTGTATTATCTAGCTGTCAGAAATAGTTGTCTTCATCTACTGTATTATCTAGCTGTGAGAAATAGTTGTCTTAATCTACTGTTTGATCAAGCTGTGAGTAATAGTTGTCTTCATCTACTGTTTGATTAAGCTGTAAGAAATAGTTGTCTTCATCTACTGTATTATCTAGCTGTAAGAAATAGTTGTCTTCATCTACTGTTTGATTAAGCTGTAAGAAATAGTTGTCTTCATCTACTTTATTATCTAGCTGTAAGAAATAGTTGTCTTCATCTACTGTATTATCTAGCTGTAAGAAATAGTTGTCTTCATCTACTGTATTATCTAGCTGTCAGAAATAGTTGTCTTCATCTACTGTATTATCTAGCTGTCAGAAATAGTTGTCTTTATCTACTGTATTATCTAGCTGTGAGAAATAGTTGTCTTAATCTACTGTTTGATCAAGCTGTGAGTAATAGTTGTCTTCATCTACTGTTTGATTAAGCTGTAAGAAATAGTTGTCTTCATCTACTGTATTATCTAGCTGTAAGAAATAGTTGTCTTCATCTACTGTATTATCTAGCTGTGAGAAATAGTTGTCTTAATCTACTGTTTGATCAAGCTGTGAGTAATAGTTGTCTTCATCTACTGTTTGATCAAGCTGTGAGAAATCTCTTATAAGAAAAAAAAGGTCAGATTTGATCTCATCTTCATCACAACATAGGGAGCAAGAATTATTTGTTCCCAAACACAGTGTCAAGTCCACTTTTAAACCAGCACCATCAAAGGTCATGACCCTAGATTAGTTGTTGACACGTTATCATAGACCCTGCCCGGAGTTATGAAATGGTGCTTCAAGTATGGCAGAGATAGTCACGTGTCAGAAGGCCTGAAGCACACTTCTGTCCGCGACGATACCATTGTTTGTCGTCCTTGACCTCTCACAGTGATGAAATAGAAGCAGGCCCATTGGTTTGACGCAGCACGCATACTCTACAAACATATACATTTGTTGAACTGCAAAATGTTTGCATGACAAGTTACTAACTGTAACTTCCATTTGTCTCAGGATATTTATTGTTTCGTTTACATTTGCATAGGTGGAATATGAGTTGTTTTTTTTAGTAATGAACAGTTGATGTGTTTATAATTCCTCTATCCAGCTTGCATAATCTTTGGCAGAAATGTATTAAAAAAATGGAACTTGGAATCTGGCCACGGTTCTCGAAAACGGTTCTCGAAAACGGTTCTAACAATTTTCCTAGAAAAGTGACAGCTGCTGTATATGTTTTGGAAAAGAATGACTAGCTATTTAGCCACACTGGAAAAGCTCTAGCTTGACCGTTATAATTTTTGAAAGTAGAAAAATAAATATTTAAATTTGGCCAGAGAATTAGAAAATCTTTATCTAAGTCTCCGGGTGTTTCCTCACGTAGGCAATTAGTCATTCAAAAGTTTCATAAATGAATTATCTGGGAACATTTTGCGCTCACCTTCTAAGTCTAGATCTAAAGGACTATCATTAGAACATTATAAAATCGAGTAGATTTAAACATTCGGGATTTTTTATCTGTGTTTTGGGTGAGGGAGGGGGGTGGTGAACATTTCAGGTTTGCTGTACTACAGAACATTTTTAGTTTAATCAGATTTTTTTGGGTTATTTATGTAATCATTAAAAAGGATTTGTATATATATATATATATCGTCCTTGCTGGTCAATGCTCAGACACATTTGTCAAAAATAGAAATAGTTTTTCATTGACTCAGAGACAACACTTCTTCTTCTTCTTCTTCTTCTAGCCAGCTTTATTGCTGCTGAGCTGTGAGCTCTTTTGCAGACTGTGCCAAGGAAAAAAAGTGTGCTGTTTTCTTCAGCTGTTCAGCACTGCCGTACAGGGTGTTGGTTATGTTGGTCTGTAGTGGAAGTAGGGTCTGCCTAAGGTGGATTAGGGAGGGGCATTCAAAGAGGATATGGTTTACGGTTTCAAAGGGGTGGGCGCAGTGTCTGCAAAGGGTCTAAGAGTCTAAAGAAAAGCTCACTGCTCGTGTATGTCTGTGAATACTGTGATTCATTGTAACAAATAAATACAAAAGTATGAGAACATTTAATAAATTCATTATTATTTGCAGCTTTGGTTTACTGGCATGTCTCATCAAATACATTATCAATTTCAATTGTTTTTTAAATAATTTGATTTCTGTCCTCATCTGAGCGTGCGAGTGTCTGTGGTAACCTGTAAATCTGAGCGTGCGAGTGTCTGTGGTAACCTGTAAATCTGAGCGTGCGAGTGTCTGTGGTAACCTGTAAATCTGAGCGTGCGAGTGTCTAAGGTAACCTGTAAATCTGAGCGTGCGAGTGTCTGTGGTAACCTGTAAATCTGAGCGTGCGAGTGTCTGTGGTAACCTGTAAATCTGAGCGTGCGAGTGTCTAAGGTAACCTGTAAATCTGAGCGTGCGAGTGTCTGTGGTAACCTGTAAATCTGAGCGTGCGAGTGTCTGTGGTAACCTGTAAATCTGAGCGTGCGAGTGTCTGTGGTAACCTGTAAATCTGAACGTGTGAGTGTCTGTGGTAACCTGTAAATCTGAGCGTGCGAGTGTCTGTGGTAACCTGTAAATCTGAGCGTGCGAGTGTCTGTGGTAACCATGTAGATATGAGATATTCTCTTAAGGCCGGAGTTGATGCTGTGTCTTTTCGAAATGCTCGAAATGTCAACACTTTATTTGATCTGTACTTGCCATTTAAAGGTGTGTGTGTGTGCGGGTTTATGTCAGCTTAACCGTGTCAGTCTAACCTGGTTAAAGAAAGACGCTAAAGGTCAGTGGTGCGTCATTAAACGTATTTTGAAAAACAACACGAGTTAATGAATGGTGTCCACTTTTTTAGGGGTCATTACTTCGTGACGTAGAACAGGGCAGACATGAAGCTGTGAGTCCACATGGAGAATAATAAGAGGCTTCAAGAGAGCGTGATGGAGGCAGCAGCGAGGTGTTTTCATTGCTATTTAAAAGCCTCAAAATACTTGTTTTAATTTTCCCTGGAACTATAAAGCCTCAATTGTGTACCTCTTTCTCCCATTGTCTCCGTCATTTCCTGTCTCTCCAAACTTGACCGATGAGACCAAACTAACAATTTCACTGATAGCTCAAATTAAACACGAGACTGATGAACCGCACACAAAGTATTATCTCTTCTTTCATTGTGGACAATGACCTCACTAGCCGTCAAATGAAACCATTTAGACAAACTTTGGCCCATACGGCAGACTACTTTTTTTTTACTGACCATATTATTTCGGTTTCCTGTCGTTTAGTTTTTTGTTTTAACGTAACTCCCTCGTAGCACAGGTACTTAATGAACGAGTTTAATTGAAAATAAAAGACATAAAAGAAATATCGAAAATAAAGTACAAAGGTTTAATAGAAAGCTTGCGGTGTATCGCAAATTGTGGTGTTCAGGTTGCGAATCTGTCAAAGTCTAAGTAAGGACATAAGTGGTATAAGGAACATGCGTTCGAAATTTCATGCGCGCGAATTCCTTTACTAGTTGAAAAGATTTCTTGGTCAGTCAGCTTGTGGTATTTTAGGAATATTATATAAGAATGCTTTTCAATGTTTCGACTGCTTTAATTTGACATTTAATAGATTTTGACAATTTCGAAGCTTAACAAATGACAAAAAACATATAGATTTATTTCAATAATCTAACTATGGTCATCACACTAGTTTCCTCAAAGAGTTTCCTTTGACAGTCCCTGGGGCGCTGCTTGTCCTAATGGGACGCTCCACTTTCCCTTTTCTCAAACGCCAAAAGAACTGGTTTGACAGGCGTCAAGAGCCCAAATTGTTTGACCTCGACATCACAGCCCAACTTGGGCTCCGTCTTGTCGTTCAGCACGACCTTCACCCTCTTCAGAACATGAACCAGAGCCTGTTTCAGCTCCAGATATGCCAAGCGCATGCCCAGACATAGCCTCGGACCCTGACCGAAACAGATGAAAGCCATGGGGTCACGCTTGGCCTTTTCCTCCTTAGAAAACCTCTCGGGGTCGAATTTATGGGGCTCCGGCCATAGTTTGGAATCCATCAAGATATGCCAGAAAGGGATCATGATGCAAGCACCTTTAGGGATAGTGATGCCATTGTACGTCCGTGTTTCTTTGGCTTTCCGGTTGATAGATGGGATAGGTGGGTGGAGTCTAAGCGTCTCGCTAATGACACATTCTGTGTAGTGCAACTTCTGAAGGTCGTCAGTGGTTGGTGTTTCATTCGCTAGGACACTTGTGATCTCTTCGTAGACTTTTTCCTAGATTCAAACATAAGCAAGAAAAATTATAGTCATGTTCTGTAGCACTGTAAAACTAGAATAAAAATTAGAAGTAGAACTAAAAAACTAAAACTCAAATTTATCTTAAACTACAACTAAGTTATAACTGAGATTTGAATAAAAACTAAAACTACAATCAAACCTAAATTTAAAACAAAATTTTTTTACAACATGTTTATGGACCACACTGCTGTAGACCCGTTGCAGTATACATGTATAAGACCTGTTCAAATTTTTCAAGTACTGCGTTCTAATTGTATATCTTCTTTTTGTCATTTCTAAGTGTTATGTAGAATTTGAGAAAAGAAATTCCCAAATTTTTAATATAAATGTTAAATGTATAGTTCTCCAAGTGTCTAGTAAAGGTTGTCAATTGTAGTCAAACTGAATTTCCATTTGATTGGATCAAAAATAATCTTATCTTATCTTATCTAAAAGTTTAGTTCAGCCTGACAACGTAGTTAATGTTTCATTATAGGAGTCTTGTGAATGTTTTGTCTCTTGACAAGTATCTAGGCAGTGCTGTGTATAGTAAAAGTAATGCAGTATAGTAAGAATTTTTTAAATTCTGGGTTTATTTACGACTGATGGTCACATTTTGATGATATAAACATTTTGTAAATAAAACAATAAAACTTATTAGTCAATGAATGTCATTCACCTGAATTTCCTGATGTTTGGCCAGTTCAAATAAACACATCTGAAGAGAAGTGGCTGTAGTCTCTAGTCCAGCAAAGATGACCAGCATGGACTGCCCTATGACCTCCTCATCGTCTAGTCCTTTGCTCAGATCAATCTTCTCGTGACTGACTCCTTCGTCCTCAGTGTCCTGCTGTCCGGCTTTGATGTTGTCGTTAGCTTTAAGCAGAAGATCCAGGAAGTCCACGCGTTTCTGGTCAGACTCAGAACTCTTCTTTCTTCTTCTTGCCTCGATGGTGGATGTTAAAATGTCCTGAAAGTAAGAGTTAGCTTTCAGATTCACCGCCTCAAACAACTGAACGGATCTAAAGATTTTATTGCAGGTGTAAACCAGTTTTGGAACTCTGTGCATTAACATAAGAATAAAACTCGTAATGCTTCCGGGGTTGAGAACCAACATGTTTTTACCGTGTTCGTAAAACTCCGAGCTTTCTTTTTTCACAAACTTTGCGTCTAATCCGAAAGCCACCTTGGCAATGATCTCGCAAGAATATCGCGCGCTGGCGTCTTTAATTGGCACAACAGTTCTGTCTTGAGCACACTGTGCCAGGTAGTCGGCCAATCTCTTAGCCGAAAGGTCTACAGATTTGGAAATGTATTTTAGCTTGCCAGAGCTGAATGTCGGTGATACAACCTGCCGATGGCGCCGCCAGTCGTTGCCCCTAGCGAAGAACAAACACCTGGCCAGGGGTGTGTTTGAGTTGAGCTTATCAGCCCTGTCTACGAAGTTGTTGAAGTCCTTGATCATTATGGTCCGCAGGAGATCTAAATTAGTAGTAAGCAGCCACATACGGCTAGTGATCTTCAAGCCAACAATGTCGCCATATTGTTCAATGAGCAGTGCTACTTGTTGCCTGAAATAAATCCAAGTCAATACAATTTTTAAAAAAAATTAAAAAGTACTTAAAACTTATTAACTTAGTCATTTAGTAAAATACACAATCAAATGTTAATTTTAAATCCAAGTATTTAAAACATTAAAAAACCAGATTTAAATGACTACACAATGAATAATTTAAGCTAGAACTAGATGAAAAAAGGCAAAGGCTAATCAATGAACTGAAACAATCTTCAAGTGGTCACGCTAATTAGGAAGATTGATACAAATTTCAAATAGACATTAGAGACAAAGGGTTACACTATTACTTGGCTGAGAGACTGTTTGATTACTCAAGGGGGTGCGAGTTCGATGCCTGGTCAGATTTATTTTTAATTGTTTTTGTAAAGGCAACACGGAACCATCACCCCCCTCCTCACAACAAGAGATTGCTCCATAACACAATGTGCTACACAAGAGCTAGTCATATAATTTACACACGCTCTTAAACACAATCTTCTGCCAAACTTTGGAAACAAAAGTGGTTTAATCTTTTCATTGCACAAGACTAGAACAGGCTCCACCGCTACGTCCTAGTGCAAACTAAATGTTTTGATTGGACAAAGTGAGTTCCGATCATTCAAGTTTTTTCTTTTTTAAAATATCAAAGGAAAACTGACCGAAAGTTAGTACCCGCAAAAAATCGACTTGGCAGGTTAGGATAGGTCACACCAAGTCTTGACCAGTCATCGTTGTTTGGCTTAACACTTCTGGAACTGAACAGGTAGTAGAAAAACAGAATGACCACAAGGGATGAAGCGAGACACGTGCTGCAGGACATCAGAGACAAGATTGTCCAGCTGTCTGTAGAAGTCATTGTGAGTTTCTGAAACACAAAGGCAAACATCTTGGTGTCAATCTGGTCTGATTCAAGTTCACATGGAACTTGTTATTTTTACTGCATCTTTTTTGTTGTTGAAGAGAATATTTGTAGTGACATCAATATCTTATACACAAAACAAAGGGCAACACAACAAAGCGATAAAGACTTATGAGGGCGCAGTCGTCATCATTGAATGTTCCACAATAGACTGAGTGTCTATAGTCTCCCCTTCACCGGCCACAAAAGTTACTTAGTCACGATTTCATTCGTTTTATTTTTTAAATTGATTTTTAATTTGTCTTTTTTAATGAAAGAAATGAATAAAACCAATGAAATCTTTGTATAATGTCGACTTTGTGTCATACTTTCTGTGATGTAGTAGAGACTCTCCAGAACAATACAGTTTCAAGTGTCGGTTTAATTTATAGATTAGGTTCAAATAAAATAACTAGAGAATCACTATATATAATTTTCTTTATGGCTCAAGAATTTGGACACCAAGTAATGGACAGATCACTCTTTTATTTCTGCAAGTCGGACGGACTAGAGTTACCCCACGTAATTTTTTAGACGAAAAATAAAAGAGGGGGGGGAAGAACAAGTAGTATTACCCGTCACTAAATAGCAGAACCGGACTTATCCATTGTGACCAAGACGTCATGGAAAGAGAACAAGTAATCTACTCTGTATTCACCCGTCACTAAATAGCAGGGCCGGAATTAACCGTAGTGGGGCCCAATGCGAAATGGATTTCGCGGGGCCAAGTTTGGGTAGGGATACGGAAAATAAGTGAAAATTAAGAGTTTGTATTAGAAAATAAATTCGTCTTTGCATTTTATTCATTATTTACTACGCACAGAATTACCACACGAGCCTTGCGTGTAGCGAAGTCATACAGTATATCATAAGAATTATGTTTCCTACATAGATCACGCTCAATAGCAAGAATTACCAAATGTTTCAATCTATCTTTGAGAATTGTTGACATTAAGTAATTCTTCATTAGTTTGAGGCGCGAGGAGCTTCTTTCACTAGATTCCACAATTACGGGTAATGCATAATGCCGTTTTTACTTATTGCGCATTGGCGTTTTCCATATTGAATGACACCCCAAAAGGACAATTTTTGTCTATGTATTTCAGGAGATTTTTATTTGTTTTCTAAAGATTTTAATAATTCTGGAGATTTCCAGGACTTTTTCGTATATTTTGCAATTTGTGGAGATTTCCAGGAGCTCATGGTAAATCGGCAAGAGACCGCGGGAAATCTGTTATAAGTTAATAATTCATATACCTAGAATTAGAGCGGGTACTATGAAAGTACGGGTCCTGTGAAATTGCGGGGCCCACTGCGGTCACATAGGTTGCAGTGGCCTAAGGCGGCCCTGCAAAATAGCGGCGTATGCTACGCCGCCGGTCAGTTAGTATCTTTTATTAAAGCTCTGGTCTCAGCCCGTATTTCATACACCAACACACAAACATACAAACCAAAAAAAAATCTCCTTTTACTATCAATTCTTCTTCTCTCGCTCTCTCTCTTACACACACACATATTTAAACTATATATATATATATGTATAAGTACACTAAAAACATAAGTACAAATAATAACAATATTTTTTTAAAATTAACATAGTGTGTAAATAAAAAATAGAGATAACTTGCTGACACTGATTTGGGATTTCTAGAACACAATAGAGATGCTCTTAGCTTACAGTGGTGTGACATCTATGTCTAGTTCAGCCTAGCAGACACTCTACTGTTGTTACAAATTTTACATGCAATAGTGTCATGTATTTGTGAAAATAGTAATTAAGACAAATTTAATTTCCAAACCCATTTCAAAGTTTTCTTTATAATTGATTAATATACATAAAGTCTTTAATATAGACTTTACAACAACATACAGACTTAGATTTGACCTTAACTCCCAAAATTTTTTTTTTTAGTTTATTCGTACACACATGGCTTGGCTCCTCATAGCATATTCATTTTCTATAGACAAATATTAATTACAAGTAAATTCTAACAAATTGGTTGAACTTTATTTGATTACTTCATGTGTTGTTATCTAGCATGAGCTTGTCTACACAACTTGATGACCCTATAGAGTCTCAGTGGTTGACAAGAAACGATCAAGAAAGAGTGGGTCAATAGACTCCCCCCCCCCCCCCCCCGTTGATCTACTCAGAATACACAGTCCAGAGACTAATATTTTAGGCTGTAAAAATAAATTTCAAACATTATGGGAAACATGTTTATTAAAAAAAGTAAATTAAATGTAGCCTTTGTAAAACTTACCGGCTCAAAAACTGTATCTACAAACACACTGACAAATAATGTACCGTGTTAGCAGTTATTTAGTGATTTGTTTTTAGAATATTTGCGTTGAGTGTCCAGAATTTTGGTCCAGTTTCACTTGAGTGCAATCTTAGTGGTCATAGACAGACCTGGTGGTAAGTACCATGTTGTTATCAGCTGTAATCATCAAGGAGAGGGCAGTGGTATTCAATAATGTTTCTGTACTTAGAGGTATATACAAAGTATAGTTCCCTTTTCAGACCTTGACGTAAAGTTCACCTGTTTCTATGGCCGACGGTCAATGTGGGTGTCATATGGCCAGCACAAACAACAGCCGCCTTTACTTTCCCTAATCTCAGACACCCTTTAAAATTATGTGAACTCGGATGTCTTAAGACCCGCCCCCCCCCCCCAAAAAAAAAAAAATAAAAAAATCCCAGAGTTCACCGAGAATCTTACCCGAGACGTCCGTCTTTTTGGAAGCCACAAATGTTTTTGTTAGTGGAATTTTGTAACTGACTAGATTTCGAAGGCTGTTGAGGCGTGCATGTCATCAGTTTGTTCTGCAGCCACTAATGATGGTAACTTCCTAGTTCATTCAACTCGCTTTCACGATGCATACAGAAATATGGAATTATGTCATTGAGAAATAGAGAAATAACATTTTGAACAACTTCAAACAAAATAGAAGACATTTGAAGATGCTTTGAGTTGGACTCTAGAGTAGAGTAATGGTTGGAAATTTCTATTAGAACGAATTGGTTGTAATATTATTGTATTACATTGACTTGAATGAAAATTTAATCTGCAGAGATTTCTAGATGCTTATAGAGAGTATGGGATCACGTTTAATGAAGACAAAAGTTACAATAACCACTGAGAAAGTTTGTCCATTGGGATCAGACATTTCTAAAGTACACTGTTCACTGTAATCTTGTTGAATAAAGCCGTGATATTGGTATTCTAGTAGTAGAGTTAGTTCATTAGAGTTGTTTCTATTTTCCCCTGACAATGCTAGCTTGGGGTGTAGACGTTCTCTCATCGGATCCTTCTCTTGTTAATGTACGGGCCTTACTACTATATGTATAGCGCTCTCTTTTGTGAAACCAAAAGTCACTTTAACATTTTGTTTGTTGTGTAAAATGAATAAAATGCTGACGCCATTTTGTTTGTTTTGTAGATCTAATTCAAACACGTCCCTGATAGATTGAAAAGGTACAATAAAGAACCATAACTAAACATTAGGATCGACATAAAATAGCCCGAGTTGTCTTCCCTTATTTTGTTAAGCCTATTAAGCCTGTCCACGCCTTACCTCCTGGCTTATCTCCCATCAACCCTTCTTTCCAGACTTGATGGTCATCGCGCCAAAACATACGGAAGGGATAATCTAAGAGAAAAAGAATTTGACTCACACCAGGGGATTAAGTCACAGAGACGAGTTCCTGTTCTTAGCTGCTTGATGAAGTGGAACAACCAGGACTAGGTTCTCTGATAGAACTTGGCACAATTGAAGAGCTCAAAGAACAACAAAGGGGAAATAATAAGGAAACTAAGCGAGACAACCGGATGATATATTTATCTTGTAATGGATTGGATAAGAAAAGAGCTAATTATCTTGTTTTCTTGATAAGAAGAGTGGATTAGATTATAAATAATAAGCAGCTCTCACAGGCTATTAAATGTTTGGACACAAATATCGGTAAACGTGAAGAAAATGAGTTTTGAAAGTATGGAATACACTTTTGGTCATGTTTCATTGTTTTACTGAGACAAATAGGAAGAAAGGAGAGTAGAGCTCAAAGGAAGGAGGGAAGACATGGGAGATAAGGGAGAAGACATGGGAGATAAGGGAGAAGACTGAAATACAAACAAGAAAATGTAAAAGATTGTCTGTAATTAATAGAACTCATGCTGGCTATATTGGTATTTTTCTAAGTGTTAGTTTCAATTAGACCAGACAAAAACAAAATGAAATCACACACACACACACATTATATTTATAGAACGTGTTTTTGGTTGTGCATGAAACAAAAGGTCATCTCTCTAATTGGCAAGAAAACAATTAGCATCTAAAATAACTTCATTAAGTGCTTCTTAATGTTCTCTTTATTTTTTTTATTTCCTTCATATCTCGTCCATGTTCTGAGTCTGCAAACACTTTACTAAATCACGTTCAATATCATTTTTTAGAGTGTTACATAATAATTAACTTCAATAATTTCTCAATATTAGCAGGAGTAAAATTCGTCCACATCCAAATCCATTAATAATCTTGTGACATGTAAATACCTAAAAACATTTGGTCATCTTGTGTCATATCAACACCTAAAACATTTGGTCATCTTGTGTCATATCAACACCTAAAACATTTGGTCACCTTATGTTATATCAACACCTAAAACATTTGGTCACCTTGTGTTATATCAACACCTAAAAACATTTGGTCACCCTGTGACATGTCAACACCTAAAAACATTTGGTCACCCTGTGACATGTCAACACCTAAAAACATTTGGTCACCCTGTGACATGTCAACATCTAAAAAACATGGGGTTATCATGTCGACATCTCATTGTAATTCTTTTATCTCAACCTTTCTTTAAAAGTCATCTAATGTCATATTATTTAGAAAGTTCTGAGTTTTCTAATGTCATATTATTTAGAAAGTCCTCTGTCATCTAATGTCATATTATTTATAAGTTTACTTTTACCATTTTTTAAACGCGCTCGCCCCCGGCTCTGCTCTGGGACACAGAGAACTGTGAACTAATTAAAAGTTCTGAAAGAGTTCAGCCTAACTCCCCTAACCCCCCCCCCAACCCCAGTAAATGTAACAGAAAGCTTACTTTGCTTATGTCCCCTTACACTGCTGGTGTCCCCTAACATTGATTATTTCTTCTTGCACAGACGGTGTCACACGATCGTATTCCCTTAAGTTGACATTATTCCGTTATATTATTTGTGTTTTTTAAAATGATAATTGAACTTTGAACAGAATTGGGTTTGACCTATTAATAATTGTTGCATTGAGTGTCGCCAATGGCAATTGTCCTTACATTTAATGGTGATGTTTTTAACAGTGGTTGTTTTTTTTTTAACATTTAGATTTTACTGCTTTTGTAGGCCTTATTATTGTATCTATCACACTTTGTATCTTAGTGTGCCCCCTCTAATTGGTTTAATGTTTAATCCTGTGAATTCCCCAAACAAAAATGCAAGAAGAACCTTCAGTCAGCCAGATTGAAGACATTGACTTATAATGTTTTGTCTCAACTGGCCTTGATTCAGCTGGATGTTATTGATCAACAGATTTGACCAGGGCCGGCCCTGAAGTTGACTTTGTTCCAAGTCGAAAGCTTTGTTATAGCAAGCCATTGATTTCATTATTTAGTGAAACATCCATGCGATAACAAGCAGTCACAAGGCCATTACATGTCAATTCCAAGGAATTGACTGAAACTAAAGACTCGGGTCATTAGTGATACGAGAGTGAGCACCGAGAAGTGGATCATGACGGAGGAACCCACGAGGTTCAATGAGGTGACGAGATGCACCCAGACTACAGTCATGTTTGGGATGGTCAACTCATGAGCAACACATGAAGGAGGTTGAGATACAAAAAGACCAGCGCCTCAAAGCTTCTGACCGGCACATTCTTACCTTTTTCCTTTCTCCTATCTCCTGTCTTCAGAGAGAGAGAGACACAGAGAGAGAGAGAGAGAGAGAGAGGGAGAGAGAGAGAGAGAGGAAGAGAGAGAGAGAGGAAGAGAGAGAGAGACAGAGAGACAGAGAGAGACAGAGAGAGAGAGAGAGAGAGAGACCAAGGAAGAGAGAGAGAGAAAGATTGAAAAGACAAAGATGGAAATGAAGGTTTGTAGGCCGTTGGTTATTGAACCCCCCCCTTCCACACCTAGTTCCCTCCCTTGCCTCTAAGGATCAATACGTCCGTAAGATGCAGGAATACATTGAATAATTCATGGCAAGATGTTGTGAGAGATGAAAGGGAGATGAAATGTTTTGGGGGGGGGGGGGAGGGGCAGTGGAGAATGACAATCGTCTTAGACCTTTACATGGTATACAAGTTAAGTAGCTAAAATATAAAAAAAAACAACAAACAATGATAACAATTACTAGCAACGCCAACACTGGAAATCATACAAATACCAACACTGGCAATCATACAAACACCAACACTATGAATTAACAAACACAAACACTGGGAATTAACAAACACAAACACTGGCTTTCATACAAACAAGAAGACAACACGTTATGATAAATGTCACTACTAGTCACCCAATAGTTGAAGCTGATGGCTATAGTGTGAGAACCTCTATCCAACAGGCTCGTCAATATTTATTTTCTTGTATTGCCATTATTGTACTGCACGACTGCATTGCTGTGTCTGTCCATGCTATTGGAGATGGCCACGTCAAACTAAAACATGTCACAGACTTTGAGTTTCAGTGTTGCTCACTAGATAACAAAAAGAATTGAGCGACACTTTGAACAATGCATGACAATTGTTTCCTGATCAAATCTTGGTTAATGCCGCTAGTTAGATGCCCTTCAGTTGTCAGTTCTAAGGGGAAAGTCTTAGGCTTGCCCCATAGTCAAATGTGTTTGTAACTTAAACGGAAGAGCTAAAACAGTGAAAAAAAAAAGATCGTATACCGCTAAAAAACCCTATAGCTTATCTGTCTATTCTCCACCGGATACACCAAAAAATAAACAGCTTTTTAGAGCATTTTCGCCATGTAGTAATATCCCCACTATAAATTAAATATGAACTTAATTGTTCTCGTCACTTATGTCTGATTTACGAGTTCAAAACTCCAGATGCAATAGATTCAAATCTTTCATCTCTCTGGTATCAAATTATGTTTTACTTACTGTTAAAGATGAAGATCAAGCCTTTGTAACTAGTTTCCCATGTAGCCTCTTGAATAATTATCTACCATTGCATCTTTCTTTAAGTCAAATCTCAACATTTCAAGATGACTTATTATTTGCTTTCTTGCATTTCGATTTAGATTTAATTGGAATAATCGGTCATGTCTATATGTTGGGGTGTTGGGATGTTGGGGGCTGGTCTCCATCTCGAACTGGAATGGCAGAGGAAAGAAAGAACACATGTTACAAAGTTTTCTTTATTCTTATTTCACATGTATACAGTCTTTACATTCACATTTAATCATTCTAATCCAATCGCTTAAGTCTCTACATACGTTTTAATCTCTCTTCTTTATTCTACATTTCGTATATAAAACAAAATTAATAAATTGCGACTAATTTGGTAACTAATTGGTTGGTTTCACTATCAATTCATGCGTTGTCATTGAGCATGAGCTTGTAGGCAACATGTCACAAATGTATGTCTATTAGAAGTGGGTCGAAACATTTTGAATCTAAACAAACGGGACAACAATAATAAAAATGGAATGAAAAATACAAGCGAAGTAAATATTAAAAAAAAGAGTTTGTACAGGGACAAGTGTCACGTGGGTTGTACAAATGTTTGGAATAAATACAAGATGAAAGTAAAAATGATTACAAAATGAAAGTAAGAATCACAAGGCTAGAATCCAAACAAACATGAAAGTAAGAATCGCAATGCTAGAATCCAAACAAAAATGAAAGTAAGAATCACAATGCTAGAATCCAAACAAACATGAAAGTAAGAATCGCAATGCTAGAATCCAAACAAACATGAAAGTAAGAATCGCAATGCTAGAATCCAAACAAACATGAAAGTAAGAATCGCAATGCTAGAATCCAAACAAAAATGAAAGTAAGAATCGCAATGCTAGAATCCAAACAAAAATGAAAGTAAGAATCGCAATGCTAGTATCCAAACAAACATGAAAGTAAGAATCACAATGCTAGAATCCAAACAAACATGAAAGTAAGAATCGCAATGCTAGAATCCAAACAAACATGAAAGTAAGAATCGCAATGCTAGAATCCAAACAAACATGAAAGTAAGAATTACAATGCTAGAATCCAAACAAACATGAAAGTAAGAATCGCAATGCTAGAATCCAAACAAACATGAAAGTAAGAATCGCAATGCTAGAATCCAAACAAACATGAAAGTAAGAATCGCAATGCTAGAATCCAAACAAAAATGAAAGTAAGAATCGCAATGCTAGAATCCAAACAAACATGAAAGTAAGAATCGCAATGCTAGAATCCAAACAAACATGAAAGTAAGAATCGCAATGCTAGAATCCAAACAAACATGAAAGTAAGAATCGCAATGCTAGAATCTAAACAAACATGAAAGTAAGAATCGCAATGCTAGAATCCAAACAAACATGAAAGTAAGAATTACAATGCTAGAATCCAAACAAACATGAAAGTAAGAATCGCAATGCTATAATCCAAACAAAAATGAAAGTAAGAATCGCAATGCTAGAATCCAAACAAACATGAAAGTAAGAATCGCAATGCTAGAATCCAAACAAACATGAAAGTAAGAATCGCATTGCTAGAATCCAAACAAACATGAAAGTAAGAATCGCAATGCTAGAATCCAAACAAACATGAAAGTAAGAATTACAATGCTAGAATCCAAACAAACATGAAAGTAAGAATCGCAATGCTAGAATCCAAACAAACATGAAAGTAAGAATCACAATGCTAGAATCCAAACAAACATGAAAGTAAGAATCGCAATGCTAGAATCCAAACAAACATGAAAGTAAGAATCACAATGCTAGAATCCAAACAAACATGAAAGTAAGAATCGCAATGCTAGAATCCAAACAAACATGAAAGATACACAGTAAGCGTTAATAAACGCGTTGTAAAAACGACAATAATCTGAAAGTGGGACTACGAGCAAAAGTTGAAACATCTGTAAGAATCTGATCATCTCAATTTCATTACACATATATGACACATACATTATATAAGCATCACACAGATATAACATATACATCACACAAACATTACATATACACCACACAGAATTACATTACATCACACAAAATTTACATATACACCATACAGACATTACATATACATCACACAAACATTACATATACATCACACAGACATTACTTTTACATCATGCTCACATTGCTCAGATATTACATAAACATCATACACTCACATTACATGTACATCAAATACACACATTACAGCACACATATTACAATTATTTAGATGTTCTTCACACGCAGACATCACATGTACATCAAACACACACACTTACATCCACATTACATGTCCTTGAAACACACATTACATGTCCTTGAAGCACACATTACATCTACTTGATGCTTACAGTTTCTTGTTTCTCCAGACATTAACGAAAGGTCAACGTCTAGGTCAAAAATATTGTTTCACCTTCTACATTGACTTCTGTTTTCTTTCCTCCTGTCTCGCGACTTCCTTCGGACTGACCAGCTTTAGGAAAGTAATCGCCTGCAATTAAGGGGACAGTATTCTGTCATCTTTCTCTTTTGGCTCAGATCTTTGCCACTTCCGTGTCGCTTCCTTTAATCTTCTCAACAGTTTCACTTCAATTGGACGTAGTTCACATCAAGGCTTTTACTTTCTCTCTCTCTCTCTCTCACTCTCTCTCTATTTCTCTCTCTCTCTCTCTCTCTTTATCTCTCCTCCCTCCCCCCCCCCCCAGGATACATAATGTTGTGAAATTCTTGAACAACTTTACACCATTTTCAACTTGAAAGGAAAATACGAAAAAATTTTTTTAAAAGCCGTAGGATGAATTTGAAGGCAAGTAAAAGAGCTTGAAATGGACTTTGTCGAGATGTAGCTCAAAGGAAAACCTTTTAAGACATTGTCGTTCCTCAAATTTCTTGCGTTAAAAAGATTCAGTGTCAACAAAGTAAGACAAAGTCATAAGACTACAGTAAGAGTCATAACAAATTATCAGCTCCCAGAAGACTACAATAGTAGTCACCACATATTGATAGCTCTCATAAAACTACTAAGTAGTCACAACAGATAAAGAGCTCTTATAAGACTATAAAAGTAGTTACAACAGATTGAAAGCTCCTATAAGACTATAGAAGTAGTCATCACAGATTGACAGCAAGAAAACTAAAGTAGTTGTCAACACAAATTGGTAGCTCCCATAAGACTGCAGTAGTAGTCAGCACAGATTGACAGCTCCCATGAGACTGCAGAAGTAGTCACCACAAATTGGTAGCTCCCATAAGACTGCAGTAGTAGTCACCACAGATTGACGG
This sequence comes from Biomphalaria sudanica, assembly GCA_036873155.1. Lineage (NCBI taxonomy): Eukaryota > Metazoa > Mollusca > Gastropoda > Planorbidae > Biomphalaria > Biomphalaria sudanica. Next base: position 3,672,173 of record JAZGLO010006701.1, read on the forward strand.
CTCCCATAAGACTACAGTAGTAGTCACCACAGATTGAGAGCTACCATACGACTATAGTAGTAGTCACCACAAAATAACAGCTCCCATAAGACTACAGTAGTAGTCACCACAGATTGAGAGCGCTCATAAGACTACAGTAGTAGTTATCACAGATTAACAGCTCCCATAAGACTACAGTAGTAGTTATCACAGATTAACAGCTCCCATAAGACTACAGTAGAGTAGAAGTCACCACAGATTAACAGCTCCCATAAGACTACAGTAGAAGTCACCACCGATTGACAGATTTGTTTGTGCAGACTGAACATTGATGTTAGACAGAAACTTAAGCCAAGTATAAAAAATCCTTTAAAAAAAACAAGGCTCATCTAAAGGAGAAGAACTCCACCCTGATAACTATATTTGTCAATAATCTACAAGTTATTACCCTTATTCGATATAAACAATAATTAATTACAATAATTAATTGACAAATTGTGTATTTTTAGCGGCCCCCGTAAGGGGGAAAAGCCGCTATTATGTTTGTGCAAATGTTAGTCTGTCCGTCTGTTCGTCTGTCACACTCAGATCTCAAAAACTAGAAGAGATATAAACAATATTATTTCACCATGCGATGCGGCTTCAAAGTTTAAATGCAACGGCTACTTTTGGTTTTCTAAAAGCAAACCGTTAAATTTATAAAATTAATTATGCAAGCGATGTTTCATAAAAATACACCAATTCTAAAACAATTACGTAAATGTAAGTGAGGAATGTTACACTATGCTAACAAAGATTGACACTGTTAGTGTATTTTCAGTACCATTAAGTGAAATATATTGATAAAATATACAAGAAATGTTTACAACAAATATAAATAATAGTTAAAAGTGTTTTTTCTGGTCAACTAGCTGCTCAAATTAAAAGAAAACATTTTTGTTTGTTTATAAAGGCTACTAATGCACTTTGTATGTAAATATCACGCACATTTTTTAAAATGAACATCTCATGCAGCGACTTTCGTACAGTAGTGTAACGTCGCAACATGTTGTGGTGCTAAGCCAATTCCTTAAACTTTTTTTTTTTAATCAGATTTTATTTATTTTTTGTTTAGTACCCCCATCCGAATAAAATAAGCTTATTTTTGTGTGTTTTGTCTGTTGGTCGGTCTGTCCGTCACGATTAGATTAACAAATGACACTAAAGGCTATGGTAAATCTGATTTAACCTTTTATTTTTTATTCAGGAATAATGCAATAGTTTTAAGTATCTATCATAGATTGTTCCGGATGTTTTGTGAAAAACAAATCAATGCCAACGAATATTTGTTTGCTCTTCTAACTTACAGAAAAAAAAATTAAACTTACGTCTATTTATGCAGTTATTTATAGTTATACCTAGTAATATAAAATATATTGAACTAGCACGTACATTCATCATAATGCAGCCATGCGATTTTTCGTTTATAAACATAGCATTATTTAGGACCAATATTTTACAAAGGCTGCTTGGAGAAATCAGGTATACCCATTTGGAGAAAAAACGACCCCTTTACTCAAGAAAAATTTAAGAAACAAACATATTCAAAATTGATTAGAATAACACCTTTTTATGTAATCATTTAAAGTTTAAAATCACTAGAATTTTTTTTCAACAATTATTTTGTGTATGAAATTGTGTATCGGAAAATGCCGGGTACTTGAAATAAGCTAGTCCTAAAAAAACAACACAGATCTTGGGTAAAAGACTCATCAAATAAAGTACTGTAAATCTGTAGTTTCACGCGCTAGTTTCAGGTGTTTTATTTTTATAGCCTCTATCGGGTTATATCCCAACTACCCGTATTTTTGTGCAGAATTTTTTCCTCTATTAGGTACACTTAAAATTATAGCATAATAATGTCAGTTTAATTTAAAAAGAGAACTGAAAAATGCAAAGATATATAAGGAAAAAAGCAACTTCCGGCCCAATTTGTGATTCAACTTTTTTATCAAAGAAACGAAACGGACTAGTCTAACATGGCCCATCAACGCAATATTTTCTTGTTGCTTAATTGTTTGTTGTAAGCTTTATGTTCCCAAAAGAAAAGAGAACAAAAATGGGATTAATCTCAATGAACTCTTGAACTGTTCGAAATCACTTAAATATGCTATTTGATAACTTCAACAGTCTACGTCTAGGCTACCTTAAATCAAGCCTATGGAAATCTCTATACATTGTCACTGTGACTCTATGTTTATGAGACTTACTTGTGTGAGGTATTTAAACAGAATCTCATCAAAGTTGTTCAATTATTTCCGACTCAATGACATGACTCAGACATCAGAGATTAGGTGTTGACAGAACACTTTATGGATTCAACAAAGAGAAGACACTCCATTCTTAATGGCTGCCTGGTCATGTGGTCATGTGGTCTACACTCTGGACTGACGCCTCCATGGTCCCGGACTCAAACCCCTGCCCGCCCCCTTTCCCCGTCGTCCTGGTTTGGGCTAGGAAGTAACAATCTTCAATCCTGAAAGAATGTCCGAAACATTTGAGAGAAACAAATGAATAAGCAAATCAATCAATCAATCAATCAATGGTTTACAATCACAGAAACAATTACAATTAAACATGTTGAAAGCTCTACACAGATTGTCCTTAAAGAGCTAGTGACCTTATTTATTGACCAACACTCTAAGGGAATTTACAACCTTATCAGCCAGTTATCATTTCTGTCACTGAATCTTGTCATTATCTACAGTGTGACGTGATCGTTACCTATGACATCACTTTAATGTTGTCACATAACTGTACCTAATGTCATGTCAGTTTTAAAACATTGACACAGACAACTCTTGAACTCAAAATGTCGCTTTTCCGAGTAGTTCACAACTTATTACAGAGAGAACATAAAAGAATCTCGACGGTGACGTCATATTTTAATACTGTATCAATTGACGTCATAAAAGAACCGGAAGAAGAAAGAAGTCACCAATAGAAAAGCTGGTCTTGGGAATTCGAAACAAAGGCCGGCTATCCGGAAATTAAAGTCATTTTCCACCAGCTTCTTTCAGCTCCATTTTTTTTGGGTGTGTGTATGTGTGTGTGTGTGTGTGTGTCTTGTGTTCTTTTCCTTCTGCCTTGCTTCCCTTTGCCATTCTGTTTCATGTGACAGATAGAAGAGATGAAGCGACCAGTGGAGACCATGCGTTGAATGAAAATAATCTTTTTGTTCCATTATAAACTCTTCCCATTTCTGTCGTTACGCCATGTACAATTTTTCAAACCTGATATTTCATGCCTGTCAAAGAACCTTTGACCTAAAGAATCAGAAAAAAAAAGGTGTATTGTCTCACGTGTATTATTTCATTTCCTATCAAATAGAGTCTATCGTTTTGGGTTATAGTTTATCAGTTCTTTAATGGAATTGATCTCTGTAGATACTAACTAACGTCACTTGATTTCATTGATGTGTTCAACACATTTGTAAAATTAGATTGGTAAAAAAGACATACACATTTTTACAAAATTTGTTGAGTATTTTACATTCTCCACTTTGCTGTCTCCTTCAACCTCAATGTCATTTGGAAATACTTTGCTACGTCTACTGATGTAATCATTCTAGTACACTTTGCAGTGAATTGACTTGTTCTAAACTTATGAGATAGATATTGAACAGACTTCATTGAAATAAATAAAGAAATATAATGAGATGATACTTTGTTTCAAATTAAAGCTAATAGTGTAAGTGTAAGTGTATCAATTCATTCATGTCCTTCAATTTGCAATAGTTCTAGACTAACAACACATAAATCTGTGCGGTTAGAAATATTTGTACCAATTGTTTTCTTTTAGCACAATTTCATGCTTTCTCACTGCGCAATGATCCGAGTCACTGTGTCTGGACCAGGTGGGAAAAGAGCGGGAGGGGGATGGATGAGGGTTCTTCATGAGATCTGCTTCTCAAATACATTTTATACATACAAAATAAAAAAGTTGTGCGACATCGAACTACAAGTCTCCTTAATTCAATACACTAACCACTTTGCCAGCGAAGTGTTTATGAAAATAGAAGGTTTTATAGTCATCTATTGTTAGTTTCAATTCTTTAAGCCACGACCTACTTCTCTACACAAAGTATAAAGGGGACTAATTCAGCATATGCCACCACATCTATCAAGTAGAAGTTATTTCCCATGTTCGATACCGAAAAAAAAAATTAAATACCAATAGTTAATTATCTAATTCGCTATTTAAAAAAAAAACAACGATTCTAGTTTTGTCATGTAAAAGAAATAATTGTGCAAAATTCCAGATTGATCCGATTCTGGGTGTGGGAAAAATAATGTGTAGAAACATTTTACTAGACAGAGTGAGTTAATATAAGCTTTGTATAAAAAAAAGTATAAAAATATAGTAATTTGTGAAATAGAATGCCCATAAGCTGAGTAAGTTGACAAACCTCAATAGTCACAAGTCATCTACTCTTTCTTTATATTATGCTCTTTAAGATCCCTTTGCGTATCTTAAGCAATAAATATAATCAGAGAAAAGGAGACAAAGCGATATGGGGAAATGTGTTGGCGATTGAAGGTAACGTTAAGAAAAACTTGAAAAACTAACAAGGAATATTGATAGAGATTTTGAAATGGACTAAATAATCAAATGCCAAGAACGCCAAGAACGGTGTTTATAACTAAATACTACACATGACCAAAGTGCAACAAGAACAATGTGGTTCTACAGTGCTGACACAAAATGATAACATGTTTTTAAAAACTACTTTGCTTATCAATACTTCTGTATTCTTTAAACCGGATACACCAAAATGCTTGCTAATCATGGATACGCTACCATTTATGAAAATCGCCTCTACGCTATGAAGTCGATTACGTAGCATACATTAAGGAATGTGTAACATGCAAAGAATCGACTCACAGTTCCCAACTTCCAAGAGAGGACATTCCTCTCCAGCGTACAGATCGGAAGTAACCTTAGTCTCGGGGGTCAGCGTTGTGGAAATTTCGAGAACAGTGATTTGCTGACCTACATTGGCGTACTTGAACATTTCTCCTGGTACATCCAGGCGTGGCGAGAGAAGCAGGGGAAACAACACACAGAGTGCACTTGGGAAAAAGGGCTTTAACTCGCTTTCTGTCTCTTCAAGAGCGACAAGTTAGTAACGATTGACAAGACCTGAAAGAGTCCGTCTCGACTTTGTCAAGCTTTCTCACTTGCCGAGTGTCCAGGCCGTCAAATATGACTAAAAAGGCTTTTTTCTGCTTGTTTGTACTAGAATGACTGTACAAGAAGACATAACTTCAGCTTCTGGTAGCATTTCTGTTCACCATCTCATGACTCTAGAGAACAAGATGTGGAGACTACAGACTAGATTAGATTAGCATTTCTTTTGACGTCCAGAGTTGAATAACAAAATTTCAATGTGTTCTGTGTACTGATTAAAACGGATGTTAGTTTGTCTGTTACCTGTCTGTCACGTTTACAGCTCAAAAACTAGAACTGCTTTTGAAGATTTCATTTCACCATATTTAGTGCCTGGTAAAGTTTAAATGAAACGGCTACTTTTGTTGTCTGTATTAAAGGTTTGGTCAGGAATGGACTGATGAAACTAAAGATAAGGCTCCCTGTGTATTGAGGGATGAACTCCCTGTCTGTGCCTATCAGTAAACACATCATCTATTCTTCATTTACGTTTCGTTGAGTGCATGACCTAAATTTACTACAAAATCTATGTAAGTGTGTATGTGTTTAAACCTACCACTAATAGGAGCATTAGTAAATGTGTGCCAAGAAAAGCTTTTTAAAACTAGTATTTGTGAGTAATACTCTACCAATCCTAAATAACATAATGGCAGCGTGACGTTCATCTAACACACTACGATTGGTATCATAATCATTATATTCCATTTACTTTTATAGCGCACCCGAAAAGGTAATAGTCGCCATTAGTGTTTTGTTTTCAGTCTGTCCGTTCGTCTGTCCCATTTAGATCTCAGAAACTAGAAAAGAAAATGAAAATCGGACATCATAATATTTTAGATCACTCAAAGATCTGATGCAAAGCCTACTTTTTTCTTTTCCAAAATTGAACCATTTAATTTTTTTAATTAACTATGCAAGAGGATTTTTCAACAAAAATACACCACTTTTAAATCAAAAACTTTAGGGGAGGTAATTTTCTTATATGAAGTCACAGATTTCTTCATTAATACCATTTCGATCAGAGAACTCTTAGTCTTAAGACTTAAACAGATGGTGACAAGAATTGTTTTGTTTTGCTGTGTATTACGAACCAGTTCAAGTGCCTGCTCCTCCCCCCTCTTTCTCGGAATCCATACAATTTAAAACAAAATGTTTTATCAATAAATGTCCTTTTTTTGTTGTTTATTTTAATGTGATATTTATTGTTCTATCAAATTATATTTTTGGTTGAAATTTGGTTTGAGATTTGAAATATAAGTTTTAAAAAAAGTGTTTTTAGAGGCCACCGAAAAAAAAAGACGCTATTAGTTTTGTGTGGCCTGTCTGTTCATCTGTCCGTCCGTCCCGTTTAGAAAAGTTAGTGAAAATCCGATATCACAATATTTTAGACCATTCAAAGTTCTGATGCAACGGCAACTTTTTTCTTTTCTGAAAGCGAAAAATCTCATTTTTGTAATCACTTATGCAGCAATTTATTCATAAAAATACACCACTTTTACAACTATTCATTATTAATAGTAATAGCTCTTTATTTGGGAAGACGATGATTTGTAATTTAAAACGCATTTATGCAAACGGTTGTAGATGTTTTTGTCAAAAAAAATATAATTTTTACATGTTTATTGTTAAGTTATGTAAGTTCTATTATACTAAGAACTATATTTACACACAAAATGTTTGCTATTTTTTTCAAGAGAAAAAATCTATTTAGTATGCATATAAGTTGGACATAATTTAAAACAACAATAAATAGGTAGTTTTTTCATATTATCACGTGAATTATGGCTCCTGAAACATTCGATATAGCACTTCACCAAAGGAATTTTTTTTTTACGAAAATGTTTTTTTCTTGAGGAATAAGAGATTGACCCTTTAGAAAACAATTATATAAATTAGATATTCATTATAAGTCATCAGTTAGGTCAGGTTCACATCTAACTTCACATTCACTTTCACCTATCCTTTGGTCTACAGGACCGCTGGGGCACCACACAAGATCTGTTAACCTTTTTTCTCCATTCCTCTCTGTCATTTGTCTTTTATAGAATTTCATTCTGATAATATTGAAACCTGTCTTTTAACCTGCCTGGGTGGTCCACTTTGGGGGCCGATTTTTAGTTTGTCTTTCCACACAAACTGTCTTTGTAACCTTGTTCTTATTTGGATCTATTTATAGATTATTACCTTAAGCTTTAATTAACATCGTTGTTACGACACAAGACTCTTTAAAATAATAATACCCTCTCAGGTTATTACTCTAGAACTACTTGACTATTACAACAAGTTATGTAAATACGAACATTTCATTTCTCTTCCAGTTCTCCCGGCTTCCCCATTTACACCTCCCTTCCATTCATGACACCAATTCGCACCATTATTCATGCACACCATGCTGCGCTACGACCGTAACACCCCCTCCCCCCCCCCCCTTGTTTGCCAAGTTCGATGTACATCGAACGTCTTTTAAATATCAAATAAAATTATAAACCACTGTACAATATAATTATATTATCTTCATTAATTCTCATTCTTTTAAACCAGGTAAAAACCACCAACAACAAAAAATCTCCAATATCACCATTCACTATATTATTTATTTAGGTTCACAATTACTTAATCCATCCCAATGTATAATGTCCAGACTTCTCCAACGAACCAATCAGACTAACTCTCATAATTCACAATTATAAGCTATAATTAACTATGTAACTGTAATAATATATTTTAAATGTTTAACAATGGTTTCATCAAATTCTCAATATAACACCATATATTAATATCTCGACACCTCACGCACGTAACAAAGCTTCGTCAATCCATACAGTCTTCGATTACACTAACTGACACCAATATACATATACGTGTACATTTACAAACTATTCCAATCAGTTATACATGTCTATTCATTACACTGCTATTCATTATGTTCTCATTAACAGTATTTTACTGAAACAAAATTGATGTGGGATAGCTCCTTTTTTTACTTCCATTTCTTTTCCTTCTTAGGTACACCGTGATAATGTGTCAGCTATAACATTGTCTTTCCCTGGTATTGTCCTGACCTCAAAGTTATAATCCATCAGTTGCAATGCCCACCTGGCTATTCTGTTGTTCCCTAATCTATTTGTATTAATGAAGGCCAAGGGAGCGTGATCAGTCCATAGTTCCAATTTAGCTCCCATTAGATTTAACCCTAATTTTGTTATGCACCATACAATGGCTAGTCCTTCCTTTTCAATGGTGGCATACTTCAACTCAGCTGCTGTCAGTTTTCTACTCACATATAAAACAGGATTTGGGACACCATTCCATTTTTACATTAGACAGCCTTCTATTGCAATGGTTGATGCATCTGTAGCCAAAATAAATTCCTTAGTATTGTCAGGTAATTTCAAAATCGGTGCCCCAGAAAAGAAAGTTTTAATTATTTTCAGTGCTTCTTGACATTCTTCCGTCCACACTATATTGTTAGGTTTTCCTTTCTTTGTTAGATTTGTTAGTAGCTCAATTATTTCTGAAAAATTTGAGATAAATTTTCTATAAAAGTTGCATAGACCCAAAAGGCTTCTAATTTGCTTCTTTGTCTTTGGTACCTTAATGTCCAATATTTTTGATACTGTTTCTTCCAGTGGTGTAATGTACTCATTTTTAATCTTATACCTCAAAAATGAAATTTCACTGAGGCCAATTTTTATCTTTGTTGGTTTCAATAAATTGTTTTCTTTGATAATTTTAAAAACTTCTCCAAGGCTTTGTATATGCTCATCCCATTGCTCACTAAAAATGCATATATCATCTAAATAACAAATTGTGTCTCTTCTATAGCTGAATAATTTTGCCATCATTCTGTTAAACGTGGCTGTAGCATTTACCAAGCCAAAGCTGATCACATTCCATTGATATATGCCCGATTGTATCTTAAATGCCCATAAAGGTTTAGCTTCTTGTTTTAGAGGTACTTGCCAGTATCCTCTAGACAGATCCAACGTGCTAAAAATCTTTGCATTTTTTAGCTTAGTAAACATTTCTTCTGCTTGTGGCATTGGAAATGGATTAAATTCTGTGACTTTATTCAACTGTCGATAATCCACACACAATCTTAAGTTGCCACACTTTTTTTAACAAGCACGACTGGTGCAGCCCATGGTGAACTAGATGGTTCTATCACTCCAAGTGTTAGTAGCTCATCAATTTCCTTCTGTAATGCTTCTCTATGATCTATATTGTGGCAGTTTATTCGGTACTTTGCCAGTTAACTTGTTATCATGTTCTATAATACTTGTTTTTCCGGGTAAATCTGTAAAAATATTCTTATAATCCTCAATTAGTGCCTTGATTTCTTTAGCTCTTCCAAGAGAAACTCCATTCACCGCGACATCCTTCCATGTTTGCCTACTTTCTGTTACCACTGTCTCTATTGATCTAAACCTTTCCTCTGTCTCCATTTCTTCCGTCACACAGGCAGCCATTGTCATTGACTCATCTTTACTCCTTTCTTCACTTCTTTCTCTTGGTGTAAACTCTTTTAACAAATCCACATAAATATTTTAAACATCGAATCAATGTCTATTTCATAATCCATATCGCTAATTTTCCTTGCTACTTTGTATGGTCCCAGCCAATTTGTGCTCAAAGCATTATTGTTATCTTTATGTAAGACCAAAACATCTTGTCCTGCCTCTAATTCCGTCATTTTTCTTTGTTCATTCACTCTGGAACGTGTTAATTCTCTAGCACCTGTCTATCCGCTTCTTCACATGCCTTTATAACCTGATTTCTAGTTTCTGTCACAATATCGTAACTGTCATTAGTTACTACATGTTCATGAGGGATTATCAAATCTTTCAATATTGTCATTGGACCTCGTGGATTTCCTCCATAAATCATTTGAAATGGTGAAAACCCTGTTGTTTCATTACGACTCTCCCTGTATGCAAATAGTATTGACGGTATTGCCATATCCCACTCTTTGGGTTTATCATCCATTACTTTATATAATGATTTCTTTAGATTGACATTAAAACGTTCACAAGTGCTTTGTGGATGATACGAGGTTGTAAACCTTTGCTGGATCCCAAACATGTTCAAGAATGTTGTAGCCAATTGACAGTTGAATTGAGTGCCCTATCTGACAATATTTCTTTAGGAAATCCAAATCTTGTAAACAACGTATATAATGCTTGTATTATGTCTCTGGCTTCAATTCGTTTGAGTGGGATAGCTTCCGGCCATCTGGAGCACACGTTTATCACAGTTAGGATATAACGGTGACCCCTATTTGATACCACTGGCATTGGACAGATTAAATCAATCACTATTTTACTAAATGGTCTATCTGGTACATTCACCCTTTGTAATGGTGCTTTTATGTTTCTTGCTCCTTTTCTAGAACATAATTGGCACAAAGTCACATAACTTTTTATGTCCTTACTAATTGATGGCCAATAAAAATTCTGAAATATTCTTTGTTTCGTTTTGTGTAGTCCCAGGTGTGTGTCTGTGTGTGCTATATCGTGTCCATTTTCCATTACCAGCTGCCTGAATTCTCTGGGTACCACAAACTGAATTTTTTTTTTCCATGCCATTCAATCTCTCTAACAAGAGTTCCTCTTTCTAAATAGAATCTTCCTCCACTACCTCCTTTCTTTGCTAGTTGGCGTAACTCTGGATCACTTTTTTGTTTTGTGATAAATTTTTCTTTGTTAAATCCTATGTCTTTGATTTCAGTTTCTGTGTTTTCATGTTGTTCTTCATCTAGCTCTTTTTCCTTAGTTTCCTTAACAATTTTGCTAAATCTCCTTCATCCACATCTTTACTACAAGATCGAGTAGTGGCCATTCCACAACAATTTGTCCAATCTTTTATCTCCTTTTCCGTGCACTTCTTTATGTTTGTAATATTGCCAATAATCAAATCAATTTGATCATGATCTATAACACATGCCTCTACGATCCCTGTATAATACGGTGTTTTAATGTTCACTCGGGCCACGGGTAATCGAACTGTTTTACCATCAAACATAATACACGCTTTGTTTTCTCCAGTATATTCATGATCTTTAACCAATTTTCCGTTTATTCCAACAATAGTGCTCTCAGTGTTCCTTATCGTTCTTGCAGCCTTATTTCCTACAAATGTTTGAAAACAATCTAGACTTCCTGAACTCGACAACAACGACAAACTTTGATCTCTTCTCTTTCTTCTGCCGTCATATCTTCCTTGTCTGTTTCCTTGATATCGCCCTCTGTAGCTATTATACTGGCCTTGTCTACTATCTATTTGGCTCCTTCCTTGTCCTCTAAACCTATTCTGCTCTTCATATCTAAATCTTCTATTGTTGCTATAACTGTCTTGTGTTTCTCTAGCTCTATTAAATGCTACTATTTCTTCAATATCGCTAACTCTGTTTAACTTTATTTCAGGATGTGCCACTTTGTAAGCCCTTATTAATTTTACAATCTCATCTACAGATTTTGTCTTTCTCTCCAGCAGGAATATTTTTAGTTCGTCCTGACTCTCATAAATGACTTTATCCAGCATAAGAAATACTCTAGTCCATCAAACGTCTTCTCTATTTTTGATGACTGTCCAATTGTCAAAGTAGCTAGTCATCTTGTCTTAAAATGTTTGGGGATCCTCGTTGGTTTCAATGGTGCAATTAACATATGTTCGTAGTAATTGCTCCATTACTATTTGGTAATTATTCTGATTCATGCAAATCTTTGACGGTACCTCCGCTGCAAATGACTTCGACAACAAAAATGTCCATTTATCTTCAGGAAAAGCCAATTCTTTCATTTCAATTTTAAACTTCTTTAAGAAAATATCTATGTCTATTTTATTCTCATTAAACATTGTACCTTTATATTTTGCCAATTTATTTCCAGACACGTCATTTTTCTTTCCAGTACCTTCATCTTTAGCTTTTTCTTTATTTATTGCCAACTTTTCTTTCTCTATGGCTAACCTTTCTTTCTCCATGACTAACTTCTCTTTCTCCATTTCCTTTTCCATGACTAACTTCTCTTTCTCTATTTCCTTTTCCATTTCTAACTTCTCTTTCTCTATTTCCTTTTCCATGACTAACTTCTCTTTCTCTATTTCCTTTTCCATTTCTAACTTCTCTTTCTCTATTTCCTTTCCCATGACTAACTTCTCTTTCTCTATTTCCTTTTCCATTTCTAACTTCTCTTTCTCTATTTCCTTTCCCATGACTAACTTCTCTTTCTCTATTTCCTTTTCCATTTCTAACTTCTCTTTCTCTATTTCCTTTTCCATTTCTAACTTCTCTTTCTCTATTTTCTTTTCCCATGACTAACTTCTCTTTCTCTATTTTCTTTTCCATTTCTAACTTCTCTTTCTCTATTTCCTTTCCCATGACTAACTTCTCTTTCTCTATTTCCTTTTCCATTTCTAACTTCTCTTTCTCTATTTCCTTTTCCATGACTAACTTCTCTTTCTCTATTTCCTTTTCCATTTCTAACTTCTCTTTCTCTATTTCCTTTTTCTTGACTAACTTCTCTTTCTCTATTTCCTTTTCCCTTTCTAACTTCTCTTTCTCTATTTCCTTTTCCATGACTAACTTCTCTTTCTCTATTTCCTTTTCCCTTTCTAACTTCTCTTTCTCTATTTCCTTTTCCATGACTAACTTCTCTTTCTCTATTTCCTTTTCCATTTGTAACTTCTCTTTCTCTATTTCCTTTCCCATGACTAACTTCTCTTTCTCTATTTCCTTTTCCATTTCTAACTTCTCTTTCTCTATTTCCTTTCCCATGACTAACTTCTCTTTCTCTATTTCCTTTTCCATTTCTAACTTCTCTTTCTCTATTTCCTTTTCCATTTCTAACTTCTCTTTCTCTATTTTCTTTTCCCATGACTAAATTCTCTTTCTCTATTTTCTTTTCCATTTGTAACTTCTCTTTCTCTATTTCCTTTCCCATGACTAACTTCTCTTTCTCTATTTCCTTTTCCATTTCTAACTTCTCTTTCTCTATTTCCTTTTCCATGACTAGCTTCTCTTTCTCTATTTCCTTTTCCATTTCTAACTTCTCTTTCTCTATTTCCTTTTCCTTGACTAACTTCTCTTTCTCTATTTCCTTTTCCCTTTCTAACTTCTCTTTCTCTATTTCCTTTTCCATGACTAACTTCTCTTTCTCTATTTCCTTTTCCCTTTCTAACTTCTCTTTCTCTATTTCCTTTTCCATGACTAACTTCTCTTTCTCTATTTCCTTTTCCCTTTATAACTTCTCTTTCTCTATTTCCTTTTTCATGACTATCTTCTCTTTCTCTATTTCCTTTTCCCTTTCTAACTTCTCTTTCTCTATTTCCTTTTCCATGACTAACTTCTCTTTCTCTATTTCCTTTTCCCTTTATAACTTCTCTTTCTCTATTTTCTTTTCCCATGACTAACTTCTCTTTCTCTATTTCCTTTTCCATTTCTAACTTCTCTTTCTCTATTTCTTTTCCCATGACTAACTTCTCTTTCTCTATTACCTTTTCCATGACTAACTTCTCTTTCTCTATTTCCTTTTCCATTTCTAACTTCTCTTTCTCTATTTCCTTTCCCATGACTAACTTCTCTTTCTCTATTTCCTTTTCCATTTCTAACTTCTCTTTCTCTATTTCCTTTCCCATGACTAACTTCTCTTTCTCTATTTCCTTTTCCATTTCTAACTTCTCTTTCTCTATTTCCTTTTCCATGACTAACTTCTCTTTCTCTATTTCCTTTTCCATTTCTAACTTCTCTTTTTCTAATTCCTTTTTCTTGACTAACTTCTCTTTCTCTATTTCCTTTTCCCTTTCTAACTTCTCTTTCTCTATTTCCTTTTCCATTTCTAACTTCTCTTTCTCTATTTCCTTTTCCATGACTAACTTCTCTTTCTCTATTTCCTTTTCCATTTCTAACTTCTCTTTCTCTATTTCCTTTTTCTTGACTAACTTCTCTTTCTCTATTTCCTTTTCCCTTTCTAACTTCTCTTTCTCTATTTCCTTTTCCATGACTAACTTCTCTTTCTCTATTTCCTTTTCCCTTTCTAACTTCTCTTTCTCTATTTCCTTTTCCATGACTAACTTCTCTTTCTCTATTTCCTTTTCCATTTCTAACTTCTCTTTCTCTATTTCCTTTTCCATGACTAACTTCTCTTTCTCTATTTCCTTTTCCCTTTCTAACTTCTCTTTCTCTATTTCCTTTTCCATGACTAACTTCTCTTTCTCTATTTCCTTTTCCATGACTATTTTCTCTTTCTCTATTTCCTTTTCCATTTCTAACTTCTCTTTCTCTATTTTCTTTTCCCATGACTAACTTCTCTTTCTCTATTTCCTTTTCCATTTCTAACTTCTCTTTCTCTATTTCCTTTTCCTTGACTAACTTCTCTTTCTCTCGTTCTTTTTCCATGACTAACTTCTCTTTCTCTATTTCCTTTTCCATGACTAACTTCTCTTTCTCTATTTCCTTTTCCCTTTCTAACTTCTCTTTCTCTATTTTCTTTTCCATGACTAACTTCTTTTTCTCTATTTCCTTTTCCCTTTCTAACTTCTCTTTCTCTATTTCCTTTTCCATGACTAACTTCTTTTTCTCTATTTCCTTTTCCCTTTCTATATTCTCTTTCTCTATTTCCTTTTCCATGACTAACTTCTCTTTCTCTATTTCCTTTTCCATGACTATTTTCTCTTTCTCTATTTCCTTTTTCATGACTAACTTCTCCCTTTCTATTAATCTTTTTTGTACATATTTTCTCAGCTCTGCTCCTTCTAATTCCAATAGTCTCCCTACTTCTTTCAAAGCAACTATCTCAGCTTTATTCGCCATTTGTAATTTTTCTTTATAGAGTTATTTGACCATATCAATTAAATATATTCTCCGCCGGTGATATGAATCTTTCTTTGTTTGTCTATATGCCATAGTTAGTGTATATTCGTTGTTCTTAAATGGGCACTGTTCTCCACCGTAGTCACAATTCACTAGTGTTGCCCACAGCAGTGCTAATAATCGTACACATTTCCATCAATATTGAATGTTAAAGGTTATTGTTGAGAACTATGACCAGCCAGAATAATGAACATGTACTTCAGCAGCCACTCACATGATTTTTTTAAATATTTTTTTTTCCAATAAATTCATTGCACATCCAAATACATTGGGTAATCCCTGACGTTTTCACATTGGTGAATGCAGAGAATTGACCGTCATAATAATTAAAATGATATAAATCTAAATTTAAATGTTAATCCAATTGATTAATTCAGCAATAATGTTTTTAGTTAAGTTTTAACTATAGGTCTATGTTTACCACTGAGTCTAGTACATAGTTTTAGAGATTTAGATGACGCTAACTCAATCTTAACAGATCTAGAGATTGTGTTACACTTTATTGTAGTACTAGTAATACCTCAGTAGACAGGAATTAGATACAGATAGAACGCAGGTCTTGCCTTTTCCTTTATGCGCCACTTGTTACGACACAAGACTCTTCGAAAAAATAATACCCTCTCAGGGTTATTACTCTATAAAAACCGTAACAATCGTCCGTTATGTAGTAAAGTTGTCATTGAAACAGGTTTCAATTAACTGAAATGTACTAAGTCCCACGTCAACTTGAAGATGCTCAAGTTTTCAAAGTCCTCCTATCCATCAACTATATAATGTGAAAAGCAATGAATTAGACTGCCTTTGGTATTCCATGGTGTGAACAAAACCGTATGACGAACGTGGACCTCGCCGGTGACATTGCACCACTCCGGGCCATAAATAAATACATGCTAGAAATGACGGAAAGCCCAGAGATAACCAAAATTGACCTTCCCATAAACCTGGATAAGACTAAAATTTTGCGATTGGGATATAAGGCAAAGGGTCCCCTCGTCAGACTTGGTGAGTCAGAGCTTGAAAAGTTGGACAAGTTCACATACCTTGGCAGCATCCTAACAAATGATGGGGATGTCTACCATGATGTAGCGTGACCGATAGGAAAGGCAGGGAGCATTTCCCACAAGCTGCGGCCTATTTGGACAAGCAAACCATTAGACTCAAGACATAAATACACATTCTTTCTTTAAACCTATTTACTTCTTTCTTCCATCTTTTTAATTCTATTTTTCTTTCCATCTATTTACTTTTTTCTTTCTTTACATCTAGTTACTTTTTTCTTTACATCTATTTTACTTTTTTCTTTCTTTACATCTATTTAATTCTTTCTTTACATCTATTTACTTTTTTCTTTCTTTATATCTATTTACTTTTTTCTTTCTTTACATCTAGTTACTTTTTTCTTTACATCTATTTTACTTTTTTTCTTTCTTTACATCTATTTACTTTTTCTTTCTTTACATGTATTTACTTTTTTCTTTCTTTACATGTATTTACTTTTTCTTTCTTTACATGTATTTACTTTTTCTTTCGTTATATGTATTTACTTTTTTCTTTCTTTACATGTATTTACTTTTTTCTTTCTTTGCATCTATTAACTTTTTTCTTTACATTTATTTCCTTTTTGTTTCTTTACATCTATTTACTTTTTTCTTTCTTTACATGTATTTAATTTTTCTTTCTTTACAACTATTTACTTCTTTCTTTGCATTTATTTACTTCTTTCTTTTCATCTATTTACTTCTTTCTTTGCATCTATTTACTTCTTTCTTTACATATACATACTTTTTCTTTCTTTATATCTATTTACTTTTTTCTTTCTTCCCACCTATTTACTTTTTTCTTTTTTTACATGTATTTACTTTTTTCTTTCTTTACATCTATTTACTTTTTTTTCACATCTATTTACTTTTTTCTTTCTTTACATCTATTTACTTTTTTCTTTCTTTACATTTATTTACTTTTTTCCTTTCTTTACATGTATTTATTTTTTTTTCTTTACATGTATTTATTTTTTCATATCTATTTACTTTTTTCTTTCTTTACATCTATTTACTTTTTTCTTTCTTTACATCTATTTACTTTTTTCTTTCTTTACATGTATTAATTTTTTTCTATTTATTTTTTCATATCTATTTACTTTTTTCTTTCTTTACATATATTTACTTTTTCTTTCTTTACATCTATTTACTTTTTCTTTCTTTACATCTATTTATTTTTTCTTATCTATTTACTTTTTTTTTCTTTACATCTATTTACTTTTTTCTTTCTTTACATCTATTACTTTTTTCGTTTTTTTACACCTATCTACGTTTTTCTTTCTTTACATCTATTAACTTTTTTTTTCTTTCCATCTATTTTTTCTCTCGCTCACCTTTCTCCTTCCTTTCTACTCCCCCTTCTCTTTTTCTGGAACATTCCAATTACTTCCCAAGATTTGTTTTGTCAACATCGATCTTTCTTGATGCTGGAGTGAAAACAGACGCCCCGAGGGTGGCGTGGTCGGAGCGTGGGGAGGGAGCCACGCTTTGAAAAGATCGCCCTGTGGGTCTACTAGCCTAAGCTTATCGAACTTATATCTAAAAAAAAATAGCCCAAATGATCTAGCTTTAGATGGGTCCTAATATCAGTGTAAATCACTACAGCTCTCACTGACACGATATTGAGATGGAAACAAGACACTCTACAGACATCTTAAAGACCTCTTACAGACATCTTAAAGACCACTTACAGACAACTTCTTAGATACTTTACACCAATTTTCAATTTTATTTTTAAATGAATTTTTCAAAAGCCAGTTGAATCAGACATCTTCTATTATTTTGAAATCTATCTATCTATCTATATATCTATCTATCTATCTATCTATCTATCTATCTATCTATTTATTTATCTATCTATCTATCTATCTATCTATCTATCTAACATTTATTTCGGCCTATGTATTGTTCACCCTCAGTCCTCCCTACGTCTATCTATTTGCCTCTAACATACAACCAAAATATCTGTTCCTTCTAGTCTCTTCCTTCCATTCTTCTTTGTTTCTATTGTCCAATGACTAACACTCTTCCTTCCAATCTTCTTTGTTTCTATTGTCCAATGACTAACACTCTTCCTTCCATTTTTCATTGTTTCTATCGTCCAAAGACTAACACTCTTCATTCCATCTTCTTTGTTTCTATTGTCCAATGACTAACACTCTTCCTTCCATCTTCTTTGTTTCTATTGTCCAGTGACTAACACTCTTCCTTCCATCTTCTTTGTTTCTATTGTCCAATGTCTAACACTCTTCATTCCATCTTCTTTGTTTCTATTGTCCAATGTCTAACACTCTTCATTCCATCTTCTTTGTTTCTATTGTCCAATGACTAATTCTCTTCCTTCCATCTTCTTTGTTTCTATTGTCTAATGACTAACACTCTTTCTTTCCATCTTCTTTGTTTTTATTGTCTGATGACTAACACTCTTCATTCCATCTTCTTTGTTTCTATTGTCCAATGACTAACACTCTTCCTTCCAACCTTCTTTGTTTCTATTGTCCAATGACAAACACTCTTCCTTCCATCTTCTTTGTTTCTATTGTCCAGTGACTAACACTCTTCCTTCCATCTTCTTTGTTTCTATTGTCCAATGTCTAACACTCTTCCTTCCATCTTCTTTGTTTCTATTGTCCAATGTCTAACACTCTTCCTTCCATCTTCTTTGTTTCTATTGTCCAAGGACTAACACTCTTCCTTCCATCTTCTTTGTTTCTATTGTCCAAGGACTAACACTCTTCCTTCCATCTTCTTTGTTTCTATTGTCCAAGGACTAACACTCTTCCTTCCATCTTCTTTGTTTCTATTGTCCAGTGACTAACACTCTTCCTTCCATCTTCTTTGTTTCTATTGTCCAATGACTAACACTCTTCCTTCCATCTTCTTTTTTTCTATTGTCCAAGGACTAACACTCTTCCTTCCATCTTCTTTGTTTCTATTGGCCAATGTCTAACACTCTTCCTTCCATCTTCTTTGTTTCTATTGTCCAATGTCTAACACTCTTCCTTCCATCTTCTTTGTTTCTGTTGTCCAATGACTAACACTCTTCCTTCCATCTTCTTTGTTTCTATTGTCCAGTGACTAACACTCTTCCTTCCATCTTCTTTGTTTCTATTGTCCAATGACTAACACTCTTCCTTCCATCTTCTTTGTTTCTATTGTCCAAGGACTAACACTCTTCCTTCCATCTTCTTTGTTTCTATTGTCCAAGGACTAACACTCTTCCTTCCATCTTCTTTGCTTCTATTGTCCAAAGACTAACACTCTTCCTTCCAACCTTCATTGTTTCTATTGTCCAAAGACTAACACTTTTCCTTCCATCTTCTTAGTTTCTATAGTCCAAAGACTAACACTCTTCCTTCCAACCTTCTTTGTTTCTATTGTCCATTGACTAACACTCTTCCTTTCAACCTTCTTTGTTTCTATTGTCCAATGACTAACATTCTTCCTTCCAACCTTCTTTGTTTCTATTGTCCAGTGACTAACACTTTTCCTTCTAACCTTCTTTGTTTCTATTGTCCAATGACTAACGCTCTTTCTTCCATCTTCTTTGTTTCTATTGTCCAATGACTAACACTCTTCCTTCCAACCTTCTTTGTTTCTATTGACCAATGACTAACACTCTTACTTCCAACCTTCTTTGTTTCTATTGTTCAAAGACTAACACTCTTCCTTCCAACCTTCTTTGTTTCTATTGTCCAATGACTAACACTCTTCTTTCCAACCTTTTTTGTTTCTATTGTCCAATGACTAACACTCTTTCTTCCGTCTTCTTTGTTTCTATTGTCTAATGACTAACAATCTTCCTTCCAACCTTCTTTGTTTCTATTGTCCAATGACTAACACTTTTCCTTCCATCTTCTTTGTTTCTCTTGTCCAAAGTTTAACACTAATCCTACCATCTTCTTTGTTTCTCTTATCCAAAGTTTAACACTAATCCTACCATCTTCTTTGTTTCTATTGTCCAAAGACTAACACTCTTTCTTCCAACCTTCTTTGTTTCTATTGTCCAAAGACTAACACTGTTCCTTCCATCTTCTTTGTTTCTATTGTCCAAAGACTAACACTCTTCCTTCCAACCTTCTTTGTTTCTATTGTCCAAAGACTAACACTCTTCCTTCCAACCTTCTTTGTTTTGACTTGTCTAAAGACTAACACTCTTCCTTCCATCTTCTTTGTTTCTATTGTCCAAAGATTAACACTCTTCCTTCCAACCTTCTTTGTTTCTATTGTCTAAAGACTAACACTCTTCCTTCTATCTTCTTTGTTTTTATTGTCCAATGACTAACACTCTTCCTTCCAACCTTCTTTGTTTCTAATGTCCAATGACTTACACTCTTCCTTCCAACCTTCTTTCAGACCTTAACACTTTGTTTTTCCGTAGAATTTTTTTTTAGTTTTCTTTGTCATGCCCTCTTTTGACACGTTAGAACATCCCCCCCCCCATAGACAACTGGAAAGCAAATAGCTTGGATCCAAGGGTGATACACTTGGAGTTTGAGACTTTCAGGTAAAAGTCAATAGATTAGATTTATTCAATGATAGAATGGTACACGTTAGCACGCGACGGCAGAGTCACGTGACCGCACAGACTTAGGACGTTTTGGAGCACTTAAAAAAACAACAAAAGGTAGACCTTTGAGTGTTTGGAAGAAGAAGTACCGTGCAATGACAGCCAGTGTAGTGAAGCAAATAAAACACTCCAAAGAACAAAATCTGTAGACCTGTATTCCTCTGTTCAAAGTCAACAAGTATCATTCATACGAGAATAATAGGACTTGAAGAATTGAAGAAAAACATGTCCACTTATGAGAAATAAGAACAACATTAACATTATTTTTATCTTCTCATTAAACGACAATACCTCCAGTATACCATGTCTAGAATATAGAACGACTGTCTTTCTCTTAATAACTAATGAATGTTAGATTAAAAACCCAGAAAACATTTTGTACTCCGCTACCTCTCCTCGCCCCGAGAAAGACTTTTGGTTCAATGAATGACTTGAACTAATGACACTTAATACTATTCCAATGTGCCGCCTTACGATCTAGTCTCTTAGAAGACTAGGCGAAATTGGTGCTGATCGTTCATTCATTAGACTCTTGAATTAATAATGTCCTACAATCGGAAATTTCCGAACGCGATAGTCCTTTCATAACCGATGTTGGTTCTAGATCTAGACCTAGTTCTCTAGCCAACTTAAAATGTATTTAATTTTTTACTTGAAACATCATCAACCGGTCGAAGGAGAGTTTTCCCCGTGCGGCTCATTAATTTCTGTGTTTGTTGTCAGCGCTCTACCAACAGCTGTGGACTTTCTAGAACAAAAGTTAGTTGAGATCAGCGTCAGTAACTTCCATATTTAAACTTCCTTATGTTAAACCATTTCACTCCCATTCTTAAACTCAGACTTGTCCTATCAACTGTCCATCTCCAACCTTGTATTCCTTATGTCTGTGTCCAGAACATTTCTGAACCAATCAGACTCCAATTAAATGTTGTTCATTCGATCTTCAGGAAAAAAAAAATGAATCCAATTAATTGTTGGTGAAGTTGTCAAAAAGTTACAAATATTAAATGACCAGTTTGAAAATTTTAGAGAAATAGAGAGAGTAAGAGAGAAAAAGAGAGAGTGAGAGAGAAATATAGAGAGTGAGAGAGAAATAGAGAGAGTGAGAGAGAAATATAGAGAGTGAGAGAGAAATAGAGAGAGTGAGAGAGAAATAGAGAGAGTGAGAGACAATAGAGAGAGTGAGAGAGAAATAGAGAGTGAGTGAGAGAGAAATAGAGAGTGAGTGAGAGAGAAATAGAGAGTGAGTGAGAGAGAAATAGAGAGAGTGAGAGAGAAATAGTGAGAGTGAGAGAGAAATAGAGAGAGTGAGAGAGAAATAGAGAGTGAGTGAGAGAAAAAGCAATGAAGGAGAGAGAGTCAGTATTAAAAGTTGTACATTTATCTCGTTCTGAATGTAATAAATTTGAAACTATGTTCAGAAATTGTGGACTACACTAGAAGAAGACAAACATTTCTGTCTGTACAACAAAATGTCTCGAGTTTCCAGCTGTGCAGTAGTTGAGAACAAAACGTAACGTTCTCTTGCAAGGTCCCATTCGTTCAGTGAACTAGAATCTACACCCAAAGTCAACGATATAACCAATAGAAGCACCGATATTTAATAAATTATCGATTATTCCTAAAAATAACCCTATTACAGAAATGGCTTAAAAAAACAAAAAACTAACAAGCTCCAATATATTTTTTTTCGTCATCAATAAATTGCATTTAAAAAAAAAATTCCCAAGATAGATTAAATACATAATTTCAAATGGAGCTATTAAATCTTAATCTAGTTGAACTCTGACCTCATTTAAAATCATTAAGTTTTTTATGATATTAAAAAAATGGCATGCACAGACACACAATCACCTACACATTTTCTATATGCACACACAAATAACAAACACATTTTCTATATGCACACACAAATCACAAACACATTTTCTATATGCACACACACAATCACATACACATTTTCTATATGCACACACACAATCACATACACATTTTCTATATGCACACACACACAAAAATACACATTTTCTATAGGCACACACACAATCACCTACACATTTTCTCTCTGTCTAAGCATACACATACAATCACATACACATTTTCTATATACACACAATCACAAATTCACATACACATTTTCTCTCTGTCTTTACACACCATTACACAATCACATACACATTTTCTCTCTGTCTTTACACACAATTACACAATCACATACACATTTTCTCTCTGTCTCTGCACACAATTACACAATCACATACACATTTTCTCTCTGTCTATGCACACAATTACACAATCACATACACATTTTCTCTCTGTCTTTACACACCATTACACAATCACATACACATTTTCTCTCTGTCTTTACACACAATTACACAATCACATACACATTTTCTCTCTGTCTTTACACACAATTACACAATCACATACACATTTTCTCTCTGTCTATGCACACAATTACACAATCACATACACATTTTCTCTCTGTCTATGCACACAATTACACAATCACATACACATTTTCTCTCTGTCTTTATACACAATTACACAATCACATACACATTTTCTCTCTGTCTATGCACACAGAGAAAGCATTTTTGTATAAGAGTATTCAGCTGACTCCTCCTCTACCCTCCCACTGCGCTTCTCATTCCCATCTTGGTGTGGACTCACTCCTCCTCTACCCTCCCACTGCGCTTCTCACTCCCATCTTGGTGTGGACTCACTCCTCCTCTACCCACCCACTGCGCTTCTCACTCCCATCTTGGTAGGGACTCACTCCTCCTCTACCCTCCCACTGTGCTTCTCACTCCAATCTTGGTAGGGACTCACTCCTCCTCTACCCTCCCACTGTGCTTCTCACTCCCATCTTGGTGTGGACTCACTCCTCCTCTACCCTCCCACTGCGCTTCTCACTCCCATCTTGGTAGGGACTCACTCCTCCTCTACCCTCCCACTGCGCTTCTCACTCCCATCTTG
Organism: Biomphalaria sudanica; assembly: GCA_036873155.1. Classification (NCBI taxonomy): domain Eukaryota; kingdom Metazoa; phylum Mollusca; class Gastropoda; family Planorbidae; genus Biomphalaria; species Biomphalaria sudanica. Next base: position 3,695,817 of record JAZGLO010006701.1, read on the forward strand.
GTAGGGACTCACTCCTCCTCTACCCTCCCACTGTGCTTCTCACTCCCATCTTGGTGTGGACTCACTCCTCCTCTACCCTCCCACTGCGCTTCTCACTCCCATCTTGGTGTGGACTCACTCCTCCTCTACCCTCCCACTGCGCTTCTCACTCCCATCTTGGTAGGGACTCACTCCTCCTCTACCCTCCCACTGTGCTTCTCACTCCCATCTTGGTGTGGACTCACTCCTCCTCTACCCTCCCACTGCGCTTCTCACTCCCATCTTGGTGTGGACTCACTCCTCCTCTACCCTCCCACTGCGCTTCTCACTCCCATCTTGGTGTAGACTCACTCCTCCTCTACCCTCCCACTGCGCTTCTCTCTCCCATCTTGGTAGGGACTCACTCCTCCTCTACCCTCCCACTGTGCTTCTCACTCCCATCTTGGTAGGGACTCACTCCTCCTCTACCCTCCCACTGTGCTTCTCACTCCCATCTTGGTGTGGACTCACTCCTCCTCTACCCTCCCACTGCGCTTCTCACTCCCATCTTGGTAGGGACTCACTCCTCCTCTACCCTCCCACTGCGCTTCTCACTCCCATCTTGGTAGGGACTCACTCCTCCTCTACCCTCCCACTGTGCTTCTCACTCCCATCTTGGTGTGGACTCACTCCTCCTCTACCCTCCCACTGCGCTTCTCACTCCCATCTTGGTGTGGACTCACTCCTCCTCTACCCTCCCACTGCGCTTCTCACTCCCATCTTGGTGTGGACTCACTCCTCCTCTACCCTCCCACTGCGCTTCTCACTCCCATCTTCGTGTGGACTCACTCCTCCTCTACCCTCCCACTGCGCTTCCCACTCCCATCTTGGTGTAGACTCACTCCCCCGCTACTCTTCCACTGCGCTTCTTACTCCCATCTTGGTGTGGAGTCACTCCTCCTCTACCCTCCCACTGCGCTTCTCACTCCCATCTTGGTGTGGATTCACTTCTCCTCTACCCTCCCACTGTGCTTCTCACTCCCATCTTGGTGTGGACTCACTCCTCCTCTACTCTTCCACTGCGCTTCTCACTCCCATCTTGGTGTTGACTCACTCCCCCGCTACTCTTCCACTGCGCTTCTCACTCCCATCTTGGTGTGGACTCACTCCTCCTCTACCCTCCCACTGTGCTTCTCACTCCCATCTTGGTGTTGACTTACTCCCCCGCTACTCTTCCACTGCGCTTCTCACTCCCATCTTGGTGTGGACTCACTCCTCCTCTACCCTCCCACTGTGCTTCTCACTCCCATCTTGGTGTAGACTCACTCCCCCGCTACTCTTCCACTGTGCTTCTCACTCCCATCTTGGTGTTGACTCACTCCCAAGCTACTCTTCCACTGCGCTTCTCACTCCCATCTTGGTGTTGACTACTCCCCCGCTAATCTTCCACTGCGCTTCTCACTCCCATCTTGGTGTGGACTCACTCCTCCTCTACTCTTCCACTGCGCTTCTCACTCCCATCTTGGTGTGGACTCACTCCTCCTCTACTCTTCCACTGCGCTTCTCACTCCCATCTTGGTGTAGACTCACTCCCCCGCTACTCTTCCACTGCACTTCTCACTCCCAAATTGGTGTGGACTCACTCCTCCTCTACCCTCCCATTGTGCTTCTCACTCCCATCTTGGTGTGGACTCATTCCTCCTCTACCCTCCCACTGTGCTTCTCACTCCCATCTTGGTGTTGACTCACTCCTCCTCTACCCTCCCACTGCGCTTCTCACTCCCATCTTGGTGTGGACTCACTCCTCCTCTACCCTCCCACTGCGCTTCTCACTCCCATCTTGGTGTGGACTCACTCCTCCTCTACCCTCCCACTGCGCTTCTCACTCCCATCTTGGTGTAGACTCACTCCCCCGCTACTCTTCCACTGCGCTTCTTACTCCCATCTTGGTGTGGAGTCACTCCTCCTCTACCCTCCCACTGCGCTTCTCACTCCCATCTTGGTGTGGATTCACTTCTCCTCTACCCTCCCACTGTGCTTCTCACTCCCATCTTGGTGTGGACTCACTCCTCCTCTACTCATCCACTGCGCTTCTCACTCCCATCTTGGTGTTGACTCACTCCCCCGCTACTCTTCCACTGCGCTTCTCACTCCCATCTTGGTGTGGACTCACTCCTCCTCTACCCTCCCACTGTGCTTCTCACTCCCATCTTGGTGTTGACTTACTCCCCCGCTACTCTTCCACTGCGCTTCTCACTCCCATCTTGGTGTAGACTCACTCCCCCGCTACTCTTCCACTGTGCTTCTCACTCCCATCTTGGTGTTGACTCACTCCCAAGCTACTCTTCCACTGCGCTTCTCACTCCCATCTTGGTGTTAACTACTCCCCCGCTAATCTTCCACTGCGCTTCTCACTCCCATCTTGGTGTGGACTCACTCCTCCTCTACTCTTCCACTGCGCTTCTCACTCCCATCTTGGTGTGGACTCACTCCTCCTCTACTCTTCCACTGCGCTTCTCACTCCCATCTTGGTGTAGACTCACTCCCCCGCTACTCTTCCACTGCACTTCTCACTCCCAAATTGGTGTGGACTCACTCCTCCTCTACCCTCCCATTGTGCTTCTCACTCCCATCTTATTGTGGACTCATTCCTCCTCTACCCTCCCACTGTGCTTCTCACTCCCATCTTGGTGTTGACTCATTCCTCCTCTACCCTCCCACTGTGCTCCTCACTCCCATCTTGGTGTGGACTCACTCCTCCTCTACTCTCCTACTGTGCTTATCACTCCCATCTTAGTGTGGACTCACTCCTCCTCTACCCTCCCTTTGTGCTTCTCACTCCCATCTTGGTGTGGAGTCACTCCCCCGCTACTCTTCCACTGCGCTTCTCACTCCAATCTTGGTGTAGACTCACTCCCCCGCTACTCTTCCACTGCGCTTCTCACTCCCATCTTGGTGTAGACTCACTCCCCCGCTACTCTTCCACTGCGCTTCTCACTCCCATCTTGGTGTTGACTCACTCCCCCGCTACTCTTCCACTGCGCTTCTAACTCCGAACTTGTTGTTGACTCACTCCCCCGCTACTCTTCCACTGCACTTCTCACTCCCATCTTGGTGTGGACTCACTCCTCCTCTACCCTCCCACTGTGCTTCTCACTCCCATCTTGGTGTGGACTCACTCCTCCTCTACCCTCCCACTGCGCTTCTCACTCCCATCTTGGTGTGGACTCACTCCTCCTCTACCCTCCTACTGTGCTTCTCACTCCCATCTTGGTGTGGACTCACTCCTCCTCTACCCTCCCACTGTGCTTCTCACTCCCATCTTGGTGTAGACTCAATCCCCCGCTACTCTTCCACTGCGCTTCTCACTCCCATCTTGGTGTTGACTCACTCCCAAGCTACTCTTCCACTGCGCTTCTCACTCCCATCTTGGTGTTGACTCACTCCTCCTCTACCCTCCCACTGTGCTTCTCACTCCCATCTTGGTGTAGACTCACTTCCCCGCTACTCTTCCACTGCGCTTCTCACTCCCATCTTGGTGTAGACTCACTCCCCCGCTACTCTTCCACTGCGCTTCTCACTCCCATCTTGGTGTTGACTCACTCCCCCGCTACTCTTCCACTGCGCTTCTCACTCCCATCTTGGTGTTGACTCACTCCCCCGCTACTCTTCCACTGCACCTCTCACTCCCATCTTGGTGTGGACTCACTCCTCCTCTACTCTTCCACTGCGCTTCTCACTCCCATCTTGGTGTGGACTCACTCCTCCTCTACTCTTCCACTGCGCTTCTCACTCCCATCTTGGTGTGGACTCACTCCTCCTCTACCCTCCGACTGTGCTCCTCACTCCCATCTTGGTGTGGACTCACTCCTCCTCTACCCTCCTACTGTGCTTCTCACTCCCATCTTGGTGTGGACTCACTCCTCCTCTACCCTCCCACTGTGCTTCTCACTCCCATCTTGGTGTAGACTCACTCCCCCGCTACTCTTCCACTGCGCTTCTCACTCCCATCTTGGTGTGGACTGACTCCTCCTCTACCCTCCCATTGTGCTTCTCACTCCCATCTTGGTGTGGACTCACTCCTCCTCTACCCTCCCACTGTGCTTCTCACTTCCATCTTGGTGTGGACTCACTCCTCCTCTACCCTCCCACTGTGCTCCTCACTCCCATCTTGGTGTGGACTCACTCCTCCTCTACCCTCCCACTGTGCTTATCACTCCCATCTTGGTGTGGAGTCACTCCCCCGCTACTCTTCAACTGCGCTTCTCACTCCCATCTTGGTGTAGACTCACTCCCCCGCTACTCTTCCACTGCCCTTCTCACTCCCATCTTGGTGTAGACTCACTCCCCCGCTACTCTTCCACTGCGCTTCTCACTCCCATCTTGGTGTTGACTCACTCCCCCGCTACTCTTCCACTGCGCTTCTCACTCCCATCTTGGTGTTGACTCACTCCCCCGCTACTCTTCCACTGCACTTCTCACTCCAATCTTGGTGTGGACTCACTCCTCCTCTACCCTCCCATTGTGCTTCTCACTCCCATCTTGGTGTGGACTCACTCCTCCTCTACCCTCCCACTGCGCTTCTCACTCCCATCTTGGTGTGGAGTCACTCCTCCTCTACCCTCCCACTGTGCTTCTCACTCCCATCTTGGTGTGGACTCACTCCTCCTCTACCCTCCCACTGTGCTCCTCACTCCCATCTTGGTGTGGACTCACTCCTCCTCTACCCTCACACTGTGCTTCTCACTCCCATCTTGGTGTGGACTCACTCCTCCTCTACCCTCCCACTGTGCTTCTCACTCCCATCTTGGTGTGGACTCACTCCTCCTCTACCCTCCTACTGTGCTTCTCACTCCCATCTTGGTGTGGACTCACTCCTCCTCTACCCTCCCACTGTGCTTCTCACTCCCATCTTGGTGTGGACTCACTCCTCCTCTACCCTCCTACTGTGCTTCTCACTCCCATCTTGGTGTGGACTCACTCCTCCTCTACCCTCCCACTGTGCTTCTCACTCCCATCTTGGTGTAGACTCACTCCCCCGCTACTCTTCCACTGCGCTTCTCACTCCCAACTTGGTGTTGACTCACTCCCAAGCTACTCCTCCACTGCGCTTCTCACTCCCATCTTGGTGTTGACTCACTCCTCCTCTACCCTCCCACTGTGCTTCTCACTCCCATCTTAGTGTAGACTCACTTCCCCGCTACTCTTCCACTGCGCTTCTCACTCCCATCTTGGTGTAGACTCACTCCCCCGCTACTCTTCCACTGCGCTTCCCACTCCCATCTTGGTGTTGACTCACTCCCCCGCTACTCTTCCACTGCGCTTCTCACTCCCATCTTGGTGTTGACTCACTCCCCCGCTACTCTTCCACTGCACTTCTTACTCCGATCTTGGTGTGGACTCACTCCTCCTCTACTCTTCCACTGCGCTTCTCACTCCCATCTTGGTGTGGACTCACTCCTCCTCTACTCTTCCACTGCGCTTCTCACTCCCATCTTGGTGTGGACTCACTCCTCCTCTACCCTCCCACTGTGCTCCTCACTCCCATCTTGGTGTGGACTCACTCCTCCTCTACCCTCCTACTGTGCTTCTCACTCCCATCTTGGTGTGGACTCACTCCTCCTCTACCCTCCCACTGTGCTTCTCACTCCCATCTTGGTGTAGACTCACTCCCCCGCTACTCTTCCACTGCGCTTCTTACTCCCATCTTGGTGTTGACTCACTCCTCCTCTACCATCCTACTGTGCTTCTCACTCCCATCTTGGTGTGGACTCACTCCTCCTCTACCCTCCCACTGTGCTTCTCACTCCCATCTTGGTGTGGACTCACTCCTAATCTACCCTCCTACTGTGCTTCTCACTCCCATCTTGGTGTGGACTCACTCCTCCTCTACCCTCCTACTGTGCTTCTCACTCCCATCTTGGTGTGGACTTACTCCTCCTCTACCCTCCTACTGTGCTTCTCACTCCCATCTTGGTGTGGACTCACTCCTCCTCTACCCTCCTACTTTGCTTCTCACTCCCATCTTGGTGTGGACTTACTCCTCCTCTACCCTCCCACTGTGCTTCTCACTCCCATCTTGGTGTGGACTGACTCCTCCTCTACCCTCCCATTAAGCTTCTCACTCCCATCTTGGTGTGGACTCACTCCTCCTCTACCCTTCCACTGTGCTTCTCACTTCCATCTTGGTGTGGACTCACTCCTCCTCTACCCTCCCACTGTGCTCCTCACTCCCATCTTGGTGTGGACTCACTACTCCTCTACCCTCCTACTGTGCTTATCACTCCCATCTTGGTGTGGACTCACTCCTCCTTTACCCTCCCACTGTGCTTCTCACTCCCATCTTGGTGTGAAGTCACTCCCCTGCTACTCTTCTACTGCGCTTCTCACTCCCATCTTGGTGTAGACTCACTCCCCCGCTACTCTTCCACTGCGATTCTCACTCCCATCTTGGTGTAGACTCACTCCCCCGCTACTCTTCCACTGCGCTTCTCACTCCCATCTTGGTGTTGACTCACTCCCCCGCTACTCTTCCACTGCGCTTCTCACTCCCATCTTGGTGTTGACTCACTCCCCCGCTACTCTTCCACTGCACTTCTCACTCCAATCTTGGTGTGGACTCACTCCTCCTCTACCCTCCCATTGTGCTTCTCACTCCCATCTTGGTGTGGACTCACTCCTCCTCTACCCTCCCACTGCGCTTCTCACTCCCATCTTGGTGTGGAGTCACTCCTCCTCTACCCTCCCACTGTGCTTCTCACTCCCATCTTGGTGTGGACTCACTCCTCCTCTACCCTCCCACTGTGCTCCTCACTCCCATCTTGGTGTGGACTCACTCCTCCTCTACCCTCACACTGTGCTTCTCACTCCCATCTTGGTGTGGACTCACTCCTCCTCTACCCTCCCACTGTGCTTCTCACTCCCATCTTGGTGTGGACTCACTCCTCCTCTACCCTCCTACTGTGCTTCTCACTCCCATCTTGGTGTGGACTCACTCCTCCTCTACCCTCCCACTGTGCTTCTCACTCCCATCTTGGTGTAGACTCACTCCCCCGCTACTCTTCCACTGCGCTTCTCACTCCCATCTTGGTGTTGAATCACTCCCAAGCTACTCCTCCACTGCGCTTCTCACTCCCATCTTGGTGTTGACTCACTCCTCCTCTACCCTCCCACTGTGCTTCTCACTCCCATCTTGGTGTAGACTCACTTCCCCGCTACTCTTCCACTGCGCTTCTCACTCCCATCTTGGTGTAGACTCACTCCCCCGCTACTCTTCCACTGCGCTTCTCACTCCCATCTTGGTGTTGACTCACTCCCCCGCTACTCTTCCACTGCGCTTCTCACTCCCATCTTGGTGTTGACTCACTCCCCCGCTACTCTTCTACTGCACTTCTCACTCCCATCTTGGTGTGGACTCACTCCTCCTCTACTCTTCCACTGCGCTTCTCACTCCCATCTTGGTGTGGACTCACTCCTCCTCTACTCTTCCACTGCGCTTCTCACTCCCATCTTGGTGTGGACTCACTCCTCCTCTACCCTCCCACTGTGCTCCTCACTCCCATCTTGGTGTGGACTCACTCCTCCTCTACCCTCCTACTGTGCTTCTCACTCCCATCTTGGTGTGGACTCACTCCTCCTCTACCCTCCCACTGTGCTTCTCACTCCCATTTTGGTGTAGACTCACTCCCCCGCTACTCTTCCACTGCGCTTCTTACTCCCATCTTGGTGTTGACTCACTCCTCCTCTACTATCCTACTGTGCTTCTCACTCCCATCTTGGTGTGGACTCACTCCTCCTCTACCCTCCCACTGTGCTTCTCACTCCCATCTTGGTGTGGACTCACTCCTAATCTACCCTCCTACTGTGCTTCTCACTCCCATCTTGGTGTGGACTCACTCCTCCTCTACCCTCCTACTGTGCTTCTCACTCCCATCTTGGTGTGGACTTACTCCTCCTCTACCCTCCTACTGTGCTTCTCACTCCCATCTTGGTGTGGACTCACTCCTCCTCTACCCTCCTACTTTGCTTCTCACTCCCATCTTGGTGTGGACTTACTCCTCCTCTACCCTCCCACTGTGCTTCTCACTCCCATCTTGGTGTGGACTTACTCCTCCTCTACCCTCCTACTGTGCTTCTCACTCCCATCTTGGTGTGGACTCACTCCTCCTCTACCCTTCCACTGTGCTTCTCACTCCTATCTTGGTGTGGACTTACTCCTCCTCTACCCTCCTACTGTGCTTCTCACTCCCATCTTGGTGTGGACTCACTCCTCCTCTACCCTCCTATTGTGCTTCTCACTCCCATCTTGGTGTGGACTCACTCCTCCTCTACCCTCCTACTGTGCTTCTCACTCCCATCTTGGTGTGGACTTACTCCTCCTCTACCCTCCTACTGTGCTTCTCACTCCCTTCTTGGTGTGGACTCGCTCCTCCTCTACCCTCCTACTGTATTTCTCACTCTCATCTTGGTGTTGACTCACTCCTCCTCTACCCTCCTATATTTCTTCTCACTCCCATCTTGGTGTGGACTCATTCCCCCGCTACCCTACCACTGTGCTTCTCACTCCCATCTTGTTTTGGACTCACTCCCCCGCTACCCTCCCACTGTGCTTCTCACTGCCATCTTTGTGTGGACTCACTCCCCCGCTACCCTCCCACTGTGCTTCTCACTCCCATCTTGGTGTGGACTTACTCCTCCTCTACCCTCCTACTGTGCTTCTCACTCCCATCTTGGTGTGGACTCACTCCTCCTCTACCCTTCTACTGTGCTTCTCACTCCCATCTTGGTGTGGACTTACTCCTCCTCTACCCTCCTACTGTGCTTCTTACTCCCATCTTGGTGTGGACTTACTCTTCCTCTACCCTCCCACTGTGCTTCTCACTGCCATCTTTGTGTGGACTCACTCCCCCGCTACCCTCCTACTGTGCTTCTCACTCCCATCTTGGTGTGGACTCACTCCCCCGCTACCCTCCTACTGTGCTTCTCACTCCCATCTTGGTGTGGACTCACTCCTCCTCTACCCTCCTACTGTGCTTTTCACTCCCATCTTGGTGTGGACTTACTCCTCCTCTACCCTCCTACTGTGCTTCTCACTCCCATCTTGGTGTGGACTCACTCCTTCTCTACCCTCCTACTGTGCTTCTCACTCCCATCTTGGTGTGGACTTACTCCTCCTCTACCCTCCTACTGTGCTTCTCACTCCCATCTTGGTGTGGACTTACTCCTCCTCTACCCTCCCACTGTGCTTCTCACTTCCATCTTGGTGTGGACTCACTCCTCCTCTACCCTCCTACTGTGCTTCTCACTTCCCATCTTGGTGTGGACTCATTCCCCCGCTACCCTCCCACTGTGCTTCTCACTCCCATCTTGTTTTGGACTCACTCCCCCGCTACCCTCCCACTGTGCTTCTTACTCCCATCTTTGTGTGGACTCACTCCCGTAGAGACACATGTACACCTAAAATCGATAAAAAACTTAGCTAACAAGGGGGGATAATGACGCACGGTATTAATAGGACATCCCACACCTACCCTTACCCTTTGACCGTCTTCCCTTCTCCCTGAAAGCGTCTCACAACCCTCCGCTCCTTCAGCGCCCTTCATCGACCCGGGGAGTGATTAAGAAGAATATCTACCAGGTCGTGTCTGTTTGAGCCAGCTCTTCTCAAACCGTCGCTCTGTGGGTCAATAGGGTGGCTGCTTCGTACAGAGCCACTCTTCAACATCTTTGGACCAGTCGATTAGATAGGATAATATGACTGGGTATTACAATATATTGACACGATTCGGAAAGGTTTAAAGTACTCCATTAGGACATTCTTTGACCCGCTGCTTTGTACTCAACATGTACCTGTCTTTAAGTTGTTGTTTTTTTGTTGCTGTTGTTTTTTTAACACATTTTGAACAACGAATATTTATGTGAAAATGTATATATCAAATGTTTATGAAAATATTAATAATTTTTTACCGCTAGAAACTGGTGGTACAAATAAAAAGCGTAAATCTAAAAGTTCTCTTCAATATTCTGCAACAGATTTCTACCGCTACTTTGAGTTGTCTAATACAGCATTTCTTTGAGCATCTTGGCCTCTGGACTTGACCTTGACCTATTGATTGGTTGAACATTTTTTGTAAACTCCGGGTGGTCTCAAGTTTTCTTTTCGAGTTTAACTTCGTAACGAAATGTTGCCCTTTGGCCCCCTCCAGAGATGATGTTGACAGCTAAACTATTTCCTTCTTTCCTTTTGCGGGTCAACGACTTTACCTGTTAACTGCTTTCTGAACAGTGTTACCCAGTTGAATCATTGAACACTTCTTAGTTCTGCCTCAATCTATTTTTGGGTATATAAAAAAAAAGAAAAGTAGAGTTTCCCCTTCAGACCTTGCGATCTATAGGGCAGATGATGTTAAGGTCATCTGTTTACTTGGCCAACGGTTAACAAGCAGGGTGCTATGTGGCCAGCACAGCTACCAACCACCTTTACTTTCCCCAACTAACGTCAGGTACCCATTAGAATTGGGTGGACTCGGGGGCGCCCTTAAAATCCCGAAATTCAAAATTTACCGAGATTCGAACCCTAGACCCCAGGGAAACCGAGCGCTTAATTACTCAGTCACCGCGCCCCTTTTGGGTATATTCCTAACATTAACATTTTTGTCTAAGTTTATTTCTAAACCTAGTAACAGTTAGTTGTCTTAACCTAGACCTAGACCATTCATTAAAGAATGCCTCAACACTGACCTTCATCGTCAAAACCTGTGGGCAGTTTAGACCAATAGTTCGTTGCCACGTCTTACAGACCTGTGACGTGGCAACGAGCCATTGGTCTAAACACGTTGTGACGTTGCTGGCCAATTTTCAGGCCTTCTCTCACGATTGGTCTCGCCTAGCCACATTTAAACTGAACTTACCGTTGTATGGAGCCATTACATCAAGTAGTAGATAGAGAATTGTACTCAACAATTTGTAGACTCCGGTATTAACAGACAAATAATAGATCGCAATCAATCTTTAGAATGGTGATCTAGAATAAACATCTGCAACTATAAGCATCGCTGATGTTTCATCTGAAGTACTATAGTTAAAAATAATGAAAATTAAAAAAACAAAAATTTCCATGTAAATTTTCAGGATTTGTGACTGTTTAAATTGAGACAAAATATCACAATGTCCAATTGTCCTGTCGGCTGTTTGGAACACGTCGGGTTCCAATTACAATAAGGACTGAGATTTGGATTAGGACGCCCCTGAATCCATTTAATTAATGGCTACCTGAGATGCGTTGAGGAAAAGTATAAGGCGGTTAGTTGTTGTGATGGTCACATGACACCCTTGTTAAATGTGGAGACATAGAAACAGATGAAATTTACATCAAATGCCACAATGAACGCAAAAAAAAAAGGCTGAAAGGGTTTCTTTACCTTTTCCTTTAGTTAAAGGGCGGTGCTGCAGCAGACTTGAGAGAATATTACTCAGTGGACAATATGAAGGGAACTTTTATCTCGATCAAGGCCGTGCTTGTAACTTATGAATTAGTCATGTTATTATTTATATTAATTCATGTCATTTTAAGAAAACAACGCTTTTTTTTATTCTGTAATTATCTTAGAATGATATGTAAAATTAAGGATTTTCAAACAATTTTTCTTCCTAATTGACAATTTTTTTTTTCAGATGGTTATGGAGCTACTGTGAAATTTGATGAAAGAGGTGACGCCCCTGGACGATACATGATTATGAATTTTCGGCGAAACCGCCGGACACGTGAATACGAATATCACGTAGTAGGCACGTGGAGCGGTGAGCTGAACCTCAACCAATCAGATATCGTTTGGGCCGGCGAGACGCAGGACGTGCCCCGGTCACGGTGCAGTGAGCCGTGTCAGGAGGGCGAGATCAAATACAACCAGAAGGGAGAGCAGTGCTGCTGGATCTGCACTCGCTGCAACCCTTGGGAGTACATCCAGAACGAGAAAACATGCGAGTCCTGCGAGGCCGGATACTGGCCGTACCCCAACAAGACCGGCTGCTTCGCACTGGAGGTGCAGTACATGACCTGGAGTAGCATCTACGCCGTCATTCCCATGGTGCTTGCCACCGTCGGCATCATCTGCACCCTCTTCGTCATCTGCCTCTTCGTTATGTTTAACGGCACCCCAGTAGTCATGGCCTCGGGCAGAGAGCTTAGCTATATGCTGCTTGGGGGCTGCGTCTTTTGTTTTGTCATGACCTTTATGATTGTGGCGCCTCCGTCCAGCATCATGTGCTCTATCCAGAGGTTTGGTGTGGGCTTCGGATTCAGCATCGTCTACTCCTCGCTGCTCATCAAGACAAACAGAATCTCCAGGATATTCGAGAGCGCGAGGCGTTCGGCCAAGCGGCCGCCTTTCATCAGCCCCAAATCTCAGATAGTAATGACTTGTATCCTCATATTTATTCAGGTGAGTCTGCACTAGATTTGTTTGGATCTCGACCTGCTGTAGTTTCTGGCTAGATAAAAGTCACGTTAGCAAATATCACGTAAGTTTTGATCAGTTAGTAATAGTTTTGTTGATTAAGATAGTCCAAGTTTCTGGTGTTTTTTTTTTTACTATTTTTCTTATAAGCTTGCAAATTCATTGGGTTGAACCGTCTACCTTCCTGTGTGGACACGCATCTTGAAAACGGCTCAAATGATTTCCCTAGTCTATGTATATATTTGGGAAAAATAACAAGCTAATTGGCCACACAGGGAAAACTCTGATTTGACAGTTATAATTTTTCAAAATATAATTAACTTAAAATTAAATTTGGTCTATTCTATTGTGAACACACGTCAGTGGAAATTACCGCATGCATTCAAAAAGAGTTTTAAAAAATAAAATAGAATAAAAGAAATACATCAATAGACGGTCGGGGGAACATTTGGTGTAAGGTGAAAATCTGAAGCTAAACTGCTAACATTAATTTAGGACAATATGAATGTTTGTATAAAACACAATTTTTCAATACACACTATCAATACTATATCACTAAGCTAAAATCTTATCTTATCTTCTTCTTATCTTATATAATACAGACGTTACTTCAAAAAAGGAAGATGATTACGTCCTCATGCATGTTAACCAATGACTTAAACTCTGCTAAGTCACTGGTTTTCCTGGCTAGCTCAGGCAACCCATTCCATGCTCTAATAACACTAGGGAAGAAGGAGTATTTGTACAAATTTGTCCTAGCAAATGGGATGAGGAATATGCCATTATTTTTGTTTCTTTCTGAGTATTTTATTAAATTCTGTTCTTGTATTTGAAGATTTTGGTTCAGTGTTTTATGTATAATAGCTACTTTACTTTTGAGTCTTCTGTCCTGAAGGCTTTCTAAATTTAGTGATTTTACTAAAGGTGTTACTCTAGTCAAATGTGAATATTCGTTTGTTATGAATCTCACTGCTCTATTTTGTGTCTGTTCCAGTTTCTTAATGTTTTCTTGAGTTGAGGGGTCCAAAACGGAGGATGCATATTCTATTATCGGCCTAACCAAGGTTAAATAACATTTTAGTTTTATGTTTTTATTTGATTTATAGAAAATTCTTTTAATAAACCCTAATGCTTTGTTTGATTTTTTTTATAGCTTCATCAATGTGGGGGATTCCATATCAGTTTTTCATTTATTATAACACCTAGGTATTTTGCGTTTTTAGTCTGTGTTACTGGTTTACTATGAATAAGATAAGTGGAATTAATTTCTTTAGTTTTTTTACATTTTTCTGGGTGGAAAGACATGCTCCATTTTGATTCCCGTTTCTGTAATTCATCTAATTCTCTTTGTAAAATTTCTGTATCTTGTGTTGTTTTTATTGTTCTATATATTATGCAATCATCTGCGAATAATCTGACTTTTGTTCCTGAACTAATGCAATTTGGCAAATCGTTTATGTAAATTAAAAATAGTAGTGAACCTAAGACTGTTCCTTGAGGTACGCCTGAGTTTACTGTTATTGTTGTTGATTTAGAGCCATTCATTATTACAGTTTGTTCTCTCCCTATCAGAAAATCTTTAATACACTAATGCAATGGACCATCAATGCCGAAATATTTTAATTTTTTAAGCAAACTATGGTGGTGAACTTTTTAAAAAGCTTTGGAAAAATCTAGTAAGATAGCATCTATTTGCTCACTGTTGTCTAAACCTTTTGAAAAATCATGAATTAGTCATATTAGCTGTGTTTTACATAATCTATATTTCCTAAAGCCATGTTGGTATCGAGTAAGGACATTATGTTTGTCTAAATCTTGTATTTTCTGAGCATATTTATACATGCTTCGAATTACCCTTCCTAATCCTTCTGGGGCAGACCCTACTACCACAACAGCCCAACATAACTAACACCCTGTATGGCAGTGCTGAACAACTGAAGAGAACAGCACACTATTTTTCCTTGGCACGGTCTGCAAAAAAATCTCACAGCTTAGCATCAAAAAGCTGGTTAGAAGAAGAAGAAGAAGAATGCATATGCGTAACCAGGATTTTAATTTATTTCGTGTGCGAAAATTGGGAGAGGGTAGCTAATTTAACTTGCCTCCCCTTGAATACTATTAAGTTAACCATCTGAAAAGATTTTCATCTTTCCTTTGAGCCTTATAGAAACTACGAAATGAATGAAGTCATCTAGTCTGAAAGTTTCCTTTGCTCTGCAAAAATGAAATCTCAACATCTCGTAAGTAATGACACGAAGAAGTCCCGATAATCCGAACTTCGGTAATCTGAAAGTCTGCTTAATCCAAAAGCGAAACTAGAATATTTTATGAATAAAAATGAATAAAAGAAAAATTAAGAAAGAACAGTCAATAAGTCTATTATGCAATATGTTTCAAATAGAGACAATGTAATTAACAAAACAGAACAATGTTATATGTGGTTCTTTACTATTGGTTTTAATAATATTTTTAAACTATTGGTTTTAAAAAGTCTGTAACACATCCGTTGAAGAGCAGAAGACCTCGGTCTCTTTTGAAGCTCTATTGGTTTTTCAAAAAATCTGTAACACATCTGTTGAAGAGCAGAAGACCTCGGTCACTTTTGAAGCTAGATTACGTCAACGCCTGATAAAAATATCCCTTGGGGTCGAAGTGGACTCTTTAGGCAGCGTAGCGCTACATCAAAGTTTCAGGGTCCGGGTTGGGTACCTTCATCTCGCTGTCGTCGTCTCCTTCACCTAAACTTTGCTGATCACTAGATGCTTTTCGCATACTAGAAATATTTGTTAGTCTGAAATGGGTCTGGTCCCAATTCTTTCAGTCAATCATGACTCCATTGTACTATTTGAAACCCTTTGAAAAAAACGCAAATTTTCTCGAGTAGTTTCTAAGGTTTTACTAAATGTACTAGGAATCATTCGTGCATATGCTAACTTGAAGCATATAGATAAGTAAATATGACACATAGCTTGTCTAATGGATAAGAGGTGGACATCCTTGTAATTAGCGTTAATTATATATACAGACTACTCTAAAAAAAAAAGCATTCTGTACCAATCCTCTGGTCTTCTAGAAATGTGGACTTTTGAGTTGTAATGTTAGAGGCTGATGAATGGAGATATGCCTCTCTATTGTCTTTGTGCAGTCTCTCTTTCCATCTTTGACTTTTAAAAACATTTTAAAAGATTTTAAAACATGCGCTATTGAAAATCCTATTTGATCATATTTTGTTGCCTGGTAAAAATGGTACTATGGCTTAAACTGATGGTGTCCTGAAAAAGTGTGACAGGTTGGGGAATGTGACGTGTGTTTGGCGCGTTTAATGTCTAGGGGATGATTATTTTTGAAATGATCACACACCAACCTATCAGCATATAAATCGGGAGCAGGCACGCAACGAGACAAGCAATGAAAGAAAGAAATAAAATTTAAAAATGAAGAATATTTATAAACATAAATATTTACATAAAAGAATAAAAGGGGGAGGGTTTGCATCTATCTCTAATTGATATTAATTTTGATCATCACTCTTGCACTTAATAAGAGAGTATGTCACTATGTCTTCTGAACTAAGCTGGTTGTCCTGTTGATGTCGCAGCTGGCTGTGATTCTGGCTTGAGGTTCTGCAGCTGGAGGTGGCGCTCTAGCGGGTAGAGGGACGCCGGTGATATAGTCCTTGTGGAGTCTCATACAAAGTTCTGATATCTGTAGTGGGCTCAGTAGGGCGAGTGGCCGGCTACCGTGGGCACAAGTGTACTGCGGGCAGAGCTGATCTGCCGTGGGCAGCGTAGTTGACAGGATAAATCCAGTGAGTTGCGAAGGTTTTGGCGTAGCTATGACGTCTCGCACAGATCTGGGTCTATAGGGACGTCGCACCTAATAAGTTGACAGGTGGGCAAATAGATCCCATAGCGCCAAGTAGTAGAGTTGAGTAGATCCACGTAGGCAGTAGATGATACTCAATAGCAAGTGGGCAAGTGATCCGATAAATAGGCAGATAATGCCTAATGAATAGGCATGTAAATAGGCAGGTGATCGAAACAAATAGTTGGGTAGATCTCAGTAGGCAAGTGCAGTGCTGAATAGCACTAAGAACATAGACAGACACCTGAGGGAGGCTGCGGATGAATAAAGACAAGTTTGGACATGATTCTCATGCATCTTATCGATACCCTCGACTGAGGTACATTTGTCAGATTGGTGAAATTGCTTTAGAGTACAATAAGGAGATGATGATAAATGGGATTTGGAAAATAGATGACTGATAGTAGCAATATAAAAATGTACATATAAGGGGAAATAATAATCTCAAATAATCAACACAAGTTGGAAGAGAAAAGAGGGGGTGGGGGGAATGGGCGGTGGAGATAATTCATATCTCTTCTCTAAACGCAGTATCAGTGAGCTAGTAAAATTATCAAGGCGGTCAGCCGAGATAAATGAAATAAAATAAGATGTACAAATATATACATGGTTGCGTCAACGATCAATTGAGCAATGTAGCATTAATAGATTAATGCAATACATAAATATATACATATGCCAGGTTTATGTTTTCTACTTACGAAAGTGAGTAATACACAATGCACTAATTAAGTATAAATGAAATAATAAAATACACATGATAATATCCAGTGAAAAATATGCACAAGGTAATTAAGTGGAACTTGTGATTAAGTTCGGCCTACCACCAGGTATTCCTCTAAGAGTAAGAATAAATGATATAGTCCAGACTCGATTGACAGCGATAGAGAAATGAGAGGGTCTGGCTTGATTTAATCTACCTTATATATAGGCCTGGAAAATGTGGTCGGAAACAGGAAATGTCCTAGGCTAAGAATTATCTTACACGTGGGTGAAGTCCGACAAGAGTTGCACCTTGGAGCGTCACGAGGCGGGTTGGTCCGAGTGATCTCCTAGACCAAGGAGAGACGTGGGAGAGGGGGGGAAGAAAGATTGACTCGCATTCCACCCAAGGTGGTGTCCACTGCGGCTGTCAGACATCCTGCGGGTGAGATAAAAGAGACTGTGTTTATCTTTACCCCGGTCAAGGGTTATAAATGAAAGGTGGCGGACCAAGTCTAGCTCGAAGAGGTAAAGGTGGGGCGGGTGAAGAAAGTGGGGATAGGACAGGGAAATAACTAAAATAAAAAATGAATATTAATAATTAATGCTGTGATAAATTTGAGTGACTCTGACAGCGAGCTTTTGACTTGTCACAAAAAGATAAATTTTCTTTTTAAAATTAAATATGCAAACCGTTTTTCCCTTAAGAAGATTTCAAAGTCTTTCATATTACAGATAATGTTGAAACCAGAAACTCAATATTAAAGAGTACTACTGATATTGTTATCAGGTCAATATGTAAGAGTCCTATTGCTATTGCTATAAGAACGTCAATATTAGAGCGTTCTACTGATAGTGTTGACAGAAATATACTTTAACTGTGATCATCCCAATCTTTTTATTGTCCAATGTTGTTTCTTTTTCATTGCAAGTTACAGAAACTTTGACTTTGTGTTGCAGGCGATTGTTTTGGAGGGACGAGCCTGGGTTCTACGAGGTTAGGGTTGAGCCTTGCTCGTTTTATTTAACGGTTGATTTACTTATTAGACTTGGTAAGTAATCCAAGCTTGGTGGATTAGCTGTCTAACCAGATTTCATCAGACACAGCTGTTTGATCAGATTTCATTAGACACAGCTGTTTGATCAGATTTTATTAGACACAACTGTTTGGTCATATTTCATTAGACACAACTGTCTGACCAGATTTCCTTAGACACAACTCTTTGATCAGATTTCATAAGGCACAGCTCTTTGATCAGATTTCATTAGACACAACTATTTGATCAGATTTCATTAGAAATAGCTGTTTTTAATGAGATTTTATTAGACACAACTGTTCGATCAGATTTCATAAGACACAGCTGTCTGACCAGATTTCATAAGACACAGCTGTTTGATCAGATGTCATAAGACACAACTGTTTGATCAGATTTCATTAGACACAACTGTTTGGTCAGATTTCATTAGACACATTTGTTTGACCAGATTTCATAAGACACAGCTGTTTGATCAGATGTCATAAGACACAACTGTTTGATCAGATTTCATTAGACACAACTGTCTGACCAGATTTCTTAGGCACAACTGTTTGATCAGATTTCATTAGACACAACTGTCTGGGCAGATTTCATTAGACAAATGTTTGATCAATTTTCATAACACACAGCTGTTTGATCAGATGTCACAAGACACACTGTTTGATCAGATTTCATTAGGCACAACTGTTTGATCAGATTTCATTAGACACAGCTGTCTGACCAACTTTCATTAGGCGCACCTGTTTGATCAAATTTCATTAGACACAACTGTCTGTTCATATTTCATTAGACACAGATGTCTGATCATACTTCATTAGACACAACTATTTGATCATATTTCATAAGACACAGCTGTTTGATCAGATTTCATTTAACAAAGCTGTTTAATCATATTTAATTAGACAACTGTTTTATCAGATTTCATTAGACACAACTATCTGACCAGATTTCAATAGAAACAACTGTTTGATCACATTTCATTAGACACAGCTGTTTTTAATCAGATTTAATTAGACACAACTGTTTGATCAGATTTCATTAGACACAACTCTTTAATCAGATTTCATAAGACACAACTCTCTGATCAGATTTCATTAGACACAACTGTTTGATCAGATTTTATTTGACACAGCTGTTTGATCAGATATTATTAGACACAGCTATTTTAAATAAGATTTTATTAGACACAAATGTTTGATCAGATTTCATTAGACACAACTGTTTGATCAGATTTCAATAGAAACAACTGTTTGATCACATTTCATTAGACACAGCTGTTTTTAACCAGATTTTAATAGACACAACTGTTTGATCAGATTTCCTTTGACACAGCTGTTTGATCAGATTTCAAAAGACACAGCTGTTTGATCAGATTTAATTACACACAGCTGTTTGATCAGACTTTATAAGACACAGCAGTTTGATCAGATTTCATTAGACACAGCTGTTTGATCAGATTTCATTAGACACAGCTATTTAATCAGATTTCATTAGACACAGCTGTTTTAAATCATATTTCATTAAACACAACTGTTTGATCAGATATCTTTAGGCACAGCTTGTTAATCAGATTTCATAAGACACAGCTCTTAAATCAGATTTCATTAGACAGAACTTTTTTATCAAATTTCATTAGGCACAGCTGTTTGATCATATTTCATAAGACACAGCTGTTTGATCAGATTTCATTTAACAAAGCTGTTTAATCATATTTAATTAGACAACTGTTTTATCAGATTTCATTAGACACAACTATCTGACCAGATTTCAATAGAAACAACTGTTTGATCACATTTCATTAGACACAGCTGTTTTTAATCAGATTTAATTAGACACAACTGTTTGATCAGATTTTATTAGACACAACTGTTTGATCAGATTTTATTTGACACAGCTGTTTGATCAGATATTATTAGACACAGCTATTTTAAAAAAGATTTTATTAGACACAAATGGTTGATCAGATTTCATTAGACACAACTGTTTGATCAGATTTCAATAGAAACAACTGTTTGATCACATTTCATTAGACACAGCTGTTTTTAACCAGATTTTAAAAGACACAACTGTTTGATCAGATTTCCTTTGACACAGCTGTTTGATCAGATTTCATAAGACACAGCTGTTTGATCAGATTTAATTACACACAGCTGTTTGATCAGACTTTATAAGACACAGCAGTTTGATCAGATTTTATTAGACACAGCTGTTTGATCAGATTTCATTAGACACAGCTTTTTAATCAGATTTCATTAGACACAGCTGTTTTAAATCATATTTCATTAAACACAACTGTTTGATCAGATATTTTTAGGCACAGCTTGTTAATCAGATTTCATAAGACACAGCTCTTAAATCAGATTTCATTAGACAGAACTTTTTTATCAAATTTCATTAGACACCGCTGTTTGAACAGATTTCATAAGACACAGCTGTTTGATCAGATTTCATTAGACAAAGCTGTTTAATCAGATTTCTTTAGACACAACTGTTTGGTCAGATTTCATTAGATACAACTGTTTGATCAGATTTTATTAGACACTATCTGACCAGATTTTCTTAGGCACAACTGTTTGATCAGATTTCTTTAGACACAATAGTTTGACCAGATTTTATTAGACACAGCTGTTTGATCAGATTACATTAGACACTGCTGTTTGATCAGATTTCATTAGACACAACTCTTTGATTAGATTTCATAAGACTCAATTCCTGATCAGATTTCATTAGACACAACTGTTTCATCAGATTTCATTAGACACAACTGTTTGATCAGATTTCATTAAACACAGCTGTTTTTAACCAGATTTTATTAGACACAACTGTTTGATCAGATTTCATTAGACACAGCTGTTTGATCAGATTTTATAAGACACAGCTGTTTGATCATATTTCATTAGACACAGCTGTTTGATCAGATTTAATAAGACACAGCTGTTTGATCAGATTTCATTAGACACATCTGTTTAATCAGATTTCATTAGACACAACTGTTTGACCAGATTTCATTAGACACAGCTGTTTGATCAGATTTCATTAGACACAGATGTTTTTAATCAGATCTAACACTTTAATGCTGGGTATCATTCTCTTTGATCGATATTTCTACACGCTTATCTTCTCAAGGCAAACAAATTATTTGGAGTGAGTTTTTTCTTCTTTATTCTATACATTGAGCAGATCTCTACATTGAGCAGATCTCTACATTGAGCAGATCTATACATTGAGCAGATCTATACATTGAGCATTTTTGTTTTCAAATAATACTCACTAATCCCTAGATCTCTTACTGTCTGGTGGCACAACGTTATTTCTTTGTAGCCATGAAATATGTGATAGAGTTGAGACTCAATTACAGATCCTATAAATATAGAAATGTTCTCTATGTCTTGATCTGGATCTAGATGTAGACTGGTAGAGCTGAAATCAGAAAAAGATATCTTTTCAGAGTTCTACAATGAATACAAATGATAATTATGAAATGGTGTTGATTTCTAAAATATTAATACAGTGTTTATTAGATTTTATGATAAAATTAGATTTACTAAATGTATGGTTTGCTTGCGAAGCAACTATTGATCAGTTCATACATAAAAATACAGTATATAGATATGTGAGCAGCACCTACCTAAATATATTCTCCAAATTTTCTTTGTTACTTTCAATTTGAGAAATTTGGGTATATATATATATATATATATCTGTATATATATATTGTTACCAACTCGGTGGTGACACAGATGGTCGTAGGCTGTGTATTTTTAGCCTACGCAAATCGCCCCAGTCCGGCGCTAGACGAGCGGTCAACCGTGACCAGTGACAGTACACGCCAGTTCGACAACGACCTGTGTGTAAATATTACGCATGCAATCACGGCGAAAGTGATCAACTGGAATGGTCAAGTAGGTTCGAGGCCAGTAGAGACACTATATAAGAGCGAGTGTGTCAGAATCACTTCACGTTACCTCGCTATGTAACCAGTACGAGGCGAGAACCAGCACGGTGTGTGAAGTCAGGCGGAGCAAGACTAAGTTTTTGTAAAGACAGTGTTAATGTTGTTGCCAATTGTGATGTATTTGAAATTAAACCGTTACTGATACTTTGGAGCCCTGATGAGTTGTGAGGTTCTTTAAGTTGGTTGTGTCGTGTGGTGCAGTTTGAAGAGAGCCTGGATAGTAGGAGAGATCGTAACAATATCATCTATATATGCCCATAGTTCTTCATCAACGTAGCGAGACGGAGAGTCCATTCTTAGTTCATTTTTTAAAATGTTTTATAAAATAATGTCCTCATTAAAAAAAAATTTCTAAATACTTTTTAAAAAATTCGTATTATACTTTAACTTACAATATAACAACAATTAATTATTATCTTCTTATCTTATATAATACAGACGTAACATCAAAAAAGAAGATGATTACTTCCTACGCGTCATGCAGTTAGTCATGCATATTAACCAATGACTTAAACTTAAGTCACTGGTTTTCTTGGCTATTTCAGGCAACCCATTCCATGCTGTAATAACACTAGGGAAGAAGGAGTATTTGTACAAATTTTTCCTAGCATATGGGATAAGAAATATTCCTTTATCTTTGTGTCTTTCAGAGTATTTTATTAAATTTTTGTTTTGTATTTGAAGTTTATGGTTCAGTGTTTTATGTATAATGGCTACTTTACTTTTGATTCTTCTGTCCTGAAGGCTTTCTAAATTTAGTGATTTTACTAATGGTGTTCCTCTAGTCAAATGTGACTATTGCTGGTTTCTGTCTAACTCTAGTTGAATGTGACTATTGCTGGTTTCTGTCTAACTCGAGTTGAATGTCATCATTTCCTTGCTATTTTGTTGACGTGTTGCTGTTTCAAGATGAAGTTTAGGTTAGAAACTCTCTTCACTTCTCTAACGGACATTCTAGACGCATTTATTTTCTGCTCTTCCATTAAGTAATGATGTTTCCATTACAGCTGATATTTACAGTTAAAAGAGAACAAATGTATATTTCCCACTGCTGGTAGTTATAGGATACACATTTATAATGAAGATGAAGTATCAATGTCTTTGATTGAGCCAAAAGTAGTGACTAATAGAGCTATAGAGTCGTAGTCAAGAGAGTACTATTTGCCATGTGCTTATCTTCTTTTATTGAAGTCACGTCTATACTTTATAAGATATGTGCTGATAGTATGTCTGATCTTTTGTGAAGATAATCTCCGGACGTTTTCTTTTATGCAGCCACAACTAGCAACTTTTGATTTGTTTGCTCTGTACAAAAATGATAAGAAATAAAATAAAATAAATAAAAAAACAATTAATATAACACTTGTTATGTCAAACTACTAAATAGATAAAAGTTCAGTTCAACTTACGTAAAAAACAAACAAACAAAAAAAAACAATATGTGAACAGAATCAGCCATTCTTATTTAAATTAGAAAAAAAAAAATCCTATGAACCTTCACCCTCTGATCATTCTGAACACTTCGTCATCTTGATCCCTAATCAGCTAATGGATCCGGATATAATTCTAAGCCATAGAGTTGAAGCGAAACTTTACGCCTAAAGTGCCGGAAAAATGAAAATTTGCAGACGTCTGTACGGTCTGTATGAAAACAAAAAAAAATGTATTGAAAATGTTCCCACAGGAGATGTACTTAAACTGAATGCTAAATCTGGGCTGCAGATTGGACATAGCCGTTGGCAGGTCACGTCCGTGAAACTAATAGCTGGCAGAGAAGTGTGAGGTTTCTCCCATCATGCATCGAGCTTCAGATTTTTCACGTGTTGGGGATTTCCGGATGATTTTTGTCGCTGTCCATTTGATGTCGCTTAGGAAAACTTGTGCGAATCTTTTTGTTATAGAGAAAATGTAAGGAATTGTTGGCACTAAAGGATATGTAAGGAATTGTTGGCACTAAAGGATATGTAAGGAATTGTTGGCACTAAAGGATATGTAAGGAATTGTTGGCACTAAAGGAAATTAATTATACGTTCAATAAACATTTTGTACTCAAAGAAATGAAATGAATATTTTGGATGATAAAAAATATTTTGTACTAGGGGAACAGAAAGAACGTTTGTGGGATCTGCTGATTTCCAATAAAGTATGTATATTAAAATTTCTTCTCGGAGTTTTTCAGTAGAGAGAAAGAAAGACAAAGAAATAATGACTGACCTCTACATCTAGACGCCAAGTGTTCCTGAACGTCTCTTCATGTATGAAACTCTTTAATGAATAGGACCCAGACCATGCGTCATAGAAGGCCTGAGCACTGACCTGCAACGTCACATCCTTTGGGCAGTTTAGACCAAGAGGTCGTTGTCATGTCATACAGAACTGTGACATAGCGAAGCGCTATTTGTCTAAACTGCCCTCAGACTGTAACGTTTCAGGTCAGTGTTCAGGCCTTCTATGACATTGTTCTCGGAATCTACCTACGGAAATACCCGAAGATATGTCTGTTCCGGATAAAGATTGTCTAGACCTCTAGTCAAATGTAATTTAATTTTGTATTATACTTTTTAAAATGTTAACGTTTAAAATAGAGTTTTCCCTGTGTGGCCAATGTACATTGGCACTAAAGGAAATGTAAGGAATTGTTGGCACTAAAGGAAATGTAAGGAATTGTTGCCACTAAAGGAAATGTAAGGAATTGTTGCCACTAAAGGAAATGTAAGGAATTGTTGCCACTAAAGGAAATGTAAGGAATTGTTGCCACTAAAGGAAATGTAAGGAATTGTTGCCACTAAAGGAAATGTAAGGAATTGTTGCCACTAAAGGAAATGTAAGGAATTGTTGCCACTAAAGGAAATGCAAGGAATTGTTGCCACTAAAGGAAATGTAAGGAATCTAAATCGTTAGAGCCGTACTCAGGTTCTTTTTTTTTTTTTTTGAACTTATGACTTTGCCGGCTGAATAGAGGAATGGTTAAAAAAAAAAGGAGTGTGGGATCCGGCCTGAAGCTTCCGGCACCCGTGACCTCAACGTGACCTCAACGTGACTTCAACGTGACCTCAACGTGACGCCGAGGTGAAAACGTCTGTTACAACGAGTAGTGAACTTGCCCCCTTCAGGTTACCTCGATGAGGTTTTATTCTTTCATTTTTATTCACCGAGATGGGGGGTGGATGACAGAGAAGCCTGACGATCCAGTCAACGCCATTCCACTAAAAGCCATCATCATAATTAATGCAGTTGCTGGAGTGGCGGCCTTTACTGAGTTTGTAGCTAGAACAGAGTAGGAAATTAGGAGAAATTCCCAGTGGTTAGCGCGGCTCTCGACCGTCGGCTACTTGTAGTGAGCGGAGTCTAGGATACGTTTATGGGAAGAGCCAATGGTAGTAATGGTCACTGTCATTGTGCAACCTTCAGATAGTACTTGTGAGTGAAGAGCTCCAGGCCCAAGACTGTCTGTAAGAGGAATTCTTCCTAACAGAAGATAACTTATCTTATAAATTACAGACGTTTTTTCCACAGAGAATTACGTCTTAGGCGTTATCAAGTGATAATATGTTTGTGCATGTTAATTAGAGTTTTCTTGTCTGATTCAGGCAACTCATTCTATGCTCTAATGGTGTTAGGGAAGAAGCCAATTTGGTTTCGAAACATGTTAACATAAACTCTAGGATTAACAATTTTAAAGACAATTTCGCTAATGCAGACATTCAACACTCAATCTTTTTGGTTCGCCATTAACTGGATGAGATTTTTTAGTTTGTTTTTAATCGTACGGATTTGTTTAAAATGGGTCAAGGACGTGACTAGATGCCATGTGACTCTTTCAACAATGTCGTGCAAGTAAATCCGTTGTGAACGTCTCTTTAGAAAGGTTGCCAGATTGGGCGCTTTCATTGTATGCCCAGTGCACTTAAGATGAGAGAGAAAATCAAACGTGTCCCTTAAGTCGGCAGGGCGATGAGGAGGAGCGCTGGAGACACAACAGATTTTGTTTTTGTATGTCAGCGTGCCCCCACTGGTATGAAGGCTCGGGTCAGTATGACACAAACAAAATCAGAATGGAAGAGGACAAACCGGGGGGGGGGGGGGGGTAGAGGAATTTCATTAATTCTGTGTCACCTAATGAACGTTAACTTGATGAAGCTTTTTGTTTTGGGGGGGGGGGGCTCTTCCTGGAATCCACAAGACAAAACAAAGTAGAACATTACGGATATTTCATGGAGATGCTGGTCTTCCGTCAGGACATACAGCTCTGACGGGAAATAGGAAATACGGGTCTCACATAAATCTCTGACGTGAAACAGAACATGTCTCACGTCAGATAAGACATACAGATCTTACATGAAATAGGACATACAGGTCTTACGTCAGATAGAACATAAGGTTTTGACGTGTAATAGGACATATAGGACTGATACTTAATTACTGCCTAATTGATATAGGACATACATGTTTTCTGTTAGATAAAACATAGAGGACTTCCGTGAGATAGGACATAAATATTTACTAAAAGGCAAGACAACTCAGGTATGTGAGACTTTAGTTGCTGAGGTGTACATGGGATAGGACAAACAGCAAGTCCATACTTTGTAGTTGTCATTTGCACGTTGAACAATTAGGGACATTTATTACAAATAGAGAGGGCTTTGATAGGATCCCCCTTTGGCAGCAATGGTTGGGGTGGGGGGGTTAGCTATAGCCGAGCTTCAAAAGTGAGGTTTGGGATTGCGTCTCTGGAGTCAGGATTGCCACAGAGATGAAAACTGGATGAAAGGGAGCTAAACCCGATGATTTTCAGTAAATGGCAATAATTAGCGGTTCTTTCCTTTTGATAAGATTAGTTTAAAAAAAGTATTTTTCTATTCGCAAAGAGAAAGTCTGTTATTTCTTCACATAAACAAGGAATTGAGTCATTAGATTGAACACGGTGTCATTAGACTAAACATTGAGTCATTAGACTGAACACTGTGTCTTTAAACTGAACATTGAGTCATTAGATTAAACACTGTGTCATTAGACTAAACATTGAGTCATTAGACTGAACACTGTGTCTTTAGACTGAACATTGAGTCATTAGACTGAACACTGTGTCTTTAGACTGAACATTGAGCCATTAGACTGAACGCTGTGTCTTTAGACTGAACATTGAGTCATTAGACTGAACACTGTGTCATTAGACTGAACATTGAGCCATTAGACTGAACGCTGTGTCTTTAGACTGAACATTGAGTCATTAGACTGAACACTGTGTCATTAGACTGAACATTGAGTCATTAGACTGAACACTGTGTGATTAGACTGAACACTGTGTGATTAGACTGAACATTGAGTCATTAGACTGAACACTCTGTCATTAGACTGAACACTGTGCCACTGAAAAATGTGTCATTAGATTGAATATTGTAGAGAACATTTGGTATACACAGTATAGTGACCATCCAATGCCATTGTAAAATCTGCAGCGCTGAGCATAGAATGATTTATTTACAAACTTTATTTTCTTGGGTCTAATTTTTACATACACGACACTTTAATCTTTAATTGGACGATTCATTGACAGCAGCCTTCAGTTCAAATGTTATAAATGTGAACTTTGGTCAGGCAATGCGAATTTAAGCTGCTTGTACACTAGCTAGACAAATATATGGGCTTGATTCTAAATACTTTTAACCAATGTTTTATAAGCTTTTCATTTGTAAATACACTTGTCCCTGTGATTCTTGGAGTGAATATTTTCAGGCTGCTTACCTGTGTAAATGTCTTCCTCATAATTATCAAGTTTTTTTGTTGTTTTTTTTTTAAGTGTTCTTTTTTAAGTGTAATCTTTTTTTAAGTCTGTATTTTTTTTTTATCTGTTCTTATTTAAGTCTGTTCTTTTTTTAAATTTAAGTCTGTTCTTTTTTTAAGTCTAATCTTTTTTTTTTTAATTCTATTTTGTTTTAAGTGTGTTCACTTTTCTTTCCATTAAACCTCGTCCTTACTTACACTTTGAACACATGGCGGGGTATCACTTCTGACAACTTGAGAATTTGTCGCTGGAATTAATGGAACCGTTAAAAGATCAATGCAGAACAGAGAGGGAAATGTTTAGATCATAATTCTATTGATTGACAAGCGGGGAGATAACTGGCTGTGTTGCATTGACATAGGCAGTTGTTACACTTTTTATTTTATTGTGACATGAGTAGGATGCGTTGACATCTTTCCAGTCCTTAGGTTAACGTCTTTTAGATCTATTTGGCTGACGTCATTTGGACATTAAATAGACATATTCTTGATATTAGTTTCACGTCTTTTAGATCTATTTGGCTGACGTCATTTGGACATGAAATAGACATATTCTTGATATTAGTTTCACGTCTTTTAGATCTATTTGGCTGACGTCATTTGGACATGAAATAGACATATTCTTGATATTAGTTTCACGTCTTTTAGATCTATTTGGCTGACGTCATTTGGACATGAAATAGACATATTCTTGATGCTGGTTTAATAATAGACTAAAGAAGCTTTGTAAACAGAAGGAAAACCTATATAGAAAATTTAAAGAAACCAAGGCAGAAAGAGTTTACAAAAAATATATAAAAATTAAACACCTAACCCAAAAAGTAAGCAGACAGCTGCAGAGTGAATACATAAACAATGTAATATCTAAAGATAACAACAAAAACCTATGGTCATACATTAAGTCTAAGAAAATGGAAACAACAGGCATAGCGCCATTAAAAGATGAACATAACATAATACATAATGATAATGAAACTAAAGCAAACATCCTAAACAAATACTTTGCATCAGCATTCTCAGCCCCAGGAGACAAAGACATATTTCTTAATTTGAACCAAGTAGACAACATAGAAGATTTAGTAGTACAAGAAAATGGAATTCAAAAACTATTAGCCAACACCAAACCAAATAAAGCGTCTGGACCTGATGGTATTCCAGCTAGATTACTCAAAGAACTAAGCAATGAGCTAGCCCCAGTGTTCAAAATACTCTTTCAGGCATCGCTTAACCAGGGCAGAGTACCAAAGGACTGGAAAGAAGCTAATGTCACCCCCCTATTTAAAAAAGGAGAAAAATCTGATCCAGGAAACTACAGACCAGTATCACTTACCAGCATCACATGTAAAATACTAGAACACATAATATGTAGCAACATCATAAACCACTTAGACAAACATAATGTCCTCACCCCATACCAACATTGCTTTAGGAAATATAGATCATGTGAAACACAACTAATAGGACTAATTGATGATTTCTCAAAAGGTTTAGATAATAGTGAACAAATAGATGCTATCTTACTAGACTTTTCCAAGGCTTTTGACAAAGTTCACCACCATAGTTTGCTTAAAAAATTAAAATATTTCGGCATTAACGGTCCACTGCATCAGTGGATTAAAGATTTTCTGATAGGGAGAGAACAAACTGTAATAATAAATGGCTCTAAATCAACACCAATAACAGTAAACTCAGGTGTACCTCAAGGAACAGTCTTGGGTCCACTACTATTTTTAATTTACATAAATGATTTACCAAATTGCATTAGTTCAGGAACAAAAGTCAGATTATTTGCAGACGATTGCATAATATATAGAACAATAAAAACAAAACAAGACACATATATTTTACAAAGAGAATTAGATGAATTACAGAAATGGGAATCAAATTGGAGCATGTCTTTCCACCCAGAAAAATGTCAGTTGTTAAGAGTAACAAAAAAACTAAAACAAATTAATTCCACTTATCTTATTCATGGCAAACCAGTAACACAGACTAAAAACTCAAAATACCTAGGTGTTATAATAAATGAAAAACTGTCATGGAATCCACATATTGATGAAACTATAAAAAAATCCAACAAAGCATTAGGGTTTATTAAAAGAAATTTCTATAAATCAAATAAGAACATAAAACTAAAATGTTATTTAACCTTGGTTAGGCCAATAATAGAATATGCATCCACCGTGTGGGACCCCTCAACTCAAGAAAACATTAAGAAACTGGAACAAACACAAAATAGAGCAGTGAGATTCATAACAAACGAATATTCACATTTGACTAGGGTAACACCATTAGTAAAATCACTAAATTTAGAAAGCCTTCAGGACAGAAGACTCAAAAGTAAAGTAGCAATTATACATAAAACACTGAACCATAATCTTCAAATACAAAAACAAAATTTAATAAAATACTCTGAAAGACACAAAAATAAAGGCACATTCCTCGTCCCATATGCTAGGACAAATTTGTACAAATACTCCTTCTTCCCTAGTGCTATTAGAGCATGGAATGGGTTGCCTGAGCTAGCCAGAAAAACCAGTGACTTGGCAGAATTTAAGTCATTGGTTAATATGCATGACTAAATGCATGACGCGTAGGACGTAATCATCTTCTTTTTTGAAGTAACGTCTGTATTATATAGGATAAGATAAGATATTAGTTTCACGTCTTTTAGATCTATTAGGCTGACGTCATTTGGACATTAAATAGACATATTCTTGATATTAGTTTCACGTCTTTTAGATCTATTTGGCTGACGTTATTTGGACATGAAATAGACATATTCTTGATATTAGTTTCACGTCTTTTAGATCTATTTGGCTGACGTTTTTTGGACATTGTCAGGTTCTTGTGTTTTATTGTATCTATCATAGTTTTAATTCAATGTGTATTATTGTTATTCTTTATCTGAACTTATAATATTTTGGTCCAAGTTCAGCCTGACAAGCACACCACACACATACAGTTGTACTAAATTACTAAACTCAGTGTATGATGTTAAATAACAATAAACATTTATTAAAGTGATATATTTACAAATGAACTGATGTATGATGAATGATAATAATAATATCAATATCCATAAATATATGTATAATATCTCTAATCCAATATGATATAGTTATTTTCTTTGTGATATATCAATGATCAATTATTTGAACAATATCATTACCTCAACATATTCATCATAAGTTGTTCAAACATTCTTTCAACGCAACAACTGGGAATTCACATAGATATAGTCTGTAAATCCAATACTGTTCACTGACGATAATTCCAAAAAGTTCACAATTCACACTGCAACATCAGGTCTGACCAAGGCAACCCGCAATCTGGAATCTTGAACCTCAGACTCATGAAAAAGTCAACTTGAACACCAAACGACTAATTGACATTAGTGAGGTGAAGACCTCAGTCCTGTAGACTGTAGACCTAGAGTTGTACTCTCAATAAAGAACAATGAGACTGGATAAACAAGTCTTGACACCAAGACTTGACACTGAGTCTTACACGTAGACTTGACACCAAGCTAAGATCACTACTTAGACTTGACGCCAAAAAAACTTGAAATAGAGTCTTGACTGAGACTACGACCAAAAACCTAGACTTGTCACTAAAACCCTATAGAAGATAAAAGAAAAGGATTCTCCTAATCATCTAGATCTAGTCTAAATATAGACTTACAAATACGAACGGATTCAAATAGAAAAACTATACCATAAAAATAAAACTCACCCTAAACAGGGGTCAAGATAATCCAACAAGAAAATGTCCAAGGCAAACGTTAAGGCTATCCAGTAACAATAACCAAGGAGAAATTCAAGAGCTCTCAAAACATGTCTTGCCTCTATACAGCACAAGATGGAGAGACTGAACTTGACGATAAATGACGCAAATCACACACACACACTAACTTTACGTCACTAGAAGTTGTGACAAGCAATAAAATTTCCTTCTCCTAGTCTACACAAGAAATAGTGTAATGACGTCATCAATATAGTGAACAACGCCGCACTATCAAATAGAGAAATAATTCTACTATACAGTTACATAGATAACTGCGACAGACATGAAATAGACATATTCTTGATATTAGTTTCACGTCTTTTAGATCTATTTGGCTGACGTCATTTGGACATGAAATAGACATATTCTTGATATTAGTTTCACGTCTTTTAGCTCAATGCCATCTGCTAGTCTCTTGCTTTAGGTGCGCCACATAGACTGACTAATACGATACATTCAGGGGAAAGAAAAAAAAAGAGAACAAGTTTGTGTCAAACACAGAGTGCAACTCATTGGGGAAAGTTCTTCTTGGGGAGCCATGTTACTCAGTTCTTGTTGCGGCGCCATGTTACTCAGTTCTTGTTGGGGCGCCATGTTACTCAGTTCTTGTTGCGGCGCCATGTTACTCAGTTCTTGTTGGGGCGTCATGTTACTCAGTTCTTGTTGCGGCGCCATGTTACTCAGTTCTTGTTGCGGCGCCATGTTACTCAGTTCTTGTTGCGGCGCCATGTTACTCAGTTCTTGTTGGGGCGTCATGTTACTCAGTTCTTGTTGCGGCGCCATGTTACTCAGTTCTTGTTGCGGCGCCATGTTACTCAGTTCTTGTTGCGGCGCCATGTTACTCAGTTCTTGTTGGGGCGTCATGTTTTTCAGTTCTTGTTGGGGAGCCATGTTACTCAGTTCTTGTTGGGGCGTCATGTTACTCAGTTCTTGTTGGGGCGTCATGTTTTTCAGTTCTTGTTGGGGAGCCATGTTACTCAGTTCTTGTTGGGGTGCCATGTTACTCAGTTCTTGTTGGGGCGCCATGTTACTCAGAAAATCAATGACAGTAACTTCATCTCTGACAGTAACTATAGTGGGCTTCTAGTTGGCAAGACAACTTTGTGATTTTAAAAGTATTTAACCTGTAAATAATTTCTTGCATACATAGATCATTTTATAATTAAACGCTTTCGTTCGGTGTCCTAAATAAAGACTTCATGAACATGAGGATG
This sequence comes from Biomphalaria sudanica, assembly GCA_036873155.1. Taxonomy (NCBI): domain Eukaryota; kingdom Metazoa; phylum Mollusca; class Gastropoda; family Planorbidae; genus Biomphalaria; species Biomphalaria sudanica. Next base: position 3,728,572 of record JAZGLO010006701.1, read on the forward strand.
TAAATACGCATCGAAAAAAAAAGGTTACCTGCAGAAAGAATTTCAGTCGGAAATGTAATAGTCTTTTCTTTTTATCCAAATATATTTAAAAAACAACAACACCAAAGCTTTTGTAAGGGAAGGAACCGTCCAATTACAGCCATATATCTCAATTCTGCAAGATGTAGCTCCTTTTTTCTATATAGAAAAATTAATTAACTATCTTTAATTTATGAATTAATTAACTGGTTAATTTAAGTTATGATTGATTCATGTGTTGTCATAGATACCCTATTAATGTCTAAAGCGTCCACTTGATCCGAGAATAGGAGGTGGGAGAAATAAGATGTACACGATTTGTACCAGACAGACAGACAGACAGACAGAGTTTATAAATAGTTCTAGAGTTTGTATTATATTACACGAACTCATCTCGGAAGCACCACGAATGTTTCATGTCTAATTAGATGCTTGAATTAAATCTATCAAGCTGTTGTTTAGTTGTTCTGTAGTAAGTGAAACAAATCGTAAAAACTGTTTAGCTGGTCGATGGAAGCAATGAGTTCCAAGCTGACAAGCTGCCCATCTCTTTGACTCTGTTCATCTTTTACAGGTTTCCTTCCATTTTTGTAAAGAGATGTTCCTAAGGAAGATTTCTAAACTCTGATATTGGTATGTTTCATTACACATTCTTGATTAGCTCATTGCTGTATTAATTTATCGAAGATAATTATTGATCAACGCGTTATAATTTTAACCCCCCCCCCAAAAAAAAAAAAATTCTACCAATTTGATTGTAAGAACTGTGACTAAGATTTGTGACTGGTTCACACACAAGCTTACGTTTGACCCCGAAATACAGGTCCTGGCTTCACGTATGCCAAATTCATACTTTACTGTCCTCCATTGAGCCTTGCCCTCTGAGAATGTCTTACACAGTGCCTAATTTTCTGTCTGTGTCTTAAACTGGGATTGACTCTCTACGTCCTAAAGTGGTCCTTTTCTTTTGTCATCCATTGGGCCTGATTTTCTGTAAATGTCCTTATCTAGACCTAATACAGAGGTTATGTCATCCATGGGCCTGACCCTTTGTCCTTTAATGGGCTACATCGTCTGTTCTTCACTACAGCTGTCACTCCATTCTCACTAGACCTGACCCTCTGTCTTTCATTGGGCTGTCACTCTGTCCTCACTAGACATGGCCCTCTGTTCTCACTAGACCTGACCCTCTGTCCTCACTAGACCTGACCCTCTGTCTTTCATTGGGCCTGACACTCAGCCCTATACTGGAGCTGACCGCTATGTTCTCCACTGGGTCAGACATATTATGTTCCCTCTGACTGACCCTCTGTCTATTTCCTTCACTGGACCTTTCCCCCTGTCTTTTTCTGGGCCTGACCCTCTGTCTATGTCCTTCACTGGGCCTTTCCCCCTGTTTTTTTCTGGGCCTGACCCTCTGTATATGTCCTCCACTGGGCCTTTTCCCCTGTCTTTTTCTGAGCCTGATCCTCTGTCTAACTGGGCTTTTCATGTGTCTATGTCCTCCATGGGCGAGTCTCTCTGTCCTTCACTAGGCCTGCTAATTCATGTTCCATTAGACCAGGGGTTCTCGACCTGTGGTTCGCGACCCCTTGGGGGTCATTGACGATTTGCCAGGGGTCGCCTAAGACCATCGAAAATATGGATTATTTTTGTCTATTCTAATGTGTAGGACATGATATTGTACAAAGTTGTTTTTTTCATTGGAAGTTATATTTTTTGCATTGTCATTGTAGGATCAATGTTTTGGACAACTAAAACAGAATGTTCTCAAACATTTTAATCGTCACAGTATAACTATTTTAACAGTATAAATTACCACTACCTTACATTTTTGTGGAATCATTGCGATACTATTTCAATGGTGACGTCGTGACGAAATTGAACAGCAATTCCTTTGATGGTACTAATACTCATTCGTTGACTAGTAAATGGTATTGAAGGTAGTGGTTTCGTTAGGAATCACCCCTTGACGATCTTGCACACAAGAATGTTAAGAAAAGAAACTATAATGTCCATATGGTTTTACTTCAATAGTTCAAGAGTAAATTGAAAAAACCAAGTGCGTTATTTGTAATAAAGTTCTTTGAGCTGAATCTATGGAGCCGAAATAAATGCAAAGTCATTTTGACACTCTAAATCCGAGCTTTTTTCGACTAACTCCCCAGTACTTCAAGGTCAAGATGTGTATTTAAAAAGATGGCCATTTGAAAGAGGTAGTTTCTCTTTTGCAAACCACGGGGAAAGAGTACAATGTGATTTAAAAAAAAAAAATTAAAAATATTAAATTTGTCAACACAGATGTTTCTCCAAGTTTCCAAGTATGTAGGTCAGCATTTCAAATTTTGGTACAGAATCAGTCATCAAAAGTTATCGAAACTCACTGTTTGATTCATTTGACTAAAGTAATACCTTTAGTAAAATCTCTAAATTTAGAAAGCCTTCAAGATAGAAGACTCAAATGTAAAGTAGCAATTATACATAAAACACTTGAAATACGAAAAAAAAATTAATAAAATACTCAGAAAGACACAGGTTGCCTGAGCTAGCCAGGAAAACCAGTGACTTGGCAGAATTTAAGTCATTGTTTAATATGCATGACTGAATGCATGACGCGTAGGACGTAATCATCTTCTTTTTTGAAGTAACGTCTGTATAATATCATCGACAAAAATGAGTAATAAAGACACCGCCACAAGAATCGCAAGTAATTAAAAGCGTAACTGCATTAATCAAATGTAACATGGCTCGATTTGTCTGAAACACTCTGATTCTTCCAAATGAAAGTTCAAATTTGCAAAAACAAATAGATAAATATAATTTTTACATGTTGCCAATCGTATCTGCTCACTATGAGAAAATTGACAATGAATTTGACAAACAGATAAAATAATAATTTCTGTGAAAGAACATTTGCGCATACTTGGGGAAGAAATTTCTTCCTACTTTCCAAATCTGCCTGGCATACCTTTTGCACTTGCCAGAAGTCCATTCACAGTCAAACTTGAAGATGTTCCGTAGAGAGAAAGAGTTAATTGAACTAATTAATAGGGATGTTGCTAAAAATGATTTCTCTTTAATGTCACTAACACAACTCTGGATCAAGTGATTGCAGTCAATCTCGATTTGTCTGTATCGTGATGTTTTATCCATTTCCAAAGAATTATTTTTACGAAACTTGATTTTTCAGCTTTTTAGTCCTGAAGTCTAAATAAAGAAGTCTAAATAAAGAAGTCTAAATAAAGAAGTCTAAATAAAGATGCAGAAGATGACAGTAGTTGTGATCTTACAAAAGCTGTCCGAGAATCCCTTATCTGGTAAAAAGAAACAAACTCACATTCGCAGTAATATTGTAGCGATATAGTTTGTTATATATAGACCCTATCACTGCCGTGCTAAGCTTTTCATATGAATGCAACATGGCTATGGCGAATAAGAAATAGAAAAGTAAATAGATGCAAGTAATAAAAAATAAAATTCATTTCATTGAAATGTAATGATAATGATGGAATGATAAGGAGAAATATCTATTTAAAGAATAAAATTCCACACGGTTTCGTGATTACACATTCCACTTTGGCAATGCGTATCATAGACTTTGAGGAGACTTTGAGGAGACTCTTCCATTGTAGAAGGTAAGGACAAGTTACTCTGTTTATTAACGAAAATAGTTTTGCGATTGGGGGAAGGGGTTCGCCGAGCTAAAAAGTTTGAGAACCGCTGCACTAGACCTTTCCCTCTTCCTCATTGGACCTATTCCTCTGTCCTTCACTGGTCCTAACACTCTGTCCTACACTTGGGCCAGACCCTCCACTAGTTCTGACCCTCTGTTAATGTCTTGTGTTTGATCCTCTATGTCTTCCACTGACCCTCTATGTGTAGGTAAAGTTTGGAATGAAACAAGAGAGAAAGTGAGCGCTAAATCTGGGCTTACCTCTAGCACGATCAATTCCAGCATGCCAGTTAATAAATGAAACATTTACTACAGCACGACAAGATTCTTTGGCCCATTTCGTTTTTGTTTTTGTTTGTTGTTGTTATTTCAGCCACTCAGATTCCATTTAGATTTTTCTGGTGTCTTCTGTTTTTTCTTTAACCAATTAGTTTTTTTGTTTTTTTTTGTATGTTAAAAAATAATGTATTATCTCCCCCCCCCCCAATTATTATTTTTTGTCATTTGTCATCGCTCTAGAAATATTTTCATTTTGTAGGAGCAGATTAAAACTGGAAAGAAAGAAAAACATAATTGCTTGTTTTCTTCTCAAAATAATTCCCAACAAATATTCAGAGAATCATGTTGGAGTGTGTACAATGAGTTTAAACAAAAAAAACAAGGTTACAAAAACAGTTTGTGTGGTCCACCCTGGCAGGTAAAAAGTCAGGTTTCAATATTTTCAGAAAGAATATCAGAATAAAATTCTATCAAAGGCAAATGACAGAGAAGAACGGAGAAAGAAGGTTGACAGATCCTGTGTGGTGCCCCAGCGGCCCAAGGGATATGTGAAAGTGAAGGTTAACGTAGATGTGAACCTGGCCTAACTGATGTAATATAATGGTTATCAATTGATCCAATTGTTTTGTAAAGGGTCAATCTCTTATTGATGATAACGTCAGTCAGTTGCAGATTTGGCTCATTTCCATATTCATTTTCAAAGCTAGACTTGAATTTCATTTCTTTGACTTCATCAATTCTTGACATAGAAGTGACTCGTTCATCTGAACAGCTTTCGTGAAGAGTTGAAATAGAAACGATGTGCTCCATTCATGTCTACTCTATCATTTATAACGTAGTTCAAACAGCAATATTAGTACCATCCGATAAAAAGATCTTCCTTCTGTAAATGTATTGGTGATGTTCTAAATACAAAACACAGAACTGACACATTTTCTGCTTACAAGTTATTTACTCCAGCCATCAACCCAGCACCCAATTTAAAAAAAAAAAAGCAACTTAGTTTTTTGTTGTTTTTTTTATTGCTAGATCGACTTAAAATTCTACCAAGCTGAGCAGACAACTGCAGATAGTGCACGAAGTCAGACAATACAGACCTGACATGATCTTCGTGTCCACTCATTTCACACCGATGACCAGGTCTTCCTAATAGAATAGACCGTGCTGGGTTACATGTTAGTTCCTTTCCAGGAGATACGACACGACATGAACGACATGACACATATACAGGAGATCATATACAGCATAATAACATCCTTAGGGTCTTCATCTAGTCTCTATTGTAGCACTTATGGTTGGATGAAAACACTTGTCTTGAATAAAATGAAGTGCCTGTTTACAGTTTGCAATTACATTTACTTATTGGATAACAACAGATTTATTGGCAGTGCGTAGTATTTCAATAATCGTACTATCCAGCTGGAATTTTAAACTGACCATCTTCAAGATCGCCATAAGGAGGAGCGAGGGGAAAGACGTGCTGGATACGCCCAAGTGAAGAGCTAATAGCATACAAATGGTCAGCACTGCAGAATTTGTACAATGGCTGCTTCTGGAGTCTAACCTGTGACCATTGATGTGTATAAAGGATCGACTAGTCTAGTTTCTTACGAAGTTCCAAAGCAGATTTGTAATATTTCAAAACTGTAAAAATTTCTTTGTCAACGACTGTAAGCGCTGCGACATGACAAGAGGCTATTGGTCTAATCTGCCCACAGGTTGTGACGTTGCAGGATAGTGTTTAGGCCTTCTGTAACAAACGGTCCTTGTAAAAGTCCTCTACATTTCACGATGAGCGTGTGGCACACCGAGGTGCTTAAGAGTGTGTGTTTATTATGTAATGATGAGAAAAGTTGGGCGAATGTTTTGGTTGTGTGGGCCGAATAGATTCTGATGCAACCACGATGTGATCTGTCGTAATTCAAGTTACTAAATACTAGTGACAAAGTTGATGAAATCGAGAAGAAGCGAGAGGCGTGGGTTAAAAGACTTTTAATTTGAGCGAGTTATCTCTTCTTGAAATGATCATTTTACTTGTGTTTCTACATCAACTATTTTCAAGTTGAATCTGTGTATATTTCTAAAAAAAAAATGTTACAAAGACAGTATGTGTGGAAACACAAACTCAAAGTGGGCCCCCGAAGTGGTCAACAGATATCAATATTTACAGAACGAACATCAGAATTAAATTTTATGAAAGACAAATACAAAAAAAAATTGAACAAAAAGTCTAAAACCATTTGCATAAATATGTTATATAAATATGTTATATAAATGTGGTAAATTGACATCTCTCCTAATAAACAGCCTCGCGAATTAGTTATTATCAATAGTGAATTGTTGTAAAATGGTGTATTTTTATGAAAAAACTGCTTGCATAAGTGATTTAAAAATTAGATTTTTCGCTTTTAGAAAAGAAAAAAGTCACCGTTGCTTCAGAACTTTAAATTGACTAAAATATTATGATGTCAGATTTTCACTATCTTTTCTAGTTTACGAGATCTAAACGGAACAGACGGACGGACAGACATTTCCCCTTTCGGGGGCTGCTAAAAACAGTTTTATTTAGTTTTGTTTTAAATGAAGCGAGTTCATGTTAATTGTAAGTTCTACATCAAGAATTTAATACGCCAGCGTCGGTTTAGGGTACAAGTTGTCTGGAGCTACAAACCAACGACCGAGTGTTTTGTTTTCAAAGGACTGCACGGACTGTAATCACTTGCAATTATTTTTCAAGTTTAATCCTAGGCCTTAGAATGATGGAAGATTGTGATTGTAGGTAATTTGTTGTTCATCGTTTCCTTTGAATTTTTAAAATCTACCCTAAGGTAGATAGGGTATACTATCTTTCCTTATATATCACTAGTGAGATATTCATGGGACTCAATACAAATCAGATAGGGTATACTATCTTTCCTTATATATCACTAGTGAGATATTCATGGGACTCAATACAAATCAGATAGGGTATACTATCTTTCCTTATATATCACTAGTGAGATATTCATGGGACTCAATACAAATCAGATAGGGTATACTATCTTTCCTTATATATCACTAGTGAGATATTCATGGGACTCAATACAAATCAGATAGGGTATACTATCTTTCCTTATATATCACTAGTGAGATATTCATGGGACTCAATACAAATCAGATAGGGTATACTATCTTTCCTTATATATTACTAGTGAGATATTCATGGGACTCAATACAAATCAGATAGGGTATACTATCTTTCCTTATATATCACTAGTGAGATATTCATGGGACTCAATACAAATCATGTTGTTATGTTCGGAGCGTTCAAAAAAAATCAAAACCTGCACTATGACCTGTGTTAATTACCGAACAAAAGATCAACAGGGTCCGCCTTGAGTTTGAGTCACACAAACTCTTTTTGTATATTGCTCATTGTTTCGTTTTCATCTTAAATTAATCGAAACGTTTTAATCTACTGATAACAAGTTTACTATGTTTTATGTTCCCTTTCAGACATTGTTGTCTCTAGGGCAGATGATGTAAAAGTCATATGGTTCTGTGACCTACGGTTAACGAGGGTGTCATGTAGCCAGCACCCCTACCAACCGCCTTTACTTTTCCCCAACTGATGTCAGGTATCCATTAGAGCTGGGTGGACTCAGAGGCGCCCAAAGATCCCGAAATTAAAAATCCCAAGATTCGAACCCGGGACCCCATTTTGGAAGCCAAGCGATTTACCACTAAGCCACCGCGCCTCCAACACAATGTTATATGCTATACAACAATTCAAGACACATTTGAAAGAAACAAGTCCATAAAATAACGCTAAACCATCGTTTCAAGCCAATGAGATATAAAGTTCGTTTTGATTGTAGATTTTAATCGCCCACAGCACCAGAGAGTATGTGTACCTATTTGTACTTGATATTTGTTAGTTCTGTAGTAATGAAATTGACTTGAAAAGGATTTTGTAAATGTTTTGTTCATGTCTGAAAACAAAAAAGTCGAAAGGTGATAAGATCATACTATTTGTCTATAAACATCCTCAAGACAAGTTACTGGGTGGCCACTGTCATTGCTACTGGGTGGCCACTGTCATAGTTACTGGGTGGCCACTGTCATAGTTACTGGGTGGCCACTATCATAGTTACTGGGTGGCCACTGTCATAGCTACTGGGTGGCCACTGTCATAGCTACTGGGTGGCCACTGTCATAGCTACTAGGTGGCCACTGTCATAGCTACTGGGTGGCCACTGTCATAGTTACTGGGTGGCCACTGTCATAGCTACTGGGTGGCCACTGTCATAGCTACTGGGTGGCCACTGTCATAGCTACTGGGTGGCCACTGTCATAGTTACTGGGTGGCCACTGTCATAGCTACTGGGTGGCCACTGTCATAGCTACTGGGTGGCCACTGTCATAGCTACTGGGTGGCCACTGTCATAGCTACTGGGTGGCCACTGTCATAGTTACTGGGTGGCCACTGTCATAGCTACTGGGTGGCCACTGTCATAGCTACTGGGTGGCCACTGTCATAGCTACTGGGTGGCCACTGTCATAGCTACTGTGTGGCCACTGTCATACTTACTGTGTGGCCACTGTCATAGCTACTGTGTGGCCACTGTCATAGCTACTGTGTGGCCACTGTCATAGCTACTGTGTGGCCACTGTCATAGCTACTGTGTGGCCACTGTCATAGCTACTGTGTGGCCACTGTCATAGCTACTGTCATAGCTACTGTGTGGCCACTGTTATAGCTACTGTGTGGCCACTGTCATAGCTACTGTCATAGCTACTGTGTGGCCACTGTCATAGCTACTGTGTTAACTATCATAGCTACTGTGTGGCCACTGTCATAGCTACTGTGTGGCCACTGTCATAGTTACTGGGTGGCCACTGTCATAGTTACTGGGTGGCCACTGTCATAGCTACTGGGTGGCCACTGTCATAGCTACTGTGTGGCCACTGTCATAGTTACTGTGTGGCCACTGTCATAGCTACTGTGTTAACTATCATAGCTACTGTGTGGCCACTGTCATAGCTACTGTGTGGCCACTGTCATAGCTACTGTGTGGCCACTGTCATAGCTACTGTGTGGCCACTGTCATAGCTACTGGGTGGCCACTGTCATAGCTACTGGGTGGCCACTGTCATAGCTACTGTGTGGCCACTGTCATAGCTACTGTGTTAAATATCATAGTTACTGTGTGGCCACTGTCATAGCTAGTGTGTCAACTCTCATAGCTACTGGGTGGCCACTGTCATAGCTACTGAGTGGCCACTGTCATAGCTTCTGTGTTGCCACTGTCATAGCTACTGTAAGGCCGCTGTCATAGCTACTGTTTTGCCACTGTCATAGCTATTAGGTGGCCACTGTCATAGCTACTGTGTCCACTGTCATAGTTACTGTGTTGCCACTGTCATAGCTAGTGTGTCAACTGTCATAGCTACTGGGTGGCCACTGTCATAGCTACTGGGTGGCCACTGTCATAGCTACTGGGTGGCCACTGTCATAGCTACTGGGTGGCCACTGTCATAGCTACTGGGTGGCCACTGTCATAGCTACTGGGTGGCCACTGTCATAGCTATGTGTTGCCACTGTCATAGCTACTGTGTCCACTGTCATAGCTACTGGGTGGCCAATGTCATAGCTACTGGGTGGCCACTGTCATAGCTACTGTGTGGCCACTGTCATAGCTACTGTGTGGCCACTGTCATAGCTACTGTGTGGCCACTGTCATAGCTACTGGGTGGCCACTGTCATAGCTACTGGGTGGTCACTGTCATAGCTACTGTGTGACCACTGTCATAGCTACTGTCTGGCAACTGTCATAGCTACTGTGTGGCAACTGTCATAGTTACTGGGTGGCCACTGTCATAGCTACTGGGTGGCCACTGTCATAGCTACTGGGTGGCCACTGTCATAGCTACTGGGTGGCCACTGTCATAGCTACTGGGTGGCCACTGTCATAGCTACTGGGTGGCCACTGTCATAGCTACTGGATGGCCACTGTCATAGCTACTGGGTGGCCACTGTCATAGCTACTGGATGGCCACTTTCATAGCTACTGTGTGGCCACTGTCATAGCTACGTGTGGCCACTGTCATAGCTACTGGGTGGCCACTGTCATAGCTACTGTGTCACTGTCACTGTGCAGATGTTTATGTTTGATAATGTTTCTTGTTTGCCTTCCACTTGGACATTTGACATTTACCACGGTTTGTTAATGTTAAACACTGGACAATAAAACCCTATCTCTGCTCCCCTGACAATAAAACCCTATCTCTGCTCCCCTGACAATGACTCCCTATCTCTGCTCCCCTGACAATGACTCCCTATCTCTGCTCCCCTGACAATGACTCCCTATCTCTGCTCCCCTGACAATGACTCTCTATCTCTGCTCCCCTGACAAAGACTCCCTATCTCTGCTCCCCTGACAATGACTCCCTATCTCTGCTCCCCTGACAATGACTCCCTATCTCTGCTCCCCTGACAATGACTCCCTATCTCTGCTCCCCTGACAATAAAACCCTAGTACTCTCCTGACAATGACTCCCTAGTACTGCTCCCCTGACAATGACTCCCTAGTACTGCTCCTCTGATATTGACTCCCTAGTACTGCTCCCCTGACACTTCTTATTCTCATTTTAAAATGTGTTTCCTCCCTTCAGGTATTGTTCACATTCGTCTGGTTGCTCTTGGAGCCGCCAGGGACGAGGCTGGTGTACCCGGACTCTAGAGAGCCAGTGGTCATCCGGAAGTGTAAGAGTGACGACATCTCCTTCCTGGTGAGCCTTGTGTACAACATGCTGCTCATCATTATCTGTACGGTGTACGCCGTCAAGACCAGGAAGATTCCAGAAAACTTCAACGAGTCCAAGTTTATTGGTTTCTCTATGTACACTACTTGCATCATCTGGCTCGCCTTCGTGCCTATATACTTTGGTACTTTACATTCGTTTAGGGTGAGTACTTTCAATATTACTCTTTCTCTCTCTCTCTCTCTCTCTCTCTCTCTCTCTCTCTCTCTCTCTCTCTCTCTCTCTCTGTATGTATGTGTGTGTGATGATATTTTTAAAACTTTTATGTCGATCGAATGAGTGTTGATAAGGTTGGGCGTTGGGTTGTGCTACAGACAGCTAGCCCAACTTACCCTTATAGGCGTATGGCTTCAGGGCCGGTCCTACAGGTTGCGGGGACCTATGCAAAACGGATAGCGCGGGACCTAATTTGGGTTGTGATAAAGATAATAAGTGAAAATTAAGATTTTGTATTAGAAAATAAATTCATCTTTGCATTTTATTTATACTTTACTAAGTACAAAATCACTGTCAAATTAACTTTACGAGCCATTTACAGTAGATAGTAGTTGTTCAACAAAAAGCCGATAAACATCCAGATCTGCCTTTTAGATTTATTATCGACTCGAAAAATATCGCTTTTGTTTTTGTTTTAATATAAGAGGTCGAGATAGATTTCGGTCTATATTTGTATGCCAATGACTATTGAAGTAAATTAGTATTTGAAGTTCTTGTTTTGGTTAAAATTCGGCTTACTATTACATTTTTATTAAATGAAAGCTGACAATGCCTTTTTTTTTAATCGCGAGTAGGATTGGTGTTTTCCATATTGAATGACACCTCGAAAAGACAATTTTGTCTGATTTAATATTTGCATCAGTTTTCAGAAGATTTTTATAATATCTGGACATTTTCATGACTTTTTCCTATATTTTATAATTTCAGGAGAATTCCAGGAACCCTTTAATAATAAGTTAAAATGGTTTAATTTAATAATTTACACCTAGAATTCGCATTGCGCGGGGCCTATTAAATGCGGGCCCACTGCGGCCGCATAGGTTGCAGTGGCCTAAGACCGGCCCTGAATGACTTAATACAGAAACTTGAATCTAATTCAAACATTTCTTTTTCTCAATCAAAATTAACCTGAGGGTCATTGACTGATATACAAACAACTTTCAAATATACTGTAGAACTGTTTGGAAACACAAACTAAATGACAGGCTGTCAAATGCTTTAAACACTACACTTGAACTCAGTTCAAAACTAGTGCTTTCACTTACATATTCGTCACGTGGTGCTGTGTTTAGTCTTTTTGTTCTGTTTAACCACTTTTTAAATACTCAAGTTCCACACTCACCCACACACACACATACATACATACATATATACCAACGATCTATAAGAAATAAAAAGTCAAATTCTTTTGTATCATTTGTTTGAGCATGTATATCATACTAGTCGACCCACGGCGTAACATGCGCCGCTATTTTGCAGGGCCGACCTTAGGGCACTGCAGCCTATTCGACCGCAATGGGCCCCGCACTTTCATAGGCCCCACGCTAATCCTATGTGTAAATTATTAAATTAAAGCATTTTATAACTTATGACAGATTTTCCGCTGCCTCATGATTTACCAGGAGCTCCTGGAAATCTCCTGAAATTGCCAAATATCGAAAAATTCCTAGAAATCTCGGAAATTATTAAAATCTTTTGAAAACTCATAAAAATCTCCTGAAATATAAAAAAAATTGTCATTTTGGGGTGTGATTCAATATGGAAAACGCCAATTAGAAAATACCCGTAATTGTGGAATCTGGTGAAAGAAGCTTCTCGCCACTCAAACTAATGAAGAATTACTTGACGTCAACAATTTTCGTAGACGGATTAAAACATTTGATAATTCTTGCTATTGAGCGTGATCTACTTAGGAAACAGATTTATGATATACTGTATGACTTCGCTACACGCAAGGCTCGTAAGACGGAAATTATTTTTCAATACAAACTCGTAATTTTCACTTATTATCCGGACGGGTGAATACTACTTGTTCTCCCCTACCATCTTTTTTTTTTTCGCCGCTAAAGTTGCATGGGGTAACTCTAGTCCAACATGAAGAAGTATAAGAGTGATCTTTCCATGACTTCTTGGTGGTGTCAGGAATGGTTGAGCCATGAAGAGAATTATGTATGTTGATATTTGAGCAAAAGGTATTGTTAACATTTAAAAAAAAGCAGCAAACTTTAGTTGGTTTCAATGTTTTGTTGTAAATTTTATTACTATGTTTTATAAGGAAACCAACACAGGACTGAACATGACACATTGTCTATAGATCTAATTCAATCAGAAATCTCAAGATTTATTCTTGCATTTGTTTTAACTACATATCACTCTGACATACAATGTGTCTATGAGGCCAAGGAGTCAAGTTGTTGTTTTTTTCCCCCCGAAGACTTGCAGAGGACTGTGATAAATGGTAGTTTACGAAAAGACAGTCACCATGGTACTTAAATGACCCAACTATGAAATTATGGGATGGATTGGAGATTCTCCGCGGGCTTACTGATTCTAGCTACTACATTTCAACGCTAGAGTGACTTTATTTTGAACCAACAAATTCTTGCTTATGGAATTTTAAGCCAATAATTCTTTATTTCTTATAAACGAAAGCTGTACAATGTGCATGCAGACATCTGCCAAATATTTTAGAGAACACTTCTTGTCTCTTACTAAATTAAATAGCTAATCAACTGACAAGCTAATTGACGTAGGTGTTTATGATCTCGTAGGACGTAAGTACTCTGGATTAGTTGGTCCCAAGTCTAAATCTGTTTCAGTGTTTAAACACTCTAAAATAGGCCACTATATGATCATTTGTATTGACAATATAGACATTTAAATACGGTATGCATGCGATTACCAAATAATTACTTTCGTTGTCACACGAAGTAGAATTCTCACACAATTTCCATTCATAATAAAAGATAATGCTTGTCTGGTAGTTCACGTCGTTAGAGTAGCCGGGGCTATTAGGAATATACATTGTAGAGAGAGAGAGAGGGGAGGAGGAGGAGAAGAAGAACATTAGGAAAATGAAAACAAAATTATGCAGACGAAATTGAATGGGGAAACGCTAATTTATTCCACAGGACATACACTTTCAAAGAAACAATAGTCAGGTTGTACGCAGTGGCGTAGCTAGGGTGAGGGGAGGGGGGTCGAAGCTTGAAAATCCCCCCAGGCCCCCACTTGAGAGGAGGGGCCAAATGAGAATCTGAAATTAATTTTTGACATTAAATATTAAGTCATTATCTCATGTCATGATGTCTAATGTCAAAATGCAAGGGCCCCTAAGGAGGTCAAGCATCCCGAGCCCACATATCCCTAGCTACGCCACTGGTTGTGTGTATGTGTGTATGTAATTATGTGTGTGTGTGTGTGTGGAGAGAAAGAGAAAAATAAAATAATAAAAGAGAGTGAAAGTAATACAGAGTGGAGAGAGGAAGAACGTGAAAGAAAGTGATAGAGAAAAAGATATAAATACATTCAACTCCAGGACCTAGTAGTGTATTTAATATTCAAACGTTTATCTAGAAAACAAGAAGGAATAAAAAGAGTGGCAAGAGAGAAAGATTTTTTAAAAGAAGATCAATTCCTAGTGGTGTAAAAAAGAAGATCAATTCCTAGTGGTGTAAAAAAGAAGATCAATTCCTAGTGGTGTAAAAAAGAAGATCAATTCCTAGTGGTGTAAAAAAGAAGATCAATTCCTAGTGGTGTAAAAAAGAAGATCAATTCCTAGTGGTGTAAAAAAGAAGATCAATTCCTAGTGGTGTAAAAAGAAGATCAATTCCTAGTGGTGTAAAAAAGAAGATCAATTCCTAGTGGTGTAAAAAAGAAGATCAATTCCTAGTGGTGTAAAAAAGAAGATCAATTCCTAGTGGTGTAAAAAAGAAGATCAATTCCTAGTGGTGTAAAAAAGAAGATCAATTCCTAGTGGTGTAAAAAAGAAGATCAATTCCTAGTGGTGTAAAAAGAAGATCAATTCCTAGTGGTGTAAAAAAGAAGATCAATTCCTAGTGGTGTAAAAAAGAAGATCAATTCCTAGTGGTGTAAAAAAGAAGATCAATTCCTAGTGGTGTAAAAAAGAAGATCAATTCCTAGTGGTGTAAAAAGAAGATCAATTCCTAGTGGTGTAAAAAAGAAGATCAATTCCTAGTGGTGTAAAAAAGAAGATCAATTCCTAGTGGTGTAAAAAAGAAGATCAATTCCTAGTGGTGTAAAAAAGAAGATCAATTCCTAGTGGTGTAAAAAAGAAGATCAATTCCTAGTGGTGTAAAAAAGAAGATCAATTCCTAGTGGTGTAAAGAACAATTCCTAGTGGTGTAAAAAAGAAGATCAATTCCTAGTGGTGTAAAAAAGAAGATCAATTCCTAGTGGTGTAAAAAAGAAGATCAATTCCTAGTGGTGTAAAAAGAAAATCAATTCCTAGTGGTGTAAAAAAGAAGATCAATTCCTAGTGGTGTAAAAAAGAAGATCAATTCCTAGTGGTGTAAAGAACAATTCCTAGTGGTGTAAAAAAGAAGATCAATTCCTAGTGGTGTAAAAAAGAAGATCAATTCCTAGTGGTGTAAAAAAGAAGATCAATTCCTAGTGGTGTAAAAAAGAAGATCAATTCCTAGTGGTGTAAAAAGAAGATCAATTCCTAGTGGTGTAAAAAGAAGATCAATTCCTAGTGGTGTAAAAAAAAAAAAAGCTTACACGACTGTAGCAGTTCTACTTGCTGGTCTGAGCGCCAGGACACTGACCGATGAAGCTATTTATAACATACGAAGCTTGTCATCGGGACGCTGTAAATATTTTTGCCCAGGGGAATCCTTCCAGACGATCGCTAGCGGTCATTTGTCTCCTGTCCACGCTGAGGACAAAAGCGGCGTTACTAAAACAGAATTATGTCGGAATCAATCATCACTGACTAAATGGCCGGGACAGAGGGCTGGACAACACTCGCGGACTGGAGCCTGGGGTCAACATTGTAGAGAGCATACAGATTCAGTAGCTCGGAGAAAGAGAATACATGCAAGTTAATTACTTTTCTGGGTCAGCAAAAGTCACTCTAACTGGACCCAGTGGTCAAACAAAATAGTGAAGAGTGTGTTTGGTTATTTCTTGTTTTTTTCTCCTCTACTCTTACCTAACATGTTCGATGAGAAGCTTTTGGTGAAGGATGTTTTGTTAGAGATGTTTGGATATGAGTGCTGTCGCTGGTCGTTGACACCAAACTGCTGGTACACAACAAAACTACTATAGGCGTAATATGTTTTCACAAAAAACACTTCAGATTACTTAAATAACTTCTTTGTGAACAGAACTAAGTAGAATTTGTACTAAGCTCATATCAACTCACTCTTTCTGATAAAATACCTTCCGTTAACTGATAGAGTTAAATGACATTTGCACAATTATTTCTTTTACCTAATAACAAAGAAATAAAACGAAATTAACAACTTAGTTAATTATTTTGTTTGGTATCTTAAACAAGGGATTTAAATGGTACTTGACAGAAATGATGGTAAAAGTGGAATTAGTTCCTTTGATGAATCTTGAGCCCTAACTGAACATTTGTCTAGGCATTTAAGTTTTAAAACGATAATGTCCTCATTCTTCAAAATACGCCTTTCTTCCCTCCCCTTTCACAACTGGTCCAGACAAGTGATAGGATCATAGCGCATTGATAAATCTAAAAGCTAAACAAAAACATTTGGTAAAAAATATTTCTACGCAGTTTTATATGACTAGGTCAAGCATACATATAATTATATGATTGATTTAAACTAATTGATACAATTAAACTTAATATAAGCTTTTTTAGCGACCCCCGAAAGGGGAAAAGACGCTATTAGTTTTGTGCGAAATGTCTGTCCGTCTGTCCGTCCGTCCCGTTTAGATCTCGTAAACTAGAAAAGATTAAAAATCCGACATCACAATATTTTAGACCATTCAAAGTTCTGATGCAATGGCTACTTTTTTTTCTTAAAGCCAAAAAATCTAATTTTTAAAATCAGTTATGCAAGTATTTTTTAAAGAGAAAAAGCTAATTAGTATGCATTATAATTTAGACCTAAATTAACACGAATAGTAATCTTGTAAACGTCATTTTTGTGCAATTTTTTTTTATTGCGAAAATGTTTTCTTTTTTTTTTTTTTGAGCATTCGAAAAAGAGATTGAGCCTTTTCAAAACAATTATATCAATTATAAGACTTCAGTTAGTCCAGGAGAGGCGCGGTAGCTGAGCGGCAAAGCGCTTGGCTTCCGAACCGGGGGCCCCGAGTTCGAATCCTTGTGAAGACTGGGATTTTCAACTTCGGAATCCTTAGGCGCCTCTGAGTCCACCCAGCTCCAATGGGTACCTGATATTAGTTGGGGAAAAGTAAAGGCGGTTGGTCGTTGTGCTGGCTACATGACACCCACATTAACCGTAGGCCACAAAAACAGATGAACTTTACATCATCTGCCCTATAGACCACAAAGTCTGAAAGGGGAACTAGTTAGGCCAGGTTCACATCTAACTTTGCATTCACTTGCACCTATCTTTTGATCTGCTGTGCCGTTGGGGTACTACACAAGATCTGTCAACCTTCTTTCTCAATTCTTATCTCTCATTTGTCTTTGATATAATTTCATTTGGATGTTCTTTCTGAAAATATTGAAGCCTGCGTGGGTGGACCACTTCGGGGGCCGATTTTGAGTTTAGGTTTTACACACAAACTGTCTTTGTAATCTTGTTATTTATTTTTTTGTTTGTTTGTTTTTTCTTGTTATTACAATGTAGACACTTGAGATGAAATGAAATAAATGTGTGGACTTTAGTAATAATCTACAATGGTATTTCAATTAAAATCTAACTCTCTTAAAAACATGTCTTTACACTCTGGCATCCTGAATTTGTCTTGCGTAACCAAGACAGCTTACGACAGCGCCACTTATCTTGTATCATTCACACTGCATAGCCACAAACCAATCGCTAACTTCCTCTCACCGTCACCATAGAAACACAAAGACACTCCATAAAAATGGTTGTTAGTAATATATATTTATTAGAGGTGCTTTGATATAAGTGACCTATTATTTATCTGTTATGGATACTTTAAATGAGTGATACATATTTGTTATGGATTATCCATTATGAATTTTTATTATGGGAAGTTGCTTTGGATCCTTCTTTGGAAAGAGGAGGAGAGGGGTGGTTGATTTGGACACTTTGTTCTTGATATTTGTTATTGGTACTTATGGATATTTTTACAAAGCTTATATCAACTTATTCTGTCTGTCTGGTACAAATATTTTGTACACGTTATTTCTCCAACTTAATTTAACATTGTCGAATCAAGTTGAAACTTTGGACAATTATGCATTGACCCTAACAAAACATGAATCAATCGAAAATTATCAATGATTGTATCCATGAGTTGTAATGAATAAATTTTGTTTTCATATGGAACATGTCGAAAAAACGCGCTAAGCTAAAGGGAGATAAACATTGTGCAGAAAAGTAGATGATTAGACTTGAACGATAGATAGAGTTCAATAAAATCATTATATGTAAGATTGTAGGTTGATGTGAAGATTTGTTCCTTCACGTTATCCCCACTATCACAGACGACTTCTCTACAAACGTACTGGCTTACATATATCAGTTCCTGTTATAGGACTACAAGCGACAGTAAATGAAAACATCTTCAAACGACGTTGATATATAAAAAGCACTTGAACATTCGCACAATTATTTATAATTGATGACAATACACGAAATCAAAAAAATGAAAAATTAGTTAATCAATCAGTTATAATTAATTAATTTTGTTTTATATGGGAAAAGGGATTCAAACCTTGCAGTTTTGTGAGTAATATCAGAGATTTTGTGTTTCTAGCCCCTAGGTCAACTTTGTTGTTGTTTTTGCTTTAGTGGCCCTCGAAAGGGGAATAGAAGCTATAAGTTTTGTGTAGTCGGTCTGCCCGTCCGTCCGTCCCGTTTAGATCTCGTAAACTAAAAAAGATATTAAAAATCCGAAAGTGAAAATTTAATTTTTTGAACCACTCATGCAAGCAGTTTTTTCATAAAAATACATCATTTTTACAACTATTCACTATTAACAGTAACAAACACGGGATGCTATATATTTTATACACACACATGCAAACGGTTTTAGATTTTTTTTTACAATTGTATTGCTAAGTTGAATAAGTTCTGTCAAATAAATTAATACATTTACAAAAAAATATTTACTTTCTTTTTTTTTTAAAAGAAAAAATCTTTTTAGTATGCATATAAGTGAAACATATAATTTAAAACAACAATTAATTCGTTGTTTTTTTATATTATGGCATGAACTGCAGAGCTGTATAGCAAAACAATTA
Source organism: Biomphalaria sudanica (assembly GCA_036873155.1). Lineage (NCBI taxonomy): Eukaryota > Metazoa > Mollusca > Gastropoda > Planorbidae > Biomphalaria > Biomphalaria sudanica. Next base: position 3,747,741 of record JAZGLO010006701.1, read on the forward strand.
ACTAAAGGATTATTTTTTATCGAAGTGTTGCGTTTTTTCTTGATGCTTTGAATAAGAGATTGACCCTTTACAAAACAATTAGATAATCATTATATGACATCGGTCACATATAACATCACCTTCACTCTCACTTATCTCTTGGTCTGCTGGGCACCACTCAAGATCAGTCAACCTTCTTTCTCCATTCTTCTCTGACATTTGCTTTTGATAGAATTTCTTTCTGTTATTTTTTCTGAAAATATTGAAACCTGCTTTTTACCTTCGGGGGCCGATTTTGAGTTTGCTTTTCCACACAAACTTTCTTTGTAACCTTGTTTTGTTCGTTTTTGTTTTTCGTTTAAAGTAACGTATTTTACTTTGCTTGTTTAAATGCTGTGTTGAAGAGGGCAGTGATATGGATATTTGTTGTTAGTACTTTAAAAATATATGCTTTAAATGGCTGCTTTTCTGAGTCCTGGAATGAGTACTTCACATATTATTGTAACAACTTTATCCCCAGGCTCTCTGCGCTCACTGCAACACACGACACAATGCAAAGACAACTCAGGGCTCTAAAGAAATGTAAGACTTTAATGTCCAATAAATCACAGCCAGTACTCTAGAATTGGCTGCAACGTAAAAATGACTGTACCCGTAGATAACCACTCCGACGTACCAACACTGTAGCTCTGGATCAAACTCCACTGGCTCTCCGCCTTATCCTGGACCTGTGCTCAATTGTCTGCTCCGGACAGACTTTACACTGGACTGGTTCTTGACTCTGACCTGGACTCAAACTTGTCAAGTTGCGAGGTAACAAGAAGTGACTTGACTCTGACACCTTTGCTCTTATATAGCATCCCTAGAGGCCCCCTACAACCAGACGGAGTGTCACTCGTTTTTCCTAGTTGATCCCATGACCGTATCTGGCGTGACTGGCCTGAGTGTTCAATTTTGATGTTTCTTGAAACTTCGCTAGCCATCGCGGTTGACCGTCGCCACTCGTCACGGTTGAAAGCTCGTTTACAGCTGGCCTGGGGAGATTTGTGTCGGCTGACTACACGCCCACCACTGCCACTATCTGCAACCACACCACCAAATAGAATTTTAACAATCTTTTTTGATTTTATTGGCATATGAAATTAATTTATAAGTTTGGTAAATATACCATATATATATATATATATATATATATATATATATATATATATATATATATATATATATATATATATATATATATATATATATATGAAAATATGAAAAATAAAGTTTGTTAATAAAACTGACTCTTACTGTAATGATGTAAACTAAAAAATAGATCGTACATTGTATTTTTTATATGGTATTAACTAAAAATAGATTTTATAATGCATTCTTTTATGACTTATACATAGACTAAAAATAGAATGTACAGCTGCTCTATAGATCAGAAGGTCTGAAAGGAAGACACTTCCTACTACTTGTATTCTCTACTGTTCCTAGATCTCTCTCAATAGAAAGTTTGAAATGTTTTCAGTTTTTATTGCATCCTGTCGCCTGCCCCTCTACCCCCATCCGTCGCCACCCCCACCACCCCATATCTGGCTTTTACCGTTGACATGAAATCAATAGCCCGGCTTGGAATGTATTAACATCGCCCAGTCTTCGCCCCGTCAACCTTCTCCGAGGCCAGGACTTGTAGAACGACCAGAGGTAGCCAAGACGGTCAGTTTGGCTATTAAAGAGAAGACGAGGGAAAGGCAGTAAAGCCGCGACGTATTGCTTCAGATTCTTCTGCCCGACGTTCTAGATAGGGGAGGGGCGATGACGAACTAGGGCAAGAAAACATGGGACAAAATCTAAGGGGGGAAAGGAGGGCTGACACATGTTCGTCTCCCCAAGACAGCAGTAGTAGATGCTTGATGGGTATCTGTGTGTGTGTGCAGTTTGTTTTACACAATATTACCTGACATTTTGTTCACCATAATGTTACCTGACCCTTTGTTTTCCATTATGTCACCTGACCCTTTGTTTTTTCATATTTTTACCTGACATTTTTTTCACCATAATGTTACCTGACATTTTGTTTTCTCATTTTGTTACCTGACATTTTCTCAAGTAAGTCAATGGTCATCTCTGTAGGAAGTACACTATGTTGTGAGCGTGTGTTTGCAAGGTTGAAAGGCTTACCTTACCACAAAAAGGTCAAGGCCTAGATTGTATTGACATATAAGTTATTTTAAAATAGCGACGTTATTTAATTAATTACTGGTGATTCATGATTTTGTTTGATACCAAAAAGGGAAATTAATCCTTCAATATTGAAATTAAATATTTGTGGTTTTATCCCCTTAGATAATTGTACACGTTATTTCTCCCACACTCATTCTTGGATCAAGTTGAAACATTACACAATTGTTTATTTTACCGGTACCTAACAAAACATGAATCAATTCTAAAAAAAACTATTACTATATTAATTATTGGTAATGAATTATTTTAATATTTAAAAGGGAATATTTGTAAAAATGGATCTCTTCCTCCATGTTTTTTAAAAGTATTTGTATATTTAGCTCGGTTTAAAAGTGAAGTAAAAACAATTTTGGAGGGAGTTTTAAACTCAAAATCTCACTTGGCTATGCTCATGGAATTTGGTGTCTGTCGTTCGCATTATTTTGTTTTATTACAGGAGAGTAGTCGGACCCACGGCTTAGCATACGCCGCAATTTAGCAGGGCCGGCCTTTGGCCACTGCAACCTATGCGGCCGTAGTGGGCCCCGCACTTTCATAGGACACGCGTTAATTCTAGGAGTAAATTATTAAATTAAACCTTTTTATAACTTATAACAGATTTCCAAGCGGCCTCCTGATCCTAGAATTCTCCGGAAATTATTAAAACTTTTTGAAAGCTCATACAAATCTCCTGAAATATATAGACATTAATTGTCATTTTTGGGTGTCATTCAATATGAAAAACGCCAATCCTACGCGCGATAAAAAAAAATCGGCATTATGCAATACCCGTAATTGTGGAATCTGTTGAAAGAAGCTCCCTCGCGCCTCATACTAATGAAGAATTACTTGAGGTCAACAATTCTCGAAGATAGATTAAAACATTTGGTAATTCTTGCTATTGAGCGTGATCTACGTAGGTATTAGAATTTGTATGATATACTTTTATGATATACTTTATGACTTTATGACTTCGCTACACGCATTGCTCGTAAAGTAATTCTGTACGTAGTAAAGAATGAATAAAATGCAAATACGAATTTATTTTCTAATACAAACTCTTAATTTTCCCTTATTATCCGTATCATGGGCGTAGCCAGGATTTTTTTCGGGGGGGGGGTTCTTCCCCCCTCCCGACTCCCCCCCCCCCCCCCCGCGAAAAAATATTTGTATGTGTGTGTGTGTACATAATCTTTATTACATTCTGACCCTTCATTCTTTCGGAACACGTTTATTGTGCCCTAGAAAAGGTTCTTCCTGGAGTTAGTGAAAAAATTGTTAACTCCCCGCCATTGCCAGCACTAGGAGCTCCCCCAGCGCGGAGCACTAATTCTGGTATTGAAAGCCAACAAAATGCATATTCTGAGTTATCTACAGTGCATTTTCCTGCTATTAAAAAGTTTTATTTCAAAAACCTAATGTGCTATTCTGACTGACTTAGACCCTCCCGCACCGTTCGGCGCATTTGCCGTCAAGCTGTTTCCACAAAAATCTGTCACTGGTAATGTCTGAAGCCTCTTCCCACCTGCTCTGAGGACCTCCATGAATGTGTGGCGCCAAGTTGTACTAGGATGTCATCGCAACTCTTATTATGCGTAATTCATTTTGACGGTGAACATGTCCCCCAAACCTCATGCCACGCTCTGTCACAATCTTACTAAGGGGTCGACTCCCAGTTTGGCATGGGATTTCCTTGATTTAGACCTGATCTCTATAAGTGACTCCTAAAATCTGTCTAAGCCATCTTTGTTGAGCCACATTTAGTGTTTTTCAATTTTGGCAGATGACTATTCACTGCACTTTATTAATGTATCCCCGCCACTAGTAGAAATGTTTAACCTCTCTTGAATACGCTCTTGGAATTAGGTGACTGTGGTTTGCTTTAGATTTTATATCGAAAAGGGAAGTTTTATCGTCAAAATCATCTGTTGAGGGGTTTTAAACTAAAAAGTCAAATTCAAAACCCCATTTAGCTACGCTCATAGAATGTGGTAACTGTAGTTTGCTTTAAAATAATATTGAAGATAAGAGGTTTTCCACCTCAAAACGCTCTGTAGGGTGATATTAAACTCAAAACCATCTGGAGGAGAGGAGTTTAAACTCAAAACCCCCAATTGGCTTGGCTACACTCAAATAATTTTAGTGTGTAATTTGCTTTTTTTATATTGAAGAGGTATTTTTTAGCATCAAAACCTTCTGAAGGGGGATTTAAACTCAAAACCCCTTTTGGCAACGCTCATAGCATTTTGAGTGCGTAATTTGCTTTTTTTTACATTGAAGATGTATTTTTTTAGCTTCCAACCCCGCTGACGGGGGGTTTAAGCTCAAAACCCCTTTTCTACGATCATAGATTTTAGAGTGTGTAATTTGCTTTGTATTTTTTAGCTTCAAAATCCACTGGAGGGAAAGTTAAACTTAAAACTGAGTCAAACCCATTTAGGTACGCTCATAACATTCTGAGTGCATAATTTGCTTTTTTTTCATATTGAAGAGGGGATTTATTGTAAATTTTGGAGGGGGTTTTAAAATCAAAATCTTCCTTGGAATTTGGGGATTGTCGCTTGCATTTTTTTTATTTTTTTTTAGAAGAGAGGGATTTAACTGCAAAAACCCCTGGTAGGGGGTTTTAAACTCAAAACTTCCGGTAGGCGTTTTTAAACTCAAAACCCCCTTAGCTGGGGCAAGTGATGATTTAGTATTAAAATGTCACCTAAAATAAACAAAATCAAAGCAAAAATCAGTCACTAAAGCCCGTCTCCCCAAACCCCCCCCCTGGCTGCGCCCATGGTCCGTATCCCTACCCAAACTTGGCCCCGCGAAATTCGTTTGGCATATGGCCACACAATTGTTAATCCGGCCCTGCTATTTAGTGACAAGTGAATACTGAGTAGATTAATTTTTCTTCCCCCCCCCCTCGTTTTTTCACCGCTTAAGTTACGTGGGGTAGAAATAAACAAAAGAGTGATCTTTCCATGACTTCTTGGTCTTAATGGTTAATTCCGGGCCTGCAATTTAGTGACGGGTGAATACTACTTGTTTCCCCCCCCCCCCATATTTTTTGGTGGGGTAACTCTAGTCCGACTTGCAGAAATAAAAGAGTGATCTTTCTTTTACTTCTTGGTGTCCAAACTGTTTAGCCATGAAGAGAAATATATATATATATATATATATATATATATATATATATATATATATATATATATATATTATATATATATATATATATATATATACAGAGAGAGAGAGAGAGGGAGAGAGAGAGAGAGATGGGGGTTTTAACGTCAAAAACCCCTGGAGGGGGACTTAAAACTCAACCCCCCCCCCTTGGCTGCGCTTGGACAAGTGTTGTTCTAACATTAAGATATCACCTAAAAAAAACAAAAATCAAAGCAAAAGAATATGTTCCGAAATTCCAAACAACCCATGATGGGGTGGGGGGAATTTCATTTGGGGAGGGGTGCTGAAACCTAACACAAACTCTCTTTTCTTTTTATTATCTCCTTCATGGTTATTATTCAGCGCAGTCCGTGTTATAGTCTGACATCTTTCTATGCAAGTGTATTGAACCAAATGTAGTAAAGAGTGTGTTTGCTTGTTATTAATGATGGTCCTTTAGTGATGGTCCTATAGTGATGGTCCTATAGTGATGGTCCTATAGTGATGGTCCTATAGTGGTGGTACTGATAGCAACCGTAGTGTTATCGGTAGTGATGGTTTTAGTGTATTAATAACAGTGATAGTATTAGTAATAGTGATTACATTGGTGATAGTGATGGTAATGGTGACAGTGATGATATTGGTGATAGTGATAGTATTGGTGACAGCGATTATAATTGTTGGCAGTGATTGTGTCTGTAGTGGTGACGATATTGATGGAATAGGTAGTAGTGATTATAATGTCGGGAGTGATTGTATTATCACTAGGGATGGTATAAATGTTAATGAAAGTATTATTGGTAGTGATGGTATTGATAGTAGTGATTATAATGTTGGCTGTGATGGTATTGTCACTTGTGACGGTTTTAATGGTATTTTAATAGTATTATTAGCTGTGAAGGTATTAGTAATAATCGCAGTATTTGTGGCAGTAGTTGTATTATCAGCAGTGATTGTACTGTCGGTAGTGATGGTATTAGTGGTAGTGATGGTATTAGTGGTAGTGATGGTATAAGCGGTAGCGATGGTATAAGCGGTAGTGATGGTATAAGCGGTAGTGATTGTATTAATGGTAGTCATGGTATTAATGGTAGTGATGGTATTAGTGGTAGTGATGGTATTAGTGGTAGTGATTGTATTAGTGGTAGTGATGGTATTAGTGGTAGTGATGATATTAGTGGTAGTAATGGTATTAATGGTAGTGATGGTATTAATGGTAGTAATTGTATTAGTGCTAGTGATGGTGTTAATGGTAGTGATGGTATTGTTGGTTGTAGTAGTGCTACGTAGACAATTATTTCACTCTAACAAATAAAGTAAAAGGGGATGGGGGGGGCAGTGAATGATTTCAAGCAGTCAATGAATGGTGATGTTGTCCTGAATCAAATATTGGATGCGTGCTGAGAGCTCAATTGAACCAATAGAAAATGTTGATGAAGAGAATTCATTTCTCGTAATCAATACAATTTATGCTCCATATATTTAAATATAAGTACAGATCTTGGTGTGATACATAGATCTGGATCCACATGTATTAAGTTTTTTTTGTTATACTGGCTAGATAGAAAGACAGACACACAAACAAACACGCGTGGTAAGTTACACTGACTAGCTAGCTAGAAAGCTAGATACCAAGACTTACATTTTAGCTAATTTTAGGTTCAAAATGGGACATTTAAAGAACGGATATCTCTATTTAGTCTTACTTTGAAAAAAAGAGCATGAAATAAGCAGTACCAGTTCTGTACAAGTTCAGTACCAGTACAGTACCAGTTCAGTACCAGTACAGTACCAGTGCAGAAACAGTTCAGTACCAGTACAGTACCAGTTCAGTACAAGTTCAGTACAAGTTCAGTACCTGTACAGTACCAGTTCAGTACCAGTTCAGTACAAGTTCAGTACCAGTTCAGTACCAGTACAATACCAGTACAATACCAGTTCAGTACCAGTACAATACCAGTGCAGTAGCAGTTTAGTACCAGTTCAGTACCAGTACAGTACCAGTTCAGTACCAGTGCAGTACCAGTTCAGTACCAGTGCAGTAGCAGTTCAGTAGCAGTTCATTACCAGTTCAGTACCAATGCAGTACCAGTGCAGTAGCAGTTCAGTACCAGTACAGTACCAGTGCAGTACCAGTTCAGTACCAGTACAGTACCACTGCAGTACCAGTACAGTACCAGTTCAGTACCAGTGCAGTACCAGTACAGTACCAGTGCAGTACCAGTTCAGTACGAGTTCAGTACCAGTTCAGTACCAGTGCAGTACCAGTACAGTACCAGTGCAGTACCAGTTCAGTACGAGTTCAGTACCAGTACAGTACCAGTTCAGTACTAGTGCAGTACCAGTACAGTACCAGTACAGTACCAGTTCAGTACAAGTTCTGTACCAGTACAGTACCAGTTCAGTACAAGTTCTGTACCAGTACAGTACCAGTACAGTAGCAGTTCAGTACCAGTTCAGTACCAGTGCAGTACCAGTTCAGTACTAGTGCATTAGCAGTTCAGTAGCAGTTCAGTACCAGTGCAGTACAAGTTCTGTACCAGTACAGTACCAGTACAGTAGCAGTTCAGTACCAGTTCAGTACCAGTGCAGTACCAGTTCAGTACTAGTGCATTAGCAGTTCAGTAGCAGTTCAGTACCAGTGCAGTACCAGTTCAGTACCAGTTCAGTACCAGTACAGTACCAGTTCAGTACCAGTGCAGTACCAGTTCAGTACCAGTACAGTACCAGTTCAGTACCAGTGCAGTACCAGTGCAGTACCAGTACAGTACCAGTTCAGTACCAGTACAGTACCAGTTCAGTACCAGTACATTACCTGCATGCGTGTGTCGGGTGAGGTAGAGGTGAGTGGATATATGCTGCATGCGTGTGTCGGGTGAGGTAGTGGTGAGTGGATATATGCTGCATGCGTGTGTCGGGGGAGGTAGAGGTGAGTGGATATATGCTGCATGCGTGTGTCGGGTGAGGTAGAGGTGACTGGATATATGCTGCATGCGTGTGTCGGGCGGAGTACTCTTAAATTTCCAAAGATATGTTTATATATTTGATGGATGAATGAAACTTGAATCAATAAAACAATGTTGATATCGTCCTCTTATTAAATGTGTGCTACCAACAGACTTACAAACACAGCATTCAATAGGCAAAGCAGACACGTAGGACCAACTGTATTCTCTCAAGTAAGCCAAGAGTGTTTAGTACTTGAACTATTTAAATACCAGACATTTTCAAAGAGACTTTTAGTGCAAAACTTAAAACAACTCACTCTGTCTGTTTGTCGGTCTGGTCAAAAGGTTCTACACGTTATTTCTCCTACACTTAATTCGGGGAGGAGGGGGTTAAACCCCGAACCCTCTCCACCTCCCCAAGGCTACGCCAATGCTATTGGTATACATTACTACAGGTATACATTACTACAGGTATACATTACTACTGGTATACATTACTACTGGTTTAAATTTCACACAACCTCCCCTTGCCCGGAGGGGAGGTTGTATTTCGGGGAAGGGGGGGGGGCTGATAGGTATACATTAAAACTGATTTACATGCGCTCTTCCTTTAGCTCGCCTTACTGCCTGATTGTTTTGTTAATGTTTCTCTTAGGACTGAAACCTTGAGACCTTTCTAAGACTTAGTCGGAAAGGTTTCTCATGGTGGATATCTTTCTGAGCTCCTCAAGCATACGTTAGATGTATAAAAAAATTCTTCAGGGGGAGACATCTTCGAAACTGTAAGCAGACAATCCCCAAGCGAGAGAACCAAAAGTAAATCTTCGAAACTGTAAGCAGACAATCCCCAAGCGAGAGAACCAAGTAAATCTTCGAAACTGTAAGCAGACAATCCCCAAGCAAGAGAACCAAAAGTAAATCTTCGAAACTGTAAGCAGACAATTTCCAATCGAGAGAACCAAGTAAATCTTCGAAACTGTAAGCAGACAATCCCCAAGCAAAAGAACCAAAAGTAAATCTTCGAAACTGTAAGCAGACAATCCCCGCGAGAGAACCAAGTAAATCTTCGAAACTGTAAGCAGACAATCCCCAAGGGAGAGAACCAAGTAGATCTTCGAAACTGTAAGCAGACAATCCCCAAGGGAGAGAACCAAGTAAATCCTAGAAACTGTAAGCAGACAATCCCCAAGCGAGAGAACCAAGTAAATCCTAGAAACTGTAAGCAGACAATCCCCAAGCGAGAGAACAAAGTAAATCTTCGAAACTGTAAGCAGACAATCCCCAAGGGAGAGAACCAAGTAGATCTTCGAAACTGTAAGCAGACAATCCCCAAGGAAGAGAACCAAGTAAATCCTAGAAACTGTAAGCAGACAATCCCCAAGCGAAAGAACAAAGTAGATCTTCGAAACTGTGAGCAGACAATCACAAATCAAGAGAACCAAGTAAATCCTAGAAACTGTAAGCAGACAATCCCCAAGGGAGATAACCAAGTAGATCTTCGAAACTGTAAGCAGACAATCCCCAAGAGAGAGAACCAAGTAGATCTTCGAAACTGTAAGCAGACAATCCCGAAGGGAGAGAACCAAGTAAATCCTAGAACCTGTAAGCAGACAATCCCCAAGCGAGAGAACCAAGTAGATCTTCGAAACTGTAAGCAGACAATCCCCAAGCAAGCGAACCAAAAGTAAAACTTCGAAACTGTAAGCAGACAATTTCCAAGCGAGAGAACCAAGTAAATCTTCGAAACTGTAAGCAGACAATCCCCAAGCACGAGAACCAAAAGTAAATCTTCGAAACTGTAAGCAGACAATCCCCGCGAGAGAACCAAGTAAATCTTCGAAACTGTAAGCAGACAATCCCCAAGGGAGAGAACCTAGTAGATCTTCGAAACTGTAAAAAGACAATCCCCAAGGAAGAGAACCAAGTAAATCCTAGAAACTGTAAGCATACAATCCCCAAGGGAGAGAACCAAGTAAATCCTAGAAAATGTAAGAAGACAATCCCCAAGCGAGAGAACCAAGTAAATCTTCGAAACTGTAAGCAGACAATCCCCAAGCGAGAGAACCAAATAGATCTTCGAAACTGTAAGCAGACAATCCCCAAGGAAGAGAACCAAGTAAATCCTAGAAACTGAAAGCAAACAATCCCCAAGCGAGAGAACAAAGTAGATCTTCGAAACTGTAAGCAAACAATCCCCAAGCGAGAGAACAAAGTAGATCTTCGAAACTGTAAGCAGACAATCCCCAAGCAAGAGAACCAAGTAAATCCTAGAAACTGTAAGCAGACAATCGCCAAGGGAGATAACCAAGTAGATCTTCGAAACTGTAAGCAGACAATCCCCAAGGGAGAGAACCAAGTAAATCCTAGAACCTGTAAGCAGACAATCCCCAAGCGAGAGAACCAAGTAGATCTTCGAAACTGTAAGCAGACAATCCCCAAGGAAGAGAACCAAGTAAATCCTAGAAACTGTAAGTAAACAATCCCCAAGCGAGAGAACAAAGTAGATCTTCGAAACTGTAAGCAGACAATCCCCAAGCAAGAGAACCAAGTAAATCCTAGAAACTGTAAGCAGACAATCGCCAAGGGAGATAACCAAGTAGATCTTCGAAACTGTAAGCAGACAATCCCCAAGCAAGAGAACCAAGTAAATCCTAGAAACTGTAAGCAGACAATCCCCAAGGGAGAGAACCAAGTAGATCTTTGAAACTGTAAGCAAACAATCCCCAAGGGAGAGAATCAAGTAAATCCTAGAAACTGTAAGTAAACAATCCCCAAGCGAGAGAACAAAGTAGATCTTCGAAACTGTAAGCAGACAATCCCCAAGCAAGAGAACCAAGTAAATCCTAGAAACTGTAAGCAGACAATCGCCAAGGGAGATAACCAAGTAGATCTTCGAAACTGTAAGCAGACAATCCCCAAGCAAGAGAACCAAGTAAATCCTAGAAACTGTAAGCAGACAATCCCCAAGGGAGAGAACCAAGTAGATCTTTGAAACTGTAAGCAAACAATCCCCAAGGGAGAGAATCAAGTAAATCCTATAAACTGTAAGCAGACAATCCCCAAGGGAGAGTACCAAGTAGATCTTCGAAACTGTAAGCAGACAATCCCCAAGGGAGAGAACCAAGTAAATCTAAGAAGCTGGCACCCCTCCTGTCCTCTTTCCCTGCTCTTCATGAACGTTTTCCTTCTGTCATATATGTACAAACTACTAGGAAGCACCTCGCAGTGGGTATGGATTCCCATAAGTTGAGACAACGTTTTCCTTCTGTCATATCTGTACAAACTACTACGAAGCACCTTGCAGTGTGTATGGATTCCCACAAGTTGAGACAACGTTTTCCTTCTGTCATATCTGTACAAACTAATAGGAAGCACCTCGCAGTGGGCATGGATACCCACAAGTTGAGACAACGTTTTCCTTCTGTCATATCTGTACAAACTACTAGGAAGCACCTCGCAGTGTGTATGGATTCCCACAAGTCTAGACAACGTTTTCCTTCTGTCATATCTGTACAAACTACTAGGAAGCACCTCGCAGTGTGTATGGATTCCCACAAGTTGAGACAACGTTTTCCATCTGTCATAGCTGTACAAACTACTAGGAAACACCTCGCAGTGGGTATGGATTCCCACAAGTTGAGACAACGTTTCCTTCTGTCATATCTGTACAAACTACTAGGAAGCACCTCGCAGTGGGTATGGATTACCACAAGTTGAGACAACGTTTTCCTTCTGTCATATCTGTACAAACTACTAGGAAGCACCTCGCAGTGTGTATGGATTCCCACAAGTTGAGTCAACGTTTTCCTTCTGTCATATCTGTACAAACTACTAGGAAGCACCTCGCAGTGGGTATGGATTCCCACAAGTTGAGACAACGTTTTCCTTCTGTCATATCTGTACAAACTACTAGGAAGCACCTGGCAGTGGGTATGGATTCCCACAAGTTGAGACGTTTTCCTTCTGTCATATCTGTACAAACTACTAGGAAGCATCTCGCAGTGGGTATGGATTCCCACAAGTTGAGACAACGTTTTCCTTCTGTCATATCTGTACAAACTACTAGGAAGCACCTCGCAGTGGGTATGGATTCCCACAAGTTGAGACAACGTTTTCCTTCTGTCATATCTGTACAAACTACTAGGAAGCACCTCGCAGTGGGTATGGATTCCCACAAGTTGAGACAACGTTTTGTTTTAGAGTTCTTTCCAAAGCTCAATAATTTCTTTCTTTAAAAAATTGGCCTATTCACCAATCGTAAACAAACAACATTTTGCCACATGGTTCTCTATATCTTCTATACAAACACGCAATCCATAAAGGCTGTCACTTGATTCGTAATTTTTATTGTTTTATCAATATTATCACGTAGCTAAATGTTGTTTGTTTACGATTGGTGAATGAGGTCCATTGACCAGACAATTTTTTTACTGTAAAGTTTAAATTGTTTTTGTACTCATAAACGTAGTGCAAGCATTTTCTTACTGTGTAAGACTAATAACTTTGTATTAACATTGAAAATAAGAACACAGATATATTCAACAATTAAAAAGTAAAAGATCGAAATGGAACACAACGAAAAACAATTTTAAAAAAAAAAGCAAAAGAAAATAGCACATTTTTGAAAGCACTATGAGTCAAGAAACAACTGTGTCTACTTTGGATTAGCTAGTTAGTTATTTCAATCAAAATGATTGGGTCCCGGTGGGATTCGATTGAAAGAATCGGTTGTACTTTTAGTAAGGACAAACAAAAATGTCGACACCTTTATTCTAGTGATAAACAAATACGTCATGTCAATTATAAAGCCTGTGTATTAATTTATATATAATGAGGTCATTTCTTTTTCCTCAGATACAAATTACAACACTGTGTGTGTCAATCAGTCTGAGTGCTAGTGTGGCCCTACTGTGCCTATTCCTACCCAAAGTGTATATAATTGTCTTCCAGCCTCAGAAGAATGTCCGGAAGTTGACTATGAACTCTGCCAGCTACAAAATGGCCCCCACGGCGTCCACAGCAACGGGGAACAATCATAGCGGTAATGAAGGTTATTTTCACTTTTTTCCCCCTCTTATTTAGTTGCTAAGAAAAGTACTTCAATTAGGTCTAGGCAAAAAAATGTTTTTATTGCCTTTTAAAATGTTTTTATCGCGCAAGCCTTCCTAAGAAATGTACTTCGAATACATCTAGCCATGGACAATGATGTAAGCACTTTGAAATGTACTTTGACTAGATCTAGGCATGAACCATGATGTAAGCACATCGAAATGTACTTTGACTAGATCTATCATCTAGGCATATTAAATGATGTAAGCACACTGAGATGTACTTTGACAAGATCTAGGCATAGACAATAATGGAAGCACATTAAAATGTACTTTGATTGAAGCACATTGAAATGTACTTTGATTAGATCATTAAATCTAGGCATATGCCATAATGTAAGAAAAGATCAAAGCATAACAAATGTTAATTAATTTTAACATCAATTAATCTAGTCCAGGTTTTTAAACTCTCGAAGGTGGAGCGAGGTCATGACACAAATGTAGGGCAGGGTAAAAGCTGGTTTTTTATTATCTAGTAATGAATAAAAGACATTTAAAAAGTTGTATTTAACTAGTTATCAATGTAAGTAAAAAGTGATTATTACAAATGTTATAAGGTACAATATTTTAATTACGTAATGTCGTTTCATTTTAAAATAAGAGACTTTTAAAATGCTTTCGCGAGCGGCGACAGTAATAAGACTTCAAAGTTTGGGAGAAAACATTTCTCAACTTTCCGCTCATGCGTTTTTCACCTCAGAATGGATAAATTCTCTCCTCCAGACTGATGTGTACATTAGTATGTTGACGGACATTCCTGTGATAAAACTACAAAGGTAAATAGTAGGCTACTGGTCAGTCTTGCCTTATTCTTTGTTACACTCTTATCAAAATGCTTGGGACCTCATGGTGTTGGCAAAATCAATGACAATGGCCAAAGGCTACTCGAGTTCTGTAGCTCTCATGAACTGTGTGTAACAAATACATTCTTCTCTGGCAAGGAACGCCACAAATTCTCTTGGCAGCACCCACGCTCAAAAAGGTGGCACTAGCTTGATCTCTGCATTACCCAAAGGATGGATCTGAAAAGTGTCATCCACACCCGTTCATACCATAGTGCGGACTGCAACTCAGACCATTCACTAGTGCTAAGCAAAATCAAACTACTTCTCAAGAAGGCTTATACTTCCACTCAACCCAGAACTAGGCGAATTAACGTCAACCATGTAGGTGACCCAGAGAAGTGTGCACTCTTTGGCGAGCTCCTGAACAGTTCAATCCCCTCGTTAAGTGATGAAGAAGACATCTCTATCAGATGGGAGAAATTAAGAGACGTAACCTACAGTTCGGCAATCACCGCCTTTGGGCCTCAAAAACACAAAAATGTAGACTGGTTTGAGTCGAATCTAGCACATATGGAACTGAGTGTTTTCACGAGGAAACTAAATGTACTGTCAAATTCAATGGAGCCCAAACAGCACCTTTTGAGATTTGCAGTGGTGTCAAGCAGGGATGTGTGCTCGCACCTACTCTGTTTGGCATATTCTTCTCCTGTCTACTGCATTATGCGTACAACGACATAAACGAAGGTGTGTTTCTCCATACAAGCTCCACTGGAAAACTATTTAATGTATCAAGGCTGCGGGCAAAAGCCAAGGTTAGGAAGCTACTCGTCAGGGAACTCCTGTATGCTGATGATGCAGCTATTGTGGCTGATTCTGATATTCAGCTACAGTCCCTGGTTGACAAACTATCTGCTGCTTGCCAGAAGTTCGGCTTAAACATCAGTCAAAGCAAGACTAAGATACTTGTCCAAAACACAAACACTGCGCCTCAAGTAAGCATTAATGGCCAACCACTAGAAATTGTTGATCACTTTTGTTACCTTAGCTCCATCATATCCAACAACACTCTACTGGATAAAGACACAAACAACAGGATAGCCAAGGCAATGGACACCATGTCACGGTTGCAGAAAAGAGTCTGGGACAACATATTTCTCACTAGCAGTACTAAAGCCCTAGTCTACCGGACCTGTGTGTTGAGCACCTTGCTGTACGGAAGTGAAACATGGTCAACTTCTCATGGCAGGAAAAAAAGCTGAATGTCTTCCACCTCCGATGCCTAAGGCGGATCTTTAAAATAAGGTGGCAAGATAAGATAACCAATGAGGAAGTGCTACAAAGAGCAGGTTGCCAGGACATCCACTCTGTTATCAGCAGCAGACGCCATGGCTGGCTTGGCCACGTTCGTAGAATGCCACTAGGTCGACTTCCACAGGATATCCTGTATGGCGATCTAATAGAAGGCAGGAGAGCCGCTGGTCGCCCAATTTTACGTTATACGGATGTATGCAAACGCGACATGAAGCTGTTCAAAATCGACACTGGCAACTGGGAAGAGGTGGCACTGGACAGATCCACACGGAGAGATAGCATAAAGGAAGGGTCACAGATTGCAGATGTCATACACAACAGAAGCAGAAAGAAGGGTGAAAATGCAACAGCGCCTGGTGATTATATATGCCCAACCTGCGATCGCAGCTGTGTATCAAGGATTTGCCTCTTTAGTCACACAAGAAGTTGCAAAGGGAAAAGATCGTCTCTCGAGACGTAAAATGCCACAGACTCTGATCTACGATAAAACTACAGAAAATAGAAGCCTATTGGTCAGTGATGCCTTATTCTTTGTCACAGTCTTATCTACGATAAAACTACAAAGGTAAATTGTAGGCTATCTGACCATGTATTAGTTCATCTTATACCAAATTACAAACCTAATCTTAAAACTACAAAGAGAATAATAAAAACGGCCAAGATGTGGTCTGAAGAGGCTGTAGAAATGCTACAAGGATCATTTAGAAAACTAACTGGGAAATCTTTATTGAGAACTGTCTAGACATAAACGAACTAACAGAAACTGTTAACTCATATCTATCATTCTGCGAGGAGTTAACAATTCCAACAAAAACAAAACAAGTCTATGGAAACAATAAGCCCTGGATGACCAAAAAAATCAAACACCTTATTACTGAAAAGAAACAAAGTATAAGGCTAGCAACGAAGAGTTTATAAACGCTAAAGATAAACCGAGAAAAGCAATAATTGAAGGGAAAAAAACATACAAAGAAAAAATTGAAAATTTCTTTGCAAATAACAACTCAAAACAATGCTGGGAGGGATTAAAGAAAATAACAGACTGCTCCTCAAAACGAGAACAAATTTTAGTGGATGATGATGAGAAATTCGCCAACGAACTAAATGATTTTGATTCTCGTTTTGACAAAGAAGATTTTGTTGATCTACACAAAGAACTTTTCAACACTCTGTCCAAAGGAAAACAAGAGCCCTACGTCAATTTTGTAACTGAGGATGAAGTGACCTTGTTATTTAAAAGAGCAGACGTAACAAAAGCTTCTGGACCATACACAATTAGTGGCAAGCTGATCAAGCTATGTGCGGAGCAAATCACTTCTATCTTCTGTCACATCTTCAACCAGTCATTGCAAACGTGCGTAAATCCACACATCTGGAAAAAGAAATCATACCAGTGCCTAAGAAACCAAAAATAGATTGCTTAAATGATTTCCGCCCAGTAGCACTAACACCTATTGTTATGAAATGTTTTGAAAAATATATGCTAAAACAGCTTGTAGCAAAAGTCAACAACAGCCTAGACCCTCACCAATTTGCATACAAAGCAGCTAGAGGAACTGAGGATGCCATTCTATTGCTTTTGGACCAGCTTTATAAGCATCTCGATATACCCAAAACATACGCACGAGTCCTCTTCGTAGATTTCTCCTCGGCTTTCAATACCATACAGCCACATCTAATGATAAACAAACTGAGTAACTTAAATGTAAGCCCTTACTTACAAGCATGGGTTCTAAACTTTTTAACCCAACGGCCCCAGTATGTTAAAGTCAACAACACCAAATCGTCAACTCGAGTACTATGTATGGGTGCTCCACAAGGTTGTGTACTTTCTCCTGTACTATACACTCTTTACACTAATGACATAAGAAGCATCTATGACTCAGTTAAACTCACTAAATTCGCTGATGATACTGCCATAGTCGGTCTTATTTCAGGAGACGAAACTCAGTATCGAAGCTCGATAGAAGAGTTTACAAACTGGTGCACCGACAACTTTCTAGAACTAAATGTAACAAAAACTAAAGAACTTGTAATAGATTTTAGAAAGAAAAAACAAACTATACGAGAACTGCAAATAAACACTACATCTATAGAGCAAGTAAAGGCCTGTAAATATCTAGGCGTTATCATCAACAAAAAGCTTTCATGGGAAAGACCACCTTGGAACTCTGGCAAAGAAGGCAGCCCAGCGACTCTTTTTTCTATACAAACTCAATAGCTTTAAACTAAACAAGAAGATCCTTGAGACATTTTACGGCGCGACTATACAAAATCTGCTAACATAAGGAATAAGTTGTTGGTGGCAAGGCAACGCCTCATCTAAACTATTGCGACGTCTAGAAAACATCATTAAAAAAGCATCAAAAATTCAGTCTTGCCTAATTATTTGCTACACTCTGTTCTACGATAAAACTACAAAGGTAAATAGTAGGCTACTGGTCAGTCTTGCCTAATTATTTGCTACACTCTGTTCTACGATAAAACTACAAACGTAAATAGTAGGCTACTGGTCAGTCTTGCCTAATTATTTGCTACACTCTGTTCTACGATAAAACTACAAAGGTAAATAGTAGGCTACTGGTCAGTCTTGCCTAATTATTTGCTACACTCTGTTCTACGATAAAACTACAAAGGTAAATAGTAGGCCACTGGTCAGTCTTGCCTTATTATTTGCTTCACTCTGTTCTACGATAAAACTACAAAGGTAAATAGTAGGCTACTGGTCAGTCTTGCCTAATTATTTGCTACACTCTGTTCTACGACCCTACCACCACTTTTGACTTTTTTTTTCAACGAGGCGTTTCAACACCAGGTGAAGAATTTCTGATTCTCACATTGCAGGAGTGTTGTGACCGTTCGTTGACCCTTAGCACCAAACTGCTGGTAGACAACTAAACCGTTGTAGGCGTAATATATCTTAACTACAAAAAATACAAATAACTTGTGAACAATACTTTAATAGAACTTGATTTATAATGTAGACACAATCAACTTGTGACCCAATAAAATAAATGTAGTAGACTTAAGTAATAATATTCTAAACAAAGTCTAACTCAACCCTAACACAACCTTTTAGTCTCACGTTTTAGAGTTGTCTCCCCTAACTTACACCAAGTGACGACACGGTCACCTATGTTGCATCATTCACAATCAATCACTAACCACTGCCAACCGTCAATATAGACACACACACACACACTCTCTCCATAATAAGGAGAACCTTTGAGGCCGCAGCGCCCCGCTCCTTCACCTTCTTGCTGGATGACGTAAGGTATACAGCTATCTCTGCAATCTGCTCTGCAGCAAAAAGCTTTTCTTGTCTACAAAATAATTAAACATTATCTACAAAATACTATTTTCGAAAAAAAAAAAAACATTCATCAGGTAAATTTAGATTCTAGACCTAGTTTACGTCTCCGATTCATTGACTCTCTTGTAATGTGCATATTGTGTGACATTTATTGATGTCTAAGACATTTAGATGTCTACTATGCAGAAATTAAAGATGTTCTCTTTCACTTGAATACTGTTGTATTACTGATTGTCGTGTATGGTTACTCAAAGAGTTCTACATCTATAGTAGTACAACTAACATGTTGGAGATTCATGACGCTTGAATAGCAGATGACATTTATTTGACATAAAATACTGACAAGTCCCCAGCCATCAATGACTACAAGAAATGCTCTAATAATAATCAATTAAGCACAATAAGCTGCACCCATCTGTTTATACATCTTACGTTCAATCTGGATGCGTCCTCTCATTTCAAAATCATGATAAGTACTTATTACAACTCAATGTATTACACATCCATACGCTTCAAGAACATGGCGACTACTGCTTCTCTAACCATGAGCTAAATTCCCCAAAACGAGATTTCTTGCCCACAATTCAACTGTGGACGCATAAGTCCCACAGGAAACATCCTCAGCACCACTAGAAAGTGTATTTCGTGCTTCTCAATACATATCACTGGCTATCAAAAAATCATGTGACATCTCTGTCTCTGTCTCTGTCTCTGTGCTAATTATCGAGGCAGAAAGTTTTAAAACGGTTTCATTGAAGAGAAACAAAAAGAAAAGAAGAAAAAACAAAGAGCAAGAGAATGGGTTAGTATGACCTAGAACATTCGACCAACAGTGTCCGTCATTCAAGTCCAAACTCTAGTTCTACTACATTCGACCAACAGTGTCCGTCATTCAAGTCCAAACTCTAGTTCTACTACATTCGACCAACAGTGTCCGTCATTCAAGTCCAAACTCTAGTTCTACTACATTCGACCAACAGTGTCCGTCATTCAAGTCCAAACTCTAGTTCTACAACATTCGACCAACAGTGTCCGTCATTCAAGTCCAAACTCTAGTTCTACTACATTCGACCAACAGTGTCCGTCATTCAAGTCCAAACTCTAGTTCTACTACATTCGACCAACAGTGTCCGTCATTCAAGTCCAAACTCTAGTTCTACAACATTCGACCAACAGTGTCCGTCATTCAAGTCCAAACTCTAGTTCTACAACATTCGACCAACAGTGTCCGTCATTCAAGTCCAAACTCTAGTTCTACAACATTCGACCAACAGTGTCCGTCATTCAAGTCCAAACTCTAGTTCTACAACATTCGACCAACAGTGTCCGTCATTCAAGTCCAAACTCTAGTTCTACTACATTCGACCAACAGTGTCCGTCATTCAAGTCCAAACTCTAGTTCTACAACATTCGACCAACAGTGTCCGTCATTCAAGTCCAAACTCTAGTTCTACAACATTCGACCAACAGTGTCCGTCATTCAAGTCCAAACTCTAGTTCTACTACATTCGACCAACAGTGTCCGTCATTCAAGTCCAAACTCTAGTTCTACAACATTCGACCAACAGTGTCCGTCATTCAAGTCCAAACTCTAGTTCTACTACATTCGACCAACAGTGTCCGTCATTCAAGTCCAAACTCTAGTTCTACAACATTCGACCAACAGTGTCCGTCATTCAAGTCCAAACTCTAGTTCTACTACATTCGACCAACAGTGTCCGTCATTCAAGTCCAAACTCTAGTTCTACTACATTCGACCAACAGTGTCCGTCATTCAAGTCCAAACTCTAGTTCTATAACATTCGACCAACAGTGTCCGTCATTCAAGTCCAAACTCTAGTTCTATAACATTCGACCAACAGTGTCCGTCATTCAAGTCCAAAGATAAAAACATCTACAAATGCAAAGGAAATATAGAGTGTATCTTGAGGGGGGGAGTAGGCTAATTTTTAAATGAAGTGTAAGAGAGGGTGTGTTTTAGAGAAAAAGAAAGTCTGAAGTTGAAAAATAAAAGAGAGAGAGAGAGAGAAAGAGAGAGAATATATGAATCAGAGGCCTTGGAAGTCATGGACAATAAACAGAAGGACCAGCGCCAACAGGAGAAACTGATGAGCTATTTAAACAGTTGCTTTCAGACGTAGACGACTGTAATGGAGAAGCGGGAACGATAACTAGGTCACTGGAGAGGCAGGGCAGTCCGCAGACTATAACCTTGACCTTTACACTTTAATATCATAAGAACCTTTGGAATATTAGCATCGATCGGAAAAAAAATATATTTCACGTGAGCTTTTGGTTTATTGGATTTCGAAACAGTTTCATATTCCAGTGGACGCATGGATTATGTGGCCAGTGAAATGACCAATAGCACTTGGGCATTATTAAAATGGCTAAATACTTCATTAAGACGGTTACAGTCATAGGTGAAAAAGAAAAATATATGACGTTTAATATCCTGACGCTCTGCATCCAACTTGGTGCCATAGTCTCATAATGGAATATGTCTCTAGAACAGTCTACCGGCGCAAATCTCTTGAAAAGCTTAAAAAAACTAAGGTCTGTATAGTGGCTTAGCAAGGGTGGGAGGAAGAGGTGTCCAAATTTGAAAATCCTTCACGGCCCCCAAAAGAGTGTCAGAAATTTGTTTTGACCTTAAATATTCCCTTTTATCTCATGTCATGATGTCGAATGTCAAAATGCTGCGGCCCTTAAAGAGGTAGAGCGCCTCCCCCCGGGCCTTAACATCCCTAGCTACGCCACCGGGTCTATATGTGCAACTTTGAGAGTAATCCCAGGAAATGGTTCTGGCCTAATGACAAATGTAGACGGGCACCAAACTTGAGAAGGGAAACGACCACAAAAGACTGGGTACTAAAACTAGTCGATGGATGGAGAAGCAGACCACAGGTAGGCAGATGCTGTCTTTTATGCATCATGCCACTAGACTTGGTGATAATGCTGACAAACCATTCAACGTTTCAACCGCTTTCCCCCTTGGTGTCGCCCCATGGCCCAAGGCATTCGCTTGAAACCATTTGATCCAATGCCACCAACCTAAAGCATTCATTTATCGATTTGCGTCACATAGAACTGGAGACCATCAACGCATTTCCGCATATTGCATCTAGTGATGGACGGCAACAGTAGACTCGAGAAGAGCAGCCTGTGGAATTGACATTGATTTTCTCAGCTCTGACATTGGTCCACTTGGTAGTATCTGCAGTTTCGATGTGGAGGCCATGCTATCACGATATAAGCCAACGCTATGGCATCCTGGTAACAATGATGTGGCTGTGAACTGTAACACAGTTGTAGAGGACTAACACCACCAATTAGGACTAAGTAGGACAAGTAGGACTAACACCACCAAGTAGGACTTACATCAACAAGTAGGACTTACACCACCAAGTAGGACTTACACCACCAAGTAGGACTTACACCACCAAGTAGGACTTACACCATCTACCGAGCAGCCTGTGAGTTACCTTCAGACTCTTGCAACTATCCAAAAGATAGAAATGAAAAAATTGTAAGAGTGCTGAGGCCCCTGCGGAATCTGGAAGCACGTTAGGCGCCATGACAGCGCCTCCCCGGCCTGAACAGGGTATTATAGCATAGTGCAGGACTGGCCAATTTCGCACGGTTCAGGCCAAACTTCAACTCATGGCGCTTACACTGCGTTGAGAAAGAGGAAACTGTGTCTCATTTGACTTCTCAAGACTTGCTGTTCTCAAGACTTGCTGTTCTCAAGACTAGCTGTATTCAAAACTTGCTGTTCTCAAGACTAGCTGTTCTCAAGACTTGCTATTCTCAAGACTTGCTATTCTCAAGACTTGCTATTCTCAAGACTTGCTGTTCTCTGTCTCGAAAGGTCTGGGACTCTACAAGCTCCTGCATGGTGGCATACAAGGCTTTTGCAAGAGAGGATATGAGCTTCTAAAGCCCTCACTCAAAAGAGTTTCCTGACGATGATGATATATAGATAATTTTGTGTGACATTATTGAACCATTGTATTGAAATAAGGAATGAACTGACCCTATGTGTACATGACGTTCTAGTGACTATCTAATTAGACCACCAATGGTCTTCTACTACGTTTGAAATGGTCTGTAAAAATACATTTGAAAGGCGTGGGAGAAGAAGATGGTAGATGGAGAGAGAATTATTGAGAGAGAGACTAATAGAGAGAGAGAGAGAGGGAGAAAGAGAGAGCAACAATTCTAATTGTACTTCCCCTTAAAACCATCAACCAGCAAATAAATTAACGTCAACTTTCTGTGATAACATTTCTTCAGGAGTTATTGGCACTTAGGTGTACTTCATTAAAAAGGAAAGCAATACATGCATTTGCAAGGAGTCTATACGAAAGAGAAGTGGCTTGAGTAAGTTCACATTAACCTCAGCTAAGAACAAGAAGGTCAAGGAATTAGGAGACCCCAAATATGTTGGGTTCAGGAAGTGGGCGAGAACTCACTCAGAAAATACATTTATGAGGGTATGCGGTGGTTTCCCTTGTAGGACACTTACTGAACAAGCCGAGACTACAATCACACACGAACTCTTTGTTGTATTTATTTTGTGGTTTCCTAGACGCTAGGACGTACAATGGAGCAAGAGAGGACGGTACACACACACACAGAATACTGGCTTGATGGAAGTGGATAAATAGTGTTGACCATGGTTCCGACTAGTCGACCACTGGTCCACTTTGCTTTTTTTCAGTCTTTTTGGAATTTTCTTTAAAATAAAAAGGACCTGAGGTAAGGAGGTCCCTTCCATCCTCTCCCTCAGAGCTCCTTGTTTCTGGACTATCAGACCTCCCCTGGGAGTATACAGTTTCATTTTGATTACTTTAACGCTTGTAGTATGTCGGGTGTCAGTTACCACTTGTTTCTCTCCACGTCCTCCCCCACAACCCAGTGCCCACTAATCCCATCCTCTCCCTCTCTCTCTCTCTTCATGTTATAAGGACATTATGTTAAGTACATGACTTCACATCTGTCTACTACATTACGTGACTTCACATCTGTCTACTACATTACATGACTTAACATCTGTCTACTACATTACATGACTTCACATTTGTCTACTACATTACATGACTTCACATCTGTCTACTACATTACATGACTTAACATCTGTCTACTACATTACATGACTTCACATCTGTCTACTACATTACATGACTTAACATCTGGTTACTACATTACATGACTTAACATCTGTCTACTACATTACATGACTTAACATCTGTCTACTACATTACATGACTTCACATCTGTCTACTACATTACATGACTTAACATCTGTCTACTACATTACATGACTTAACATCTGTCTACTACATTACATGACTTAACATCTGTCTACTACATTACATGACTTAACATCTGTCTACTATATTACATGACTTCACATCTGTCTACTACATTACATGACTTCACATCTGTCTACTACATTACATGACTTCACATCTGTCTACTAACTTACATGACTTAACATCTGTCTACTACATTACATGACTTAACATCTGTCTACTACATTACATGACTTAACATCTGTCTACTACATTACATGACTTAACATCTGTCTACTACATTACATGACTTAACATCTGTCTACTATATTACATGACTTCACATCTGTCTACTATATTACATGACTTCACATCTGTCTACTATAATACACGACTTAACATCTGTCTACTATATTACATGACTTCACAACTGTCTACTATAATACATGACTTAACATCTGTCTACTACATTACATGACTTAACATCTGTCTACTACATTACATGACTTAACATCTGTCTACTACATTACATGACTTAACATCTGTCTACTATCTACTTGATTGTGTGTGTGTGCGTATGTTAGTCTAATGTAAGAGCTTACTTGTTGACATAATCAAATATGAGTTTAGCAGGGTAATATATATATATATATATATATATATATATATATTATATATATATATATATATATATATATATATATATATATATATATATATATATATATATATATTTATATACATGGACTGTCAAATAAAAAGAGATGAATGGTAATTGTATAGGCCTAGAATGAGATATTGACTAATAAAAAAAAAACAAAAAAAAACAAGGTTACAAAGACAGTTAGTGTGGAAACACAAGCTCAAAATCGGCCCCCAGAGTGGTCAATGGAGAATGGAGGTTGACAGATCCTGTGTGGTGCCCCAACGGCCCTGCAGATTAAGGGATAGATGAAAGTGAATGTGAAGTAAGATGTGAACCTGCCCTAACTGATGTCTTATAATGAATATCTAATTGATCTGTTTTGTAAAGGGTCAATCTCTTATTCAAAGCCTCAAGAAAAATTTTTTCGTAAAAACAAAATTCCTTTAGTTTAGTGTTCCTTGGTGATATAGCTGCAGCTCACGCGATAAGATGAAAAACTACTAATTAATTGTTGTTTGTGTTGTCTTTGGTTTTTTTTTTTAGGGGGGGGGGTTGACTTCTTTTAGTCACTAACTTTTATTTCAAAACTATTCAAATGTTTTGTTTAAACCAACCAGACTTTAAGTTTTTAGCCATTTAAATGTTTTGTTTAAACCAGCCAGACTTGAAGTTTTAAGCCATTTAAATGTTCATTTCTTCACCAATCAATTGTTCCTTTTTTTCTTCAGTTGTGAGTTCCGAGCACATGAGACTGAATGTCCAGCCTAGATCAGCAGCGGTGGCAGGAGCGACAACGGAGACAGAGACGGATGACAGGGATTCTTTAGCCTCACTGTGAAAAGGACGACACTGAGACTTTCCAGCTACTCATTCATGCAGCGTCGGATAAGGCGCCCCACATTAGGGGTTACATCATGCTGTCAAGGAACAGATAAATGGGCTTCTTCTAGAGCGATATCACCAGACACTATCACCAGACGGCAGCAGAATATGACCCTGCAGTCTGCAGGACAATATGTGATAACAGCACTCCGAAACATGAATAAAGGCGTTCTGATCACCAAACGTGGAACTTATGTTCTGAAAAAAAAAATATCCAGTGAAATAGTCAGAAGGAGCTTACATTTGTTTCACATTCTGACCTAAACGTGACAGGAAACCAACTGGTGAGGCCAAAACGTGACAGGAAACCAACTGGTGAGGCCAAAACGTGACAGGAAACCAACTGGTGAGGCCAAAACGTGACAGGAAACCAACTGGTGAGGCCAAACGTGACAGGAAACCAACTGGCGAGGCCAAAACGTGACAGGAAACCAACTGGCGAGGCCAAAACGTGACAGGAAACCAACTGGCGAGGCCAAAGAAACAAAATCACACAGTAAGAGTTAAGGATTTCACAAACTGTTCATTGACTTCCGTTTTAAAATTACCTGGTCTCGGTCTAGTCTTTAGTGTTCCGTTAAAAGAATCTACTCCTGTGTGTCCGTGATCAAAAGAATCTACTCCTGTGTGTCCGTGACCAAAAGATTCTACTCCTGTATGTCCGTGACCAAAAGATTCCACTCCTGTGTGTCCGTGACCAAAAGAATCTACTCCTGTGTGTCCGTGACCAAAAGAATCTACTCCTGTGTGTCCGTGACCAAAAGATTCTACTCCTGTGTGTCCGTGACCAAAAGATTCTACTCCTGTGTGTCCGTGACCAAAAGAATCTACTCTTGTGTGTCCGTGACCAAAAGGTTCTATTCATGTGTGTCCGTGACCAAAAGATTCTACTCCTGTGTGTCCGTGACCAAAAGATTCTACTCCTGTGTGTCCTTGATTAAAAAGAATCGTTCAAGTAAGAAGCTGCCTTGTTAGTAAGTCTCTTGAAAGAAAAAACAGAGAACTTGTCACACAAACTTTATATTGTCATTTTATTAAACATCTACTGTTTATTACTATTAATTGAATCAAAACGTTTAAACCAAGTATAGCGTGAACAGAGGAGGCATGAAAGAGGATTGAAAGATATTTTAGAATTTAAAATCCGTATTTCATTATATTTTTTGTTGTACTGACTTGAACATTGACACTATTTATACAGCTTGGTTAACTAAAATTTTCAAAGGAACTAGAGCAGCATGGATATGTGTCTCTGTACAAAGAACATTGTTCTATTTCTATTATCAATCATTTGTTTGCACTAGCCAGTCTGTACAACACTCTACACAGGAGTCAACTGATAGTTAATTGTCTCCCTTTATATTTTTATGTTTTATTTTTATGTTTTTTATGTTTCATTTTGCGTTATTTAATGAAGGCTTTTTTTTTTAATCTGTTCTTTAAGTGATGTCACATGACCTGGTCGAGATATTTAATGTGATAATAGTCTAGCTTAAAAACAAATTAGACCAAGTAGATGGCTGTACAGTAGTGTGCGGTGTAGTAGAAAAATGTGCACCAATACAAAAGTTGACAAAGTATTCCACAAAGGTATTACAGCACTCTCCTTCTCCCACGTTGGTCTACTTTATTTTTTGTTTATTTCTGTGACACAATGTGAATGAAGTTCAATTGTAGTTTAGTTTAGGATTGCTTTTGACTAGCGTACCTCAATCTTGCTCGTTTTGCTTGCTTTTTTGTGTGTGCAGGGGGGGATGTTTCGGTGCTGCGTTAAGGCGCCCAGCTCTATATATCGAATAAAAAATTCCTACTCGACACCGACATTTAAATTTAAGTTTCCTTATTTAGGTTTTCCACTCCTGCAGACCCTGTGAGTATTACATTATTGTCATACCAATTACAACTTTCAAACCCTTCAAAGAGAAATCATTAAACAAAATAGAACAGCTTGAGCTGTAGACAAACTGTGACTAAACAAGGCAGTCATCTGAAGCAGAAATCAACTGCGAGATTCAAACTACTTCTCTCCCCTTCTAACACTAGTTAATGTTGACTTCGGACCAACATTTTGTCTTGTTTATTTATGTGGTTACATGAACATTTTGTCTTGTTTATTTATGTGGTTACATGAACACTTTGTCTTGTTTATTTTTGTGGCTACATGAACATTTCTCTTGTTTATTTGTGTGTCTACATGAACATTTTTGTGTTGTTTATTTGTCTGGCTACATGAATATTTTGTTGTTTATTTGTGTGGCTTCATGAACATTTTGTCTTATTTATTGGTGTGGCTACATGAACATTTTTGTGTTGTTTATTTGTGTGGCTACATGAACATTTTGTCTTGTTTATTTGTGTGGCTACATGCACATTTTGTCTTGTTTATTTGTGTGGCTACATGAACATTTTGTGTTGTTTATTTGTGTTGCTACATGAACATTTTGTGTTGTTTATTTGTGTGGCTACATGAACATTTTGTCTTGTTTATTTGTTTGGCTACATGAACATTTTGTGTTGTTTATTTGTGTTGCTACATGAACATTTTTGTGTTGTTTATTTGTCTGGCTACATGATTATTTTTGTGTTGTTTATTTGTCTGGCTACATGAACATTTTGTTGTTTAATTGTTTGGCTACATGAACATTTTGTCTTGTTTATTGGTGTGGCTACATGAACATTTTTGTGTTGTTTATTTTTGTGGCTACATGAACATTTTGTCTTGTTTATTTGTGTGGCTACATGAACATTTTGTCTTGTTTATTTGTGTGGCTACATGAACATTTTGTCTTGTTTATTTGTGTGGCTACATGAACATTTTGTCTTGTTTATTTGTGTGGCTACATGAACATTTTGTCTTGTTTGTTTGTGTTGCTACATGAACATTTTGTCTTGTTTATTTGTGTTGCTACATGAACATTTTGTGTTGTTTATTTGTGTGGCTACATGATTATTTTGTTTTGTTTATTTGTTTGGCTACATGAACATTTTGTGTTGTTTATTTGTGTTGCTACATGAACATTTTGTGTTGTTTATTTGTGTGGCTACATGAACAATTGTGTTGTTTATTTGTGTGGTTACATGAACATTTTGATGGCTGTCACTTTTGTACAAATGTACAACGCTAAGTCACTCCCTATGTTTCTTGTGTGTTTCGATTTTTGCAATCGACTTCTCGACCACGTCTACTTATGCAATCATCAAATTTGACATACAAGCGCATGCTTTACGACAACACATGAATTAATCGAAAAAAACAGCCAATTAATTAATTAATTTTTTATAATTGTTTCTATATAGAAAATGTACTAAGCTAAGGGAAGATGTGTTGTGGGTGGTATGTAAACAATAACACTACACATCTGTGTGAATTAAAGGGTAAGGCCTACAAGTGTGACACACACTCAGTTTAATGTTTGGTTCACAAACCTTCTTTCTGACTGTTACTTTGTGTGGTCGATCGAAATGATTATAAGAGTTTAAGACTAAATTAGCGAAAATAATAAATAGTTATTTAAAAAAAACGCTTATATTAAAACTCACTAAAAAAGTAGAAAATAAAATAGAAAAAAAATCAAAGCGTTGGGTTTGTTTAGTATGCGTTAAAGGTAGATTCATAACAAACGCTTCGATTCTTACAGAGCTTCTATCGAATCACTATGAATGGATGGATAGATGGATGGAATCTTGTACACGTTATTTGTCCTACTTCCCAATCTCGGATCAACTTGAAACTTTGCACAATTATTCATTGCCCCTAATAACAAAAATCCATCGAAAAATTGACCAATTAATTAATTAAATTATTTTGTTTTATATAAATGCAGTACTAGCTAAGGGTTGATAAGCCTTGTGTAGAGAATTAAGTAGTGGTGTAAAAATTTAAAACTTAACATCAGATATTCTATTTTAAAATCTTCTATTTTCATAATCACTTGGCTGGCTCAGTGATTAGTGTGTGGGCTTTATCCCTCTAGTTCGAATTAAAGTCCAACAGCCTTTTGTTTTAAACACAGAAACTATCTCCTAGATACCCCTTCCCCTCCCCCGCCAACTGGTCAACACAAGTGATTGGACCATTGCGCAGTGAGAAGACTAAAAACATGAAAAATAGCGCTAAACAAAAACAATTGGTAAATATATTTCTAATCGCACAGATTTATTCTTGTTGGTCTAGACCTATTACAAATTAATTACATTTTTTTTTAAAATAATGATTGAAATTACTCTTACACTCGTGCACAGGGAACAGTTATTTCTTATATATTTTTATTTTTTTACAATGTACTATTTAAATTTCATCTATGTGGTGTGGCCAGGCATGCACCCTGTTTTAAAACTAGAATAAAACATTGTACATAATGATTCATGTAAAATACAAAGTCCTTTGACTATGTAAACTACGAATAATTGTATCTGTTGAAATTGTTTCTGTATCAGATAATAAGGTTTGTTGTAAACATGTGACTCTAGCCTCTAATTCTAAACCTGAGTGTAAGGTTTGACATCCAATGTTTGGTGCAACCATTAGACAATGTGCACCTAGAACCAAGACATTCCAAACTGATCTACAAGAAATTGCAACTAGTGCTATGCCTCTAATTCTAAACCTGAGTGTAAGGTTTGACATCCAATGTTTGGTGCAACCATTAGACAATGTGCACCTAGAACCAAGACATTCCAAACTGATCTACAAGAAATTGCAACTAGTGCTATGTTTCCCTCGAAGAGAATGAATTTCAAGGGAAGTTAATCTTTTAATTTATCAGACATTAGAAGAGAACAGCAATCGACATTGCGCCAGTGCTAGACCTTAGCCAAGAAGAGTTGTCTTTTTAATCCGTACATCGCGACGTTCTCGTGTGCTATTCTCTGTGGCATTTGACGTCTCGAGAGAAGATCTTTTCCCTTTGCAACTTCTTGTGTGACTAAAGAGGCCAATCCTTGATACACAGCTGCAGTCGCAGGTTTGGCATATGTAATCACCAGGCGCCGTTGCATTTTCACCCTTCTTTCTGCTTCTGTTGTGTATGACATCTGCAATCTGTG
Organism: Biomphalaria sudanica; assembly: GCA_036873155.1. Taxonomy (NCBI): domain Eukaryota; kingdom Metazoa; phylum Mollusca; class Gastropoda; family Planorbidae; genus Biomphalaria; species Biomphalaria sudanica. The sequence continues at coordinate 3,778,426 of JAZGLO010006701.1, forward strand.
ACCCTTCCTTTATGCTCTCTCTCCATGTGGATCTATCCAGTCACATCCAGTGCCACTTTTTCCCAAATGCTAGTGTCGATTTTGAAGAGCTTCAACTCGCGTTTGCACACTACTACTACTATTACTACTACTACCACTACTACTACTACTACTACTACCACTACTACTACTACTACTACTACTACTACTACTACTACTACTACTACTACTACTACTACTACTACTACTACTACTACTACTACTACTACTACTACTACTACTACTACTACTAAAAGCCTACCTGTTTAAACATTATACCATTTCATTCCCACCCCTTCACTACACACACACACACACACATTCCATTGCACGTAATTAAACAAAAGCCTAATTTAAAAAACATGAAAGAAAAACAAACAAAAAAGTATTTTGAAATATACGAAATAAAATAAAAATACAATTAAAACAAAAAATTCAACATGTTCTACCCCACCCCACCCCCCAGCCAAGGAACAAAATCCTAGTTAAGCAAATGTATAAATCTAGTTAGAGAAAACATAATTCTCCTGCTAGGCCTAGAGATCTAGACTTTGAAGACTGCGTCAAAAATTCCTGAACGTCTAAAGATGTAGTCTGTTCAAGATAAAGATTACCTAGTCCTTTAGAAAAAAATTAATTATTTTTTATACTTTGAAACAAATGATAAAAGTTAATAAACTAGCTAGTCATTCACCACTACTGTATTGAAATTAAACTGTCATCCAATGGACCTCATTCACCAAGCGTGAACAAAAAACATTTAGCCACATGATAAGATTAATATAACAATGAAAAAAAAAACTGTCACGTGACAGCCTGTGTTTATTACGTATAGAAGAGATAGAAAACCACGTGACTAAATGTTTGTTTACGATTGGTGAATGTGGTCCATTGAGGATCAATTGACAGTAAACAGTAAATTCTTTTTTAAGAGATGTAATGACTTGTGTTGATTAAGTTGATTAAGTTCATAGATTTTTGTTCAGTCTCTCTTTCGCTCTCTCCCCACCCCCCTCCTCGATTCAGGAAACTAAATACCAGAAAGGAGCTGTATGAAGTCAACAAACATTCACAACTAGTAGACCTATAGTATATTGACTTATAACACACTGTTAGTATTATTGTGTTTTTTTAAATAGTATCTAACAAAAAAACAAGTACACTATAATACACTGCCGTGAAATGTAAATACTCTGCATTTCTTTTGTTTGTTTTGAATGCATTTATTCTTTAGTTAATAGTAAATGCAGTTGTTTCTACTTTAGTGGAGTGTAATTTTCAGCACTACTGGTAGACTTTTTTATTTTTTTTATTTTGGATGTTTCAGACGTTATTTGAAAATGATAAATTAATGAAAATTAATCCTAGCCCACATACCTATATATATATATATATATATATATATATATATATATATATATATATATATATATAGGCTATATATTATATATATGTATATATATACAGGGCTTTTTTAGCAGTTAAAAGTTAGGCAATAAACTACTGAGTACCGGCACCTATTTTTTTTTTCACAAAAAAAAAAGCTTTATATATATATATATATATATATAAATATATATATATATATATATATATATATATATATATATATATAAATATATATGTGTGTGTGTGTGTGTGTGTGTCTGTGTCCTAGCCTACTTAACTTCTTGGCAGGGGATGGCAGATGGCATGGTTCGAACCTGTGATCACTGTGCCTACATTTCGAAGCGCATACCACACAACCAAGCAGCCTTCTTCAGCGAAAATATCTGGAACCATGTCTCTCCTGGTATGTAAACTTAGCACCAAATAGTTAAATACATCCCATGTTTAACGTGACATTTATTGCACAAAACAATTTTAAAATGTATCTGTTTTCATGACTTGTTGTGAAGGTATCGAATGTATTTTTAAAACTAATGTATTAAATGTCTGTGTCCATGGTAAACATGAGTTACGCTCATGTGAATGTGAACACCTAGGTCAAACACAATGCTAAAAACCTAATTTAATAAGATGTAATAATGTATATAGAATGAATGAACGAACATGGATTGTATATTTCACATTAGAAACGCCTTTATTTCCTTTCCATCTTGTCCGATGTCCACAATGTTTGAGACGATGGCACGCAGTACACAATCTTTTCAAATGACAAGAGTATGCACTCTTATGTAGAAGAATTTCTTTTTTTTTTCATAGAATGATCTCCCCTTCTCTATCAGAACCCAAAGAGAACGAGTGACAAGAGAGGAAACAACACACCCGGGTACGCTATTCTGCCTCAACGTGGCACCTGGGTGGAAACGGCTACTTGAGGGGGTAGTTAAATGAATGGCGAAACATAACTCCCGTGGGGATGCCCACAGGTAGACGAGAGTCAACCTCTTGCACGGGCGGGGTTGTAAAAAAGCCCCCACGAACATGTCACACATCCATGCGCTGTTCCTCAAAGGGACCGTTACCTAAATGGCTAGCTTGGTATAACGAAGGAAAATGGCGGAGGCTTCCGGTGTCCTCGGCCCTGTGCAGCCAAGCATGCGTCGGGGGCCAAAGGCATTGGAAACAGCAATGCTTTACATATGCATTGACTCGGGTCTCTCTCAAACAGAACTGCGTTCACACATTTTTTTTTTTTACTGTTTGGCGTCCAAACAGGTTTTTTTTTTCAAACCTAGGGTTCGAAGAGCCTTCGGCTCAGTCCTTGGACATCAACAAGGACACAACACACCATGTGAATTAAGTCTTTAATAGTAAACCAGAACGTAAGTTGCATCAACAGAGTGGTGAAGCACGAAGGACTATAGGCAAAGCCGATGTGTCTGAACAGTAGGCATTGGAAAAAATATTCTAAATTATGCCTTCAAATATAGTAGAAGACCGCTGAAAAGTTTAAATCTTCTATAACTAAATAAAAATTACATTTGTAGAAACTGCGAATGTTTATTATTCTAAGGAAATTCTTTCAAAATGAAGAATATATATATATATATAATGTTCTAGTCCAGGCAGAGTTTGAACTCGCGCCCACCATGATTCCACAAGGCAGCAGACATCTAGGCCTACTTATATATATATATATGTCTCTCACCAAGATGGATACCGGTTTCTTCTCCAGACACTTGTTTTTTTAATTCTTAATGAAAGTAAGGTATACTCATGAGCCATATTATAATAACAAATTTCTCCTCCCCACTGGCAATACGTGATGCTTCTTTGCGGTTGTAGCAGTTCATACCCACGAAGTTGGACGTGGGCCACAAAGATACAGAAAAGTATTAGTTTTAAAACTGGTTTATTAAATATAAATTCTTACTACGTTTTCCCGCGCCTACACAATTTTGTCATTCTTTCCTATGTATTTTTTTTTCTCACTTTCCAGCCATGTTTAAAAATGTTGACTACGCAAGTGTTCGCATATAACTTTGTCAGGTGTCATCTGGCGAAACCAGAACATTCTAGTCAATGTAACTATTTTGTTCCATTTTACTTTCATTATTAATGCCAATGAAATGTATTTCTCTACTTTTATTTTGAAGTGAAGTTCTGTGTTGTTTTTTTGTCCATCACTACTGCAATGTACTGCATGCCGGGACGTTTTATGTCATTGCACTGTTGATACTACCAGGTTTCTAGTACACTGTTCATTTTGCCAGATAGAATATTGATTAAAGTAAATCCTAAACAAAATATGGTAAAACAAATTGTGTAAACTTTCATAGAAAACAAATGTATGAATAGTATTGTGCGTTTGTTCCTGTATCATGGTTAAAAATAGTTTTATGTTTTACAAATAAATACAAAGAATTCAGAAACATTTTTGGTTTTTTTTTTTTTTTATAATTGATCATCCAATTGCAACATCACAATGACAGTAAGACTTCAGTCCAAGTCTATTTACAATTCTACTGAAGCTCAAGCTGTTAGTGACACAAAATTAATGAACACAGCAGTGAAAACTTTAAATCAAGATTGAGACTTTTCTTTCAAAGTCTTTCTCAATACGTAAGTAAACATTGTGTTTCTATGTGAAGCTTGTCCGATATGAGAAATCCATAGCCCATAGATAAGCAGAGAGTTCAGTTGTTGTTTTTTATTAAGTAAACTTGTATTTATAGGGGAAAGTGGGGTAATATGAGATGCTTAACTTTAAAGGGTTATAAAACCTATAATTGATATAACTGCTAATAAAAAAATGGATTCAGTTATATATGAAATAAACTTTCCACTAAAGATCTAATTATGCTAAATTAAAGTAACTATTTTTGTTTAATATTTAAAAACTTCTGAGGGAGAAAAGGCTAAGAAAAAAAAAGACATATTCAAAGGATTGCCTTCTAGTCCAAAGAAAAAGAATTTAGAATCTATATATGAATATATCAAGTCTAGTCCAAAGAAAAAGAATTTAGAATCTATATATGAATATATCAAGTCTAGTCAAAGAAAAAGAATATAGAATCTATAATATATAAATATATCAAGTCTACAGAAAAAAAAGAATCTGTATATAAATATATCAGGTCTTCTAGACAAAGAAAATGAATATAGAATCTATATATAAATATATGAAGTTTTCTAGACAAAGAAAAAGAATTTATAATATATAAATATATCAATACTTCTAGTCCAAAGAAAAGAATTTATAATATATAAATATATCAATACTTCTAGTCCAAAGAAAAAGAATCTATAATATATAAATATATCAATACTTCTAGTCCAAAGAAAAGAATCTATAATATATAAATATATCAAGTCTTCTAGTAGAAAGAAAATGAATCTATAATATATAAATATATCAAGTCTTCTAGTCCAAAGAAAACGAATCTATAATATTTAAATATATCAAGTCTTCTAGTAGAAAGAAAATGAATCTATAATATATAAATATATCAAGTCTTCTAGTCCAAAGAAAAAGAATCTAGAAGCTGTACTAATCAATGTTTTGATCAAACATATGAGGTAGAGTTTACATTTATGGGCCTTTATATTTTTTTCTACTTAGCAAAAAAAAAATTTGCAATTGCTATTTATTGAGGATATATCTAACCGAATCGGTTGTTCTAATTGAAATAGACTTAGTAAAATACTTGAAAATTGTTGTATGAAATAAACAGTTTGCATATTAGACTTAAAAAATAAAGAGGGTTCATTTTTGGAAGAAAAAAAATAATTAAAACAAAGCTTATATTAAAACGCACTAAAAAGTTGCATTTTTTAATTTTTCATTTAAAGTTCTGGGTGTGTTTGGTATGAGTTTAATTGAACTACACACAAAAAGGCTTTAATTTTGATCCCACATAGGAGGCGACCAAAGGCGATCTTCTTTGGCGAGCATAGAGGAGGACGAACTAACAGAAGTACCCCCCCCCCATAAACGCTATGAAGATCAACTCAGGCGGCATTTCGCCATCACTGGCAGAGAGGCAAGTAGCTGGCAGTAGGTGACCTCTGAGAGAGACAGATGGAAAACTCTAACAAAGGCTGTGAGACACATTTGAGACTCAAAGAAAAGCCATTTTATTTGAAGACAGGCGCAGAAGATGGGAAGAAAATGTTAAAAAGAGCGCCAGCAGAAAGGTTTGTCTGCAAGAAATGTGGGAAATTAAGCAGGTCGCAAATGGGTTTGCGTAGTCATGTGAAACACTGCACTCATCCTTAATCTTTGGAACCGAAGACATTATTATTATAATTATTATGTTTTAATATAGCCTAAGCGTTTTTTTTTTAATTTATTGTGTTTTAATCTATTACTGCATTCTGTCAATAGTGAAGTGTCTCTCATTGGAGCATGGCATATCATATGACGATATATTTGAGTACAAGATGGCAAATAACTTTTAGGCTGATTGTCACGATGTCCTGGTTGATGTCACGATGTCCTGGTTGATGTTACGATGAGATTGTGTTGATCAGACAATGCGATTCCAATGCTCTAATTCTCTATATTAGACAATTTCAGAATTCTCAAACAATATCGTAAAAACTCAAAACTGAAATCTTCTTTCAATAAATACAAAGTTTTTATTCTGGAACTTAGACTCACTTTAATACTATACACACTACATAAATGTACACTACAATTCATTGGGCTGTGTTGCTGAACGTACAAACTATATATGTGCCAGACACGAAGAGCTCAAATTTTTAGGAAAAGAAATTACAAAAGAAGTTACGAAAGTTATATAATATAAAACCAGAAACCTTTAAATACTACAATAAATATAGCATTGGCAGAGCCAAGGGGAAGTTTGGGGTTCAACCCAGCGGGGGGGGGGGGAACTTTGTGACTGATTTTTTGCTTTGATTTTGTTTAATTTAGGTGAGATTTTAATATTAAACCATCACTTGCCGCAGCGTAGCCAAGAGGGGGTGAGTTTAAAATCCCCTTCCAGGGGGGGTATGTGGTTAAAACCCCCCTCTTCTATAAAACAAAAAGAAATGCAAACGACAATCCCCAAATTCCAAGAGCATAGCCAAGGGGGATTTTGAGTTTAAAATCCCCTCCGAAATTTTTTTTTACAATAAAACCCCATCTTCAATATAAGAATAAAGAACACATCAGTCACAAGATTCAAGAGGGGTTTTGTGTTTTTGTTAAAACCCCATACAGGGGATTTTGAGTTTACCCCCCCTCCAGCGGGGTTGGAAGTTACAAACAACCTCTTCAATATAAAAAAAGCAACCTACACACTCAAAATTCTATGAATGTAGCCATGGAGGGTTTTCAGTTTAACCCCCCCCCTCATCCAAAGGACTTTATGTTTAAAACCCCTCCAGATGGTTTTGAGTTTAAAATCCTCCAACAGATAGTATTGTGTTTAAAAAAACCCATCATCAATATTATTCTAAAGCAAACTACTGTCACCAAATTCAACTAGCGTAGCTAAAGGGGTTTTGAGTTTGTTAAAAAAAAAAACTCCAGAGATTTTTTTCTTTAAAACCCTATAACCCTATCTATAAAATCTAAAGCTACAGTCACCAAATTCCAAGAGGTAGCCAAGAGAGGTTACAAATTTCTACCAGTCGCTGGGCAGTGAATAGCATGGAAGTCATCTACCGAAATTGAAAAAAAGACCAAATGTGGCTAAACAAAGCTGGCTTAGGCGGATTTTAGGAGTCAGTTATAGAGATCGGGTCTCAATCAAGGAGATTCTACGCCGAACTGGGAGTGGACCAACTTCGTGAGGTTGTAACAGAGTGTTGCATGCAGAATGCGGGACATGATGTCCGACAAAATCCATTACGCATACCAAGAGTTGCGATGACATGGAAGCCATTACGAGAAAATCGCAAACAGGAACGTCCTCGTAAAACCTGGCGCCACACTTTAACAGAGGACCCCAGAGCAGTGAACACCAGGTGGAAAGGGGCTTCAGACATTGCCAGTGACAGATTCCTGTGGTGACCGGTATAGGCCTATATAGATATATATATATATATATAGGGCCGCCGCGAGAGTTGTGGCCTCCTGCGTGCGAAATTAAAAATGCCGCCCCCCCTTTTTTTTTCCAGAATTTTTTTTTGTATTAGATTGAGCTGGACATTGTTCCGAAAGTGTCATATTATTTAAATCCATTTTTTGTAGACCATTCCATTTTTTCCTTTCATATTCGCATCGTTGTTGTATCCCTATGAATCAACTATGAACCAAGCACTAGGAACAATTTCGAATTAACGTGCATTCAGACATCTGACATTTTGGTTCTTTGTGATAAACATTCAGACTACTCACTTAGGTTCCTAAAAAACTGATCTAGTTCTGACTACTCGCTTATGTTCCTGCATTTGTGGCGATGAATTTATAACTGATTTGCTGTGGCTGGCTTATAACAATGAATAATGTAAACGATCATGATCTAAATCTATTGACTATTTCTCGATAACTTTGACTGTTCAAATGTTATATAGGTCTGGACGTGGATAGGTTACACTTGTTTGTTAGTCTACGTTAAAGTATCATCCGAAAAAAGCTCGAACTACAAAAGCCATTGACAGTAGAACATTTTCAACGTTCCGTACACTTTCATAATAATTATCACGATTGTATTTTGGAGAGATCTGCATTGTATCCACAATCACCTGACATCCACGGATTCAGAGTTGCCTACAAATGTATCCATGAATCAACTCAGCGCTGAATATTTTTCTTGAGTTGAATACAAAGTAAATAATCTAAAGTACAAGTCACTTATACAATGACTTGAAATAAAACAGAGTAGGGCAGTGTTTCTCACATTCCCCGGTGACTACTCCCCAGATAACAACATTCTCGTTCGAGCCCCCTTTAGAAGCTGGTGCACAGAGGAGCGATGTAGGCTTCCACGGTGAGGCCCGTGATTTGTTTTAACAATGTAATAAAAAAGAAAAGAAACTTAGTCACAATTTTTAGATTTTATTTTTCATTTCCATTCATTTATGACCAGAGTCCAAATTAACGTCATGAAATTTCACTCAAACGTTTTGTTTTTTTTGGGGGTGGGAATTAGGGAATGAACATAACTTTTAAGTGTTGTAAAAAGTTCTTACCGGAGGTAGAATTGAGATGCGACAGGTTTCCGCTCAAGACGGCAAGGGGTCTAAAAATTTATTTTTTTGGGTCTAGTTTCCAAAATATGTTCTGATGTACGAATACCGTTTCTATTGTCAAAGGGTAGTGGAATAATTGGAATTGATATCAAATAGTGAAATATTGTTTTCTTTAACTCTTTTTTTTGGTTGAAGTAACATTGGAACAATGATTTGGCCGCCCCCTAAAGTCGACCGCCTGCGTGCAATGCACACATTGCACAATAGGTAGTGGCGACCCTGTATATATATATATATATATGTACATATGTATATATAGGTGTATGGGGTATCTAGGAGGGGTAGCACCTCTAGTGGACAGGCAGTCGTACCCTCTTTTTGAGGGTAGCTTGGCTCACTCTTGGTCCCCACTCGGTACCCAACTCTCACTTGTGGCTCCCAGAAGCTGTAGCATGCGCAGCGACCACACCCCGGAAACGGCTTTGACTGGCGGCTAAACCAGGTAGAGGGTATCGGACGTGTCCATGGCACTCAGTACACTGAGGCTCTGTCAAACCTAGCATGTGAAGTCTGGACTTGGCGGCCTGTGCGTAACGTCACAAAACTAGACTAATCGGACAGAAAGGCAAGTACCAGCACAGTGCTTTGGAGCACTCAAGAGCAGGACAAGACACACAGAAAGTCTCTGGTCATCCACTGCACCCAAACTTGTCCCCGGACGTCTTGACCAAATCTTGCTTCCGGAAAAGGATGGGCTTTAGGTCGAAAGAGTGAGGTCAACGTGTTGCGCGAATCCTCCTTAGTTTAATCCAAATTCCAGCGCAAGTCACCCCCCCCCCCCAAAAAAAAAAAGTCCTGTGGCGACATGTAAGCAGTGAAGCGGTAGGTGTGGGCACACTGGAAGCCGTAGCTGCAACCCTGCACACAGGCGGCTCAGGCCATATGGTAGTTTACCACTGACACAGAGCAGCAGTGGAGTCCGGCAGCCCCCTGAGTGTCAGAGTAGCCCTATTTAGGAGTGCACTGCTCACCTCCATAGCACGAGGACAGGGCTAGAAAAGGGCCTCAAAATTGCCTGCTTAAACCTACCCTAGCCAGCCTACCGCAGTTGGCGGGAACCCTACTCAAGCGGTCGAAATTCAAAGAAAAAGACGAGGATAGTTCCTTTTACCATAGACGCAGGGAATGTGCGCACACTATTTGACAACGACACATCTGATAGACCACAAAGACGAACTGCACTAGTAGCCAGGGAGCTCCACAGATACAACATAGACATAGCAGCACTAAGCAAGACTCGGCTTACAGATGAAGGTGAACTCTGCGAAAGAGGATCTGGATATACCTTCTTCTGGAGCGGTAGAAGCACTGAAGTACGACGTGCATCATATGGCAGACTGTCTAAAAATGTCTGGAACAGACGTGGTATCACCACAAATACAAAGCTAGGGGTCTATAGAGACGTCATCCTCCCTACATTGCTCTATGCCTCAGAAACATGGACAGTGTATAGAAAACATGCAAAGAAAATGAACGACTTCCACATGACATGTCTGAGAAAAATACTGAGTGTCAAATGGCAAGACAAAATACCAGATACTGAAGTCCTTCGAAGAGCGTGTCTGCAAAGCATCCACACAATCCTGATGCAGTCCCAGCTGCGATGGGCAGGTCACGTCTGCAGAATGAAATACCACCGCATCCCTAAACGACTCTTGTAAGGCCGACTAAGCGAAGGAAAGCGCTTGCAAGGTGGTCACAGAAAGCGTTTCAGGGACACCCTCAAAACTTTTCTGAATGCGTTCAGCATAGACCCAGGCACCTGGGAGACAGAGGCACATGACAGAGCATCATGGCGTCGCGCTGTGAAAACTGGCGCACAGGTTGCTGAGGAAAAAAGAACAATGCTGGCAGAAGAAAAACGCCAGAGAAGAAAAGCAAGGCAAATGTCACTAGCTCCAGCTAGAATAACCTGCCCAGTGTGAGGCCGAACATTCCGGGCTCACATAGATCTCACCAGCCACATGAGAAGGCATAAAACCCCAGTGCAAAGCCCTCAGCCCCCTTGATGACAAAGTGGTCATCATCGAACCACGATGGACGAACTATATATATATATATAATAAAAATATATATACTACTTCTGGTCACCTTCTAGCAACATCTAAACTAGTTTTAAAGCTTACGGAAAAAACATCATCGTTTTAAATAAACTTCTCATTACTTGTCAACAACATCCAACTATGATCTTATTCGATGGTGTAGACTTTATGCAATAGCTACTTTATGTTACGTGACAATATGTAAGTCAAATGTATTTTTGTTAAGTAAAATAATGTGTGAAAATGATGATCAAGACAGTGTTAATTAACAAACCTATTAGAAAGTTTCCTTTTATTGATTAATACACATAAACTCTTTGATATAAACTAATGATTTAATTTGACTGTAGCTATCTTTCAATTCTTTATTGGACTCATTCTTTACCCAAGACTTGTGTCCCCTTAGCTTAGTACATTTTTCTCTAAATATCTATCTATATATAGATCTATATAATTCTCTTCAAGGTTCAACAGTTTGGACACCGAGAAGTAAAGAAAAGATCACTCTTTTATTTCTACAAGTCGGACTAGAGTTACCCAATGAAAAAAATAATAGGGGGGGGGGAACAAGTAGTATTCAGCTGTCACTAAATAGCAGGGCCGGACTTAGCCATTTGACCAAAAAGTCATAGAAAGATCACTCTTTTATTTCTGCAAGTTGGACTAGAGTTACCGCACGTATTTTTAGCAACGAAAAAAAAAGAGGGGGGGGGGATAACAAGTAATCTACTCCGTATTCCCCAGTCACTAAATAGCAGGGCCTAATTTAGCCATTGTGGGGCCCTATGCCAAACGAATTTCGCGGGGGCAAGTTTGGGAAGGGATACGGATAAAATGTGAGAATTAAGAGTTTGTATTAGAAAATAAATTCGTCTTTGCATTTTATTCATTCTTTACTACGTACAGAATTACTTTACGAGCGTGTATATCGTAAGAATTCTATTTCCTACATGGATCACGCTAAATAGCAAGAATTACCAAATGCTTCAATCAATCTAAGCGAATTGTTGAACTCAATTAATTCTTCATTAGTCTGAGGCACGATAAGCTTCTTTCACCAGATTTCACAATTACGGCTAATGCATAATGCCGTTTTTTTATCGCGCGTAGGATTAACGTTTTCTGTATTAAATGACACCCTAAATGACAATTTTTGTCTATATATTTTATGAGATTTGTATGAGTTTTCAAAAGATTTTAATAATTTCCGGAGATTTCCAAGACTTTTTCGTATATTTTGAAATTTCAGGAGATTTCCAGGAACTTCGGGTAAATTAAGAGGCCGCCGCAAATGTGTTATAAGTTATAAGATGGTTAAATTTAATAATTTACAACTAGAATTAGCGCGGGTTCTATGAAAGTGCGGGGCCGCATAGGTTGCAGTGGCCTTAGGCCGACCCTTCAAAATAGCGGCGTATGTTACGCAGTGGGTCGACTAGTTTTATATAAAGAAAATTAATTACGTCTAATAGATTTTTAAAATTAATTTAATTGTTATCATTGAACATGAGCTTGTATGAACATTTTTCAACGAATCTAAACAATACACAAGAAACATACAGCGCCACCACTACGAGTCACGTGATGTATGTAAGAGTTGAAGCATGAAAAGAGCTGTGATTGAACGAGTTCCAGATTTGAATGCCATAAAAGGCTGGACCCATTGGTGGACCTGTACACTGTACACAACTGGAGATACTGCTCTTTCACCTTTCAGTAGCCGCTAAAAATTCAATCTCTGTTTTATTGTAAAGTTATTTCTATTTGGACTATTTCTCCTCAAACCTAACAAAGAAACAAAGAATTTTGTCTTCCATTTTTGAAGAAGCCAATATTTAATGAAACAACTCACAGGTTGATACAACAAGACACCTATTGTAAATAATTAAATAACGTCCACTTCGGTCTATCATAACCAGTATATAAAACAAGCAAAATAAAATTAATAGTTTAAAAAACAAAACTTATACAAAGGGAAGGACGTTAAAATCACTACCACATATCTCAATACTGCAGGAATGATCTCTTATGTGTTATATAGAACAAAATTAATTACTTATCATTAATTGATTAGCTATTTGGTTATTTTTTATTAATATTGTATTGTCACCGACTATGAATAATTATGTACAATTTCAACTTGCTCCGAAAATTTTAAGTAGGAGAGGAAACGTGTAATAAGGGAAAATATTTTACATATACAGACATCTCTCAATAAGTAGCATTTATTTCCCTTTTTCAACACCAAACAAAATAATTAATTGTCAATAAGTAATAATTTTTTTTTATTTATTCATGTTTGTTAAGTACAACAAATTATTGTGTAAAGTTTCAACTTGATCCGAGAATGTACAAAAATTGTATAGTCAAACTTTATATATAGGTTTGATTTTTTAAAAAAATATATATTCATTGATCAAAGGGGAGTTACCGAATAAACGTTTCAAAATTTGTATTGTAGCAATTATCTGCTCTTTTTCTTTGTTGCGATTCATTCGCAGCTTCAATGCGCCTTTCGGAATATTAGGATCGGCATTTGGAAACAAAATGATTCCAGGTGGAGTGCATTGGAACAAGAATTAAAATGGTCGAGAATGAAAGAAAGACCAATAAGTCGAAAAGGTTGTTTTTCCAATATGAAGGATTAAACTTTGCTGTGATGATATTAAAATAGGACGTAATCATCTTCTTTTTTGAAGTAACGTCTGTATTATATAAGATAAGAAGATAATCCAGCAGGAGTAGGACTACATTAGGCTCGATCTCTAGTCCGAGTGTCTGGGCCCTTAAAAAGGTGTGAAATTTGCTTCTGTTTGACCCTCGGAACCAGCTCAGAATGAAACAATGGTTTTTAAATAATCCCCATAACGGAGTTATTAACTATAGAAATAGGCCTATAAAATAAACATTTCATAACTTTATATTTTTTTGTATTTAAATTAAACTGAACTGAAATTAACTTTAAAAGCCTATTAAGAATATCATGTTAAAGTTCTACTGCTGCTTTTTTTTTCTTTTTTGACACTCATTCTACTTAAATTACTTTTTTTTTTCAATTTTTTCAAAGAAAAACTTTTGTCCGAATTTAAATAGAATTAATAATTGTTATATCTTCACATTTATCTGTGCCTTGACTTTCGATGTAGGGGTGCTGTGACAGTTCGCGTAAGCAAATCCATCCATTATTCCCTGTCAGCAGCTGTTCTTAGAAGGATATATAAGTATGTTACCTGTGCTGTTTGTTAGATAATATTGTTTCTTGCCTTGTGCAACACTCTTTTACTTTTGCAAATACACGAAACAAATCGGTTGGAGAGTTCATCGTGAAAAGGTGTGACGTCAGTGTGTTGGGGCTGGAAGAATTGACGTGGCATAGAAGTATTTTATAATTAATTCTATATTCTTTCAGAAATAAAGTGGAAATAAATTAAAGACGTTTTGTTCAATAAATTTTCCTCTATCCTTTAAACATGGGACTGTCACTTTCATCGTTATTTAACCGCCTGTTTGGTAAAAAGAACATGAGAATTCTTATGGGTAAGTCACGACATAACGATAACTTCCTGTTACTTTACTGACTTTAGTAAGGTAGTGTTGGTGAGTTAGTGTTACTGTTACAGACATTACAGGAATCTATTATTCTATAATCTTTATATAGACTATAGATCTACTAGATCTAGTCTAGATGATTAGATCTAGATCTGTTTAGATCTAATCTAGATCTATATAATAATATACTTATATATATATATATAGAATATAGATCTAGTAGATGTACTAGATGAGATGTCTTTAGGATCTAGGAGTCCGACTAGGTCAATCTATTTTTTCCAGGACCTACAGTAAAGTGCGAAGTTCGAAAGCATTAAGCCCTCTGGCAGCAATTTTCAAGTTTGGATTTTTATAGCACCGTAACAGTCTGACCTATGAAAAAACTGATGGTATCTCTGAATTCCTTGTCCTTTTTTCTATAAAAACAGATCGGATTTATTAATGTATCACTAGGCTTAGTTTAAATTTAATATGATGTCAAAGAGACGTAGGGTAGGTATCGCCAAGTGTACTTTACCTGGATCGGATTTTTCCACAGTTAGTAAGTTCGAATGGGTTGATGGAAGGTTCGAACAGATTAAAGAAAATATATCTAAAAACAGTTTTAATATTTAATTTTCACTATAATGTCATTTTCTTTTTACTCCAATGCAAGAACACTTTCCATTGCACCATTTCCCTCCCTCCACAATTTCAAATAGTCTCTTTAAGCTGATGAGCCATCAGACTTAAAAATAGCCTTAAGCCCACTACCCATTTCCTTCACTACCGGGTAGTAAAAAAGAATAATTCCACACCTCCTGAGTTTGCCTCACCATGAACTTAGCCTTGACAAGGAAAGGGAAATACTATTTGTCGGAAGTGAAGAAAAAAGGTGCATGTGCGGTAGCAATATAGTAGTAATTTAGTAAACATTCAAATAAAGTTTTAGCAATAAAAAGTGAACTGTTTGAACCTCTATACAAATCGGGGCTTTTCGAACTTTGCACTTTACTCTAGGTGTATATTCTATATATTATATTATATTCTATACTAGATCTATAAAACTATAATCTTGATTATTATTATATATAATTATAGATCTGTAATCTATATATATAGATCTAGATATATATAAGATATATGCCTATGGGAAAAAACTAGAAAAGTGGAGTAAAAAATGACTACAACCTTGTCTTGAGATTACATTTTATTTACACAGGTTGCACTTAGAAATAGATTCTATTATACTTTATTAATGAAATATGAGGCTTAAAGATGTGTTATTGACTACTTTAGACAATGGCCTTTAAATGCTTAATGAGGTGTTTTTTTTTAAAGTTAATTAGAGTCTGTTGTTTTTTTTTACTTATAATGAAAATATCACTTTTTTGTTTTCACTAAGACAGAAGTTAGGATAGAGTACAAAGATTAATTTTTTATTCATATTAGATATCATGCCTGGCCATAATTCTATCTCTATAAGTCTTACCTGGTGCTTACAAAGTGGAATATGCCACTTAGCAAAGAAAATAATGGCCATGGAGTCGCCATGGAAGTTTTGGTGATAGTCTATATTACTCTATATGTAATAGAAAAATTTTGTGAACATAAAAAAACATGTCAGGCTTTGTAAAGTATAATATTCTGCATATATTCAAAAGTTTTTGTGTACTAAACATTTACACAGAAATTTTTAAGTGCATCTTTAAAAAAAATGTTTTATGGTGATTTTGATCGCACTTGTTCAGAAATGGCGCTATTCTTGCCTAAATAAACAAAAAAAATTATGGGAATAATCCCTTTAACTTTAAAGCATAGGAGGTGCTGTGGCTAAAAGGTAAAGCGCTTAGCTTCCGAACTGGGGACCAGGGTTTGAATCCTGGTGAAGACTGGAATTTCCAATTTCGGGATCTTTGGGTGCCTCTGAGTCCACCCAGTTCTAATGGGTACCCGACACTAGTTGGGGAAAAGTAAAGATGGTTGGTCGTTGTGATGGCTACATGACACCCTCGTTAACTGTAGGCCACAGAAACATATGACCTTCAAATCATCTGCCCTGTAGAGCACAAGGTCTGAAAGGGGAACTTTACTTTTTTGTTTTTTTACTTTAAAGCATGTGTCACTGCTATTTAGATAATTGTTAAATTGCCTTTTTATATATTGTGCCTTTAAAAAATGATCTGCTTAGAAGCTAAAACACATTTATACATTTAAATATACCCTAAAAAGTCAGTCTATAATAGTAATTGATTTTTATATACTTTCAGTTGGTCTGGATGCTGCTGGAAAGACAACAATTTTATACAAGTTGAAATTGGGTGAGATCGTAACAACCATTCCAACAATAGGTAAACATGGTTTTGATCAAATTTTTATCATTGTGCTGGATGTTGATTAGTGTGAATTATCAAACTAAGCATCACTTCATTATAATGTCTAAAACCCATCAATGATTATAATAAAATGTAAAAAAAACCGTAACATTTCTTTAAAGAAGGCATTATATTATGATTGTTATATCTCAACTGAAAAAAGTTATGAAATGGATTAAGTGGTGTATAAGAAACAATCTATTGCATTGTTTTGTTTTTAAATGTTTAGAGCTTTTCACAAATTAGTCATTTTGCCACTATTTACTGTGATGTTTTATTAAACTATTTTTTTTTTCTCCTAGGTTTTAATGTGGAGTCAGTAGAATATAAAAATATCAGTTTTACAGTATGGGATGTAGGTGGTCAGGATAAAATTCGACCATTGTGGAGGCATTACTTTCAAAATACTCAGGTGATCTATTGTATTTACTTTAGCTTTCTATTTAATTTGAAGTTCTTTGCTTTGGCTAATAATGGAAAGAATACAAAATATCTTGATCCTATATAAAAGTCTATATTACTTTATAACTGTGAGGCCCAGCTTATTATGCCATTTTAATTTTTGACACTCGTGTCGCAAGCCACATGACCAAAAAGATACAAAAAAGAAATAATATGAATATTTAATAAACCATTTTTATAAGATAAGATAATTTTATTGATCCAATCAAATGGAAATTCAGTTTGACTACAATTGACAATATCAGCGTAACTACTGTGCAATAACAGTATAACTGAATTTCCATTTGATTGGATCAATAAATTATCTTATCTTATCTCTAACAACTCTGTAGCTAGCCTTACAGCCAAATAATTTTCTAGTCTCTCTTTGGTAATTATTCTCATTCAAATGTTTTTAAACCAGCACTTATATTAATTAATTGGATGCTTGAAATTATCCACCGTCATCTGAATAACCTATGTACTGTTATGGATAGAAATGTGGGCGGGCTCTGGGTGGGGCTTGTAATCACGTGGCCCTGTGTGGTGGGACCAAATAACTTTAATACTCATTTGAATGCTCTTTTTTTAAGAGCAGGACAGCGAAAATGGATGTTAGATTAGTACCAGGTTGCTGCTGGGTTAGGATCAGTGGTTAAAGTCCTGCTCTGGTCTTGTCTATATTTCACCATAACCATATTTTCTTCACTTTTCTTAATAACCTTAGTGTGGAGTGGAAAATATCCAATCACCAAAAAATATTTGTCATCTCATCTTGCTAAAAACATATGTTATTTTATAATGAAAATTATATGAATATGAAAGATCATAAAATTCTGTTGTATTCATTTGTAGGGTCTCATATTTGTGGTTGACAGTAATGACAGAGAGCGTTTAGCTGAATCAAAAGATGAGCTGACCAAAATGGTAATGAATGTTTTATACTTTGAAATTATTTTTAAAGTTACAGTTATTGTGAACTAACAGTTAACAAATATACAAACTTTTGATTTGATTAGCTCCAGGAAGATGAATTGAGAGACGCTCTTCTTTTGGTGTTTGCCAATAAACAAGACCTTCCAAATGCAATGTCTTGTGCAGACATCACAACTGCTCTTGGTCTTCAAAATATGAGAAACAGAAAAGTAATTTTTTAAAATTTAATACTTAAATAATATTTTGTTATTTGGGTGTATCAAGCTTTTTAATTTCATGTTCAGATTTTATTTGAATTAGTGTTCTGATTTTAAGTAATCAACTTTTCATGAAGACAATTATTATTTGAATAATTCCTTACTAATAACTTAATGTTGCTAAATAAAATAACTTCTAGCAGCATCTAGTCAATTTATGTTTCAAGTTTTATAAACCCTGAATTGATTTTCAAATCATTGTAATCTTCTTGTTTTTAACATTCAGACAGTAAAAAAAAAAAAAAAATTGAAATAAATTTTTCATTGTCTATGTTTAACATTGAACATTTAAACTCATTAATGGAATTTGACATAGAATGAAACATTTAAAGCATGCCTAGTGTACATGTCTTGTGTGATACAGCCTATAGGGCCCTATACAATTCAATCAGCTCTAAAAAAACAAGATACATAGAAACTTTAGAGAACAAGGTTGATACAGTTTTCCAAGTTATTAGTCCAGTTTACATTTTTTACATTTTTTTGTTTTACTAAGTACTCCTTCACCCTTTTTTTTTTTCTCTAAGAACTAGTCTTCAGTTACATATGTAGTAATGAAATGTTTGTTTCAGTGGTACATCCAGGGAGCCACAGCAACCCAAGGCACTGGACTCTACGAAGGATTGGACTGGCTGTCCAGTGAACTCTCCAAGTGATCCTCATCTCATGTTTAGACAACACACCATCATTGACTGGGTTTTTAGTTTCATCACCCTGAATCTTAATGTTGACAATTGTTTAGTCAAATCATCATGTTCTGACTGCCTTTGGCTTCCTTGACATCTTAGAGTTAATTTTCTTCTATTTTATTTTTTTTTAAAAAGACGTATACTTACATTTTTGTTTTCTGGGTCTGTTTTCTAACTTAGTAAGATCAGAGTGAATGTCATAGTATTAGTTTGTAAAACTCCAGTTGTCAGGATTGATGTGGCAAGAAGTCTTATAGGAAAGCCTTGGTCTCTCTGCTGTCTCATAAGGTAGTAGAACACTGTCTTATTGTTTTATTCCTTCCTGTGCACAAAAATATAGCATTTTGGGATCATAAGGAGGAACTCAGGACATAATCAACACTACCAATCAATTTATTACCAATATTTGGCTTTTTCTCTTAGTTTGTGACAGTTTCTTGTATATCTGATGTTCAGTCAACTGGAGATTTACTAAACATTGTACTTGTCTAGCGATAGAGATCACTGCTTCAATTTCATGATACTTTTTCTTTTGATTTTATGGACAGATGACATTCAAACTATCCAAAGGTATCATTGTTTTCTATATACATATTTATATATATATATATATATATATAATGATGACTTCTTTCATTTTTTTTTCTTGTACAAAATACTGTTTAAGGAATGAAAATAAGATATTTTGTTTTATTTATAGGGGAAGTTTTTGTGTGCAATAAAAGACATTCCCCTGGGCTGCATGAATAAATTTTTTTTAACAAAACAATATCAGTTGCCTTTATTTTTTGTTTCCTGTAAACATTTCTTTCATTCAAATTTATTCTTAAGGTGATTTGTATTTCCTATAAATAACAAATATGTTGGAGTTGGGGCTCCATATATTTTGTTTTCTTCTTGGTGATGATAAAAATTCAGTTAATGTAAATGAACACATTTTTTTTTTGTCCATTTGTTTAATCAGTTTGAGAAAGGGACTGCATTAGATTTGTGAGTACAAATGTAAGTTGTGGTAGTCTGTATAGTTTGACTAGGATGGCTTTTGTGTGAGTAATTCCAATAGGTGTAATAGTTGATTTGTTTCTAGTCTATTGGTCTTAATATTATGTTCTTTTTACCAGGACTGGACTGATCTCTTGTAGAAATATGTTAGTGTTTAAAGTTGTTATCTGTCAACTTCTTAATACTTATCCACCTAATCAATACTGTCACATGTTATGAATTTTAGTGTTATAGTGCTCTATTTATTTTTCATTCTGGGCTGAAAATAGTTTCATATTCCATGTCAGCACAGAGTCATGGGATGTATGCATCATGCAAAGAAGGGATTAAGTTGACAGTCTGGCCACATGTGTGAATGTATTCCTTTGGTGAGAGATAGTCTGGCCACATGTTGAACTGGCCTATGTTTGAATGGGCTTCACTTTTCCTATCCAGCACCTTTTTGTTTTGACTTTGAATGAAATCACATAATGCTTTGTTTGTTGACTTCATATGGACCAATCAAAGGTATTGTTCACTCTTCAAAACAAAATATTGATCAGAAAGGGATTTTTTGGTTCCTAACGACCTAACTAAAGAGAACAAGGTTTGGGGGCCACTCATTTAGTTTCACTTTGTTGTTGTTCAAAGTGCTGGCAATGTGTGACATCTTAGGGAAAGTCTCCACTAAAGATTATACTTGGTAGCTTGAAGTTGGAGCCTTTGAAATAATATTTTCTTCCAAGCTCACACTGAAACTAAAATTTAAATATGGAATAAAATGAATTAATAAAGAACTTTTTTTTTGTTTTAAATATAACATAAACCGATTCTCTAAGTCTACTAGGAACATTTATGAAACGTTTTAGTGTTTCCTAACATGGGAGGTAAACTTATGTGAATAGAATTAGTAAGACACTTCAAAGAAATAAAATATAGGCTCATGACACTTGCATCAATTAATTTCAACTTTCACATTCACTTGGAAAGTATATCAAGTGTATGGAACTAGCCTAAAAAAAAAGATTGTTTTTGACATGTTTATCTGACTAAGGTCTCATATTTCAACAATAAAGTCTCACTATCTTAGCATCAATATCTCTAATGGTAATTTATTCTTTTTGACCCAATTTCAGCTTTATATCATAGACCAATACACTACCTAGATGAAATTGTTTAGGCTAATGGACTGATTTTTAAAAATTTTTTTTTTTTAATTATGATTTGAATCAATAGATCATAGAACTTAGCTAATTGCCAACTTTATTTATAGTGCACTTGATTGTTTTATTTTGAAATGTATAAAGTCCACCAGCGCTGGGAACAGATGAGTTGATACCACGCTGTGGAATGTCATACTTTGTGTATTAGTTGATGTATTTTATGTTTCTAATATAGAATTGAGAGATTATTGATACTGTATATTTTTGGCAAGAGAAGTGCTATGTGAGTTACTAGAAGTTGAACCCTGTATTAACCTAATTTGTTTGTACGGTAGTCTTGTGGTACTGCACAGAAAAACATTATAAAAGGGATATAACTCAACATTACAAACTCTTGTTCATTATTGCCCATTGACATTTTGTTTTTCTGCTTGGTATGAATCCTTACATGTGCTTGTTAGACTGAGGGAATAATTGTACATAGATGTCAACAGGCTTGCTAATTACTGGCTAGTTACTGTTAGCATAGTTTATTAGAACAGTGCCCCCTACCTCTTAGTTCTAATTTTGTTTTTTATCACTGCTAGAAATGTTGCTTACCTAAGGAACTCCTGAATAATGTTAAAAGTGCTTTTTGCGCTGATTGGCATATGTCCTTTGAGACATAGTAGGCTAGTAATTAGTTATAGGCTGTAGTTTTTTGTCCACTTTCACATGTCCTTACAAGAATAGGAAGGTGTTCTATCTAACTTGCTCATTATGGCTGAGTTATTGGCTAATAGAACTATCCTATGGACTTGCCTGTCACACGATTGCTCTAGAGAAGCCAACTAATAATAGGAGAAACTCAATTGAAACAAACAAAACAATGTTCCAAGACACTTTTGTTGTTGTTGTTCCTGAGTGCCAGCTGATCAAGTAACCAAACTTCCCTCTCATCTTTCCCCCCCCCCCCCCCTTTTTTTTCTTTTCAAAACCAAACTTTACAATCAAAGAACCAACAATGTATATCTATTTCAAAACTTAACATGGCACAGATAACTAAAGTGGTTACAGCTCAGCAGCAAACTGCTGATTCGTGTAAGAAGAAAGCAGTCTTTCAAATCAGGACAGGATACTGTGTTTACTTTATTTAGATGTTTATGTTTACATTCCTTAAGTACAGGTCATGTAGGAAAAGAAAGACAAGTGATATGGTGACATGTGGACTCAATTAAAGGAAACCTAAAATTAAAAAAGCCTATGGAAAGGAAAAGAGATTCGGGGAGATTTTGAAATAAACATTGAAGGTGTGATGATTGGTGCCTGATTTTACAGCATAGACATAAATATATCTAGACTGGAAGCCTTTCGTATGGTGGACTTGAGGTGTTCCCACTTTTCTGTTGCTGTATTTCCAGAGACATTTTTATACTCGCGTTCAAAAGATTCCGCAAACTGTATCTGGAGATCAGGGTGGCACATCTTGCTTATATCCGATTGGGGTCTTCCAATCTGCTTGCTATTGTGGATTTTTTTGAGGAGAAGTTTGATCTTACAACATACCAAGGAGTGATCTGTGTCACAGTCTGCACTGTCATAGGACCTGGTAGGCTTGACAAATTTTAAGCACTTTTGTTACCATGATTAGGTCTAGTTGGTGCCAGTGTTTGGAGGAAGGATGCCGCCAAGATACTCTGTGCTGTGGTTTAAGTCTTGAAATAGGTATTAGTGACACAGAGGGAGTGTAGTGAGCAAATCTCCAGGAGCCTTTGTCCATTTTCATTTACTTTTCTGACACCAAAAATTACAAAACAAAACGATCAGCTATTTCAGCACCTGTCATCATAGCAAAGAGAGATGCACTCGCTACATACAAGGCAAAACCTACCCAACGCAACCTGTTAAATTTGAAAGAAGCTAGAGCAACTGTACCTGTACAGAGGACAGCAAGGATCTGTGCAAGTGAAGGGTAGAGCTCAGTGAGAATTTTCAGCTCGCAGACAAGTGGGCAACATAAGAGGGATGTACGAAGGAATCAAAAAGGCTCTCGGACCCTCCAAAACAAGACAGCACCTCTTAAATCAACCACTGGGGAAATTATCCCAGACAAGTGCCAACAAATGCACAGATGGGTTGAACATTACTCTGAACTCTACGCCACAACAAGCTCAGTCTCTGCTTCAGCCCTTAAGGCTATCATACAATTACTCACAATGAACGAGCTAGACCAAATACCCACCCTGTTAGAGCTCAACAAAACCATACACAACTGTTAGAGCTCAACAAAGCCATACACAACATGGCTGCCCGCAAACACCCGGTTGCGATGGTATCCCCCCAGATCTTCTAAAACAATTCGAAACTACACTAGAGAAGAAGGTGCTGTGCCACAAGACCTGCGGGATGCTAAAATCGTTTCACTGTATAAGAACAAAGGTGACAGAAGCGGCTGCAACAATTACAGGGGAATCTCTCTCCTAAGTTTGACAAATGCACCGAAGACATCTATCTCCATTCCAGATTTGATGGCAAACTCCTAAATATTGCCAGACCGAGGGCCAAAACTAAAATCAGAACCACCCTCGTAAGAGATATGCTATTCGCGGATGACGCAGCGGCAGTGGCACACACGCAAGAGGAACTTCAGTCACTAATGTTCCGCTTCTCTCAGACCTGTAAAGAATATGGCTTGACTATTAGCACGAAGAAAACAAATGTTATGGGACCACCTACTACAGCACCACCCTCCATCCTCATTGACGATAACAAGCTGGATGCCGTAAATGAATTCTGGGGTCCACAATTCAAGATGACCTGTCTCTAGAAGAGAAGATTTAAAAAACGCCTAGGGAAGGTTGCCTTGACCTTCGCTAGACTCAGGTGAAAAGTTTGGGAAAACCATAAGCTAACCACGGTGACCAAAATGGAAGTCTGCAAGGCATGCGTTATGAGTACACTACTGTATGGCAATGAATCATGGACCACCTACGCAAAGCAAGAGAGAAAACTGAACTCGTTCCGTTTGAGATGTCTCCGTAGGATCTTGAAAATCACTTGGAAGGAAAAAGTGTGCAATACTGAGATCCTTGTGCGAACAGGTATTCCCAGCATTTTTACAGCCCTCAGACAACGCCGCTTGCTCTGGCCTGAACATGTTCGCCGGATAGAGGGCAATCACAGAACTATATATTCGCACAAATATATGAAACAAAGCCATTTCCTGTTAGTTTCCCTTGAGATAATGTTTCAAAAATCCTAGATCAAAATAATTCATGTCTATTGATTTTAATCATCTTATGTACATTTAAATAGATTGATTACCTAGATCTTTCTAGATCATGTATCTAAAAATTGCAAAATAATAATTATGAGACGAGAGTGCTCTTATTTGTTATGTTCAGTTACTAGATCTAGATCTAAAAATTAAATTATATGTTACATAGGTTAGGGTTGAAAAAAAATATTATTTACATTTTGTAACTGCTTTACAGAACAACGCCTTGTTTCAACTTTTAAAAAAAATTTTCAAATTTTTGTGGTGATCAAACAATCTCCATTTCCAGTCTAGAAATAGTATATATAAGTCTATGTTGTATAGTTATGATTGTTTCAATACATTGCTTATCTTTCCTTTGTATAAAATGTGTAATGGCACCAACAGAATCACTTGCTAACGAAATTTCTAGACTTCTTTTTTCATTCTTTTAAAGAACTCCTTTATGACATACCGGTAAATTCAAGTAATTCATAATACAGCATTACTTGAAATCTATTCTTACACAACCGCTGAAGTAATACATTCCCAATGTAATAACACTTGACTATATCGATACAACTGAACCACTGAGCTTTTCTATCTTCTTCACTGAAACTTTACTTTTACTGTTCCAAAAATTTTTTTTTTTAAGCTAGGACCTTCTAAACACTGACGTATACAACCTTTTTCCTGGACTTCTTTCTCTGATTGGTTAATTATAATTAACACTGAACTTATTTTTTAACCTAACCCTTGTTTCTAGAAAGAAGTAGAATGAGGTCACAGTATGGTGACAGAGGATCACTGCTGTCATTAAATAAAGATCACTGCTGTCATTAAATAAAGATCACTGCTGTCATTAAATAAAGATCACTCCTGTCATTAAATAAAGATCACTGCTGTCATTAAATAAAGATCACTGCTGTCATTAAATAAAGATCACTGCTGTCATTAAATAAAGATCAATCCTGCCAATAAATAAAGATCAATCCTGCCAATAAATAATACATAAATTATAGTTCCTAACTTCGGTTCACCGGTGAACCAAAAAAACCAAAGAGATCCAATCTAAAGTGATCAGTGAAAGATGGAAACCTCCCAGTCTAATAGTACACTAGACTGGAATTAAAGGGAAGAAAACACCTTCACCTATCCCTTAGTCTGTTGGGGCACCACACAAGATTTGTCAACCGCCTTTCTCCATTTCCTTCTGTCTTTTGTCTTGGATAGAACCTCTTTCAATGGCAGGACCGTCTATTCGCTTATGTTGTCTTCCCATCGCTTTCTCTGTCTGACTCTTCTTCTTTTTCCTGGTACTGTTCCCTGTAGAAAGGTCTTTGCAAACTTCGAAGTCCTTGTACTATGGCCATTGAGTTTTAGTTTCCGTTTTGTTTTGTTGACATTAATGAACAGGTCATCGTGAGGTCTTAGTGTCCACTACTTTAAACAAACAAAAGTGTAGTTATATCAATAATGAACAGGTCATCGTGTGGTATTCTTGTCCACTACTTTAAAACAAAAGTGTAGTTATATCAATAATGAACAGCTCATCGTGAGGTATTATTGTCCAATACTTTAAAACAAAAGTGTAGTTATATCAATACTGAACAGGTCATCGTGTGGTATTCTTGTCCACTACTTTAAAACAAAAGTGTAGTTATATCAATAATGAACAGCTCATCGTGAGGTATTCTTGTCCACTACTTTAAAACAAAAGTGTAGTTATATCAATAATGAACAGCTCATCGTGAGGTATTCTTGTCCACTACTTTAAAACAAAAGTGTAGTTATATCAATAATGAACAGCTCATCGTGAGGTATTATTGTCCAATACTTTAAAACAAAAGTGTAGTTATATCAATAATGAACAGCTCATCGTGAGGTATTATTGTCCAATACTTTAAAACAAAAGTGTAGTTATATCAATAATGAACAGCTCATCGTGAGGTATTATTGTCCAATACTTTAAAACAAAAGTGTAGTTATATCAATAATGAACAGCTCATCGTGAGGTATTCTTGTCCAATACTTTAAAACAAAAGTGTAGTTATATCAATAATAAATCTGTGTGACTAGAAATATTTTTTTTACCAATGTTTTTGTTTATCGCAATTTCATGCTTTTAGCTTTCTCACTAAGCTATGATTCTATCAGAGGGAGATAAAAGGAGGGTGTAATATACTAAATCAATTCCTAACCTTAGAAACAAGGCTTTATTTCAATAAAACACGACTGATACACACAATAACACAGTTCAGACTGGTCACGATTCACAGACTACGATAATGCGAACACGATTACAAATACTAGCACGATTACAAGCACGGGTAACACACAAGTTCATTTAACGATTACTCCATTCACCCCTCCCTTATTTCTTTCTGGGTCTTAGATTATAACCATGCGTATGAAGGGAAGGATCCGGAGGTATCTCTTGCGTAGACTTTTCTCCTTGCAAGTCGTAACTGTCCTGTACGGGACTCGAGTCAATATTGGCCTCTGGCATTGGGTGGCTCCCCTGTGAGTCACTGATGACTTCTGGCTGGTTGTACATCATTGGGGTGGGACTCTGTGAATTACTGATAGTTTCAGGCACGTAGCGACTCCCTGGTGAGAGATCCAAAGAGTCACCGACCTCTTGAAGCAGAATACCGTTCTCTGGTTCGAAATAGTCGATCGTGGAACTTTCCTTCGGCGCCAGGTGCCTAAGCGATACTATCTCTTCCCGGCCGTTTGGAAATCGTATATGGGCGTACTGTGGGTTGCAGCTAATAAGTTCAACCTCTTGTACCAATGGGTCAAATTTTGAAGATCTTACAGGTGATTTTAGTAATACTTTCCCTGGGTTCTGTAGCCAAGTAGGCAAGGATGTTCCCGTTGGCGATCTTCTGTTGAATTTGAAGATCCGTTCGTGTGGAGTTTCATTAGTAGAAGTACACAGTAATGATCGAATTGAATGAAGTGCCTGAGGCAACACAGATTCCTACTGTGATAGTTCCAACTTCCCTGAGTCCAATGCTAATAAAATAGCCTGCCACAAAGTTTTATTCAGCTTTTTTATTTGCCCATTTCCTTTTGCAGTGTAGGGCGTTGTCCTGCTAGTGGCTATGCCCTTAGAATGTAGATATTGTGTAGTTTCTGTGGACATAAATGTGCCACGATCAGAGTGGATGTAACTGGGTGTTCCAAAGAGGAAAAATAACTGGTCGAAGCACTTTATCACTGTCTTAGATGTCATATCAGGACAGGGAAAAGCGAATGGAAACCGCGAATATTAGTCAATCATTGTTAATAAATACTTGTTCCGAGTAGCTGATGGCAAAGGACCTTTAAAGTCAACACTAATTCTTTCAAACGGCTGTG
This sequence comes from Biomphalaria sudanica, assembly GCA_036873155.1. Classification (NCBI taxonomy): domain Eukaryota; kingdom Metazoa; phylum Mollusca; class Gastropoda; family Planorbidae; genus Biomphalaria; species Biomphalaria sudanica. Next base: position 3,806,052 of record JAZGLO010006701.1, read on the forward strand.
TGGCCTTTATGAGCGTACCTGCAAATTCCTTATAGAATTGCGGTTTAATTCTATTGCAGGTTCTGCATTGTTGAATGGTCTGTCTGACCTCTTCAACCGAGAAGGGTAAGTTCTTTGACCTGACATAATGTAGAAGTCTAGTGACACCTGGATGGCACAGGTAGTCATGGTACGTCTTCAGGCTACTTTGTTTCGTCATGTTGCACAGTGCCCTCTAGACAAGGTGTCTGCTGCTGTGTTGGCGTTCCCAGGTCTATACTGTATATCAAACTTGAAGCCTGCCAGTTCCAATTTCTACCTTTGTATCTTATCGTTTTTAATTTTCTTGTCATGAGTGTCTTTAAATATGTATGAAATAGACCGCTGGTCCGTAATAAGGGTAAAATGATTGCCACACAAATAATGCTTCCATTTGCGTATAGCATTATTGCAGTTGCTTCTTTCTCTATGGCAGATTGATGCCTTTTACTAGGTGAAAGAGTTCTAGAGAAGAATGCAATAGGTCTTCCATCCTGATTTAAAGTGGCTGCTACTGCGATGTCAGAAGCGTCAGTTTCCACAATTAAAGGATGGTCATACTTTATGGTGAAAACTGCTGCTTTCTGCAATTCTTCTTTCAAGTCTTCCAACGCTGTTTTTACTTCTGTAGGTACAGGAAAATTTGATTTTTCATTATAGGATACAATTTGTCGGAGAAATTGGGTAGCCAGTGAGCATAATATGCCAAAAGTCCTACAATCCTTTTCTGAGACTTTAGATCTTTTGGAGGTGACAAATCTCGCAGAGCTTAAAATCTATCAGGGTCCGGCTTCAAATGTCCTTTGGATATTTCATATCCAAGCAGCTTTACCTTCTTAGTAGCAAATACACTTTCACTTTCGTTGAAAGTTATTCCGTATTCCAGAGCTACCTTCTGAAAATGCAACAGATTTTTGTTATGAGAGTCTACATCTGTACCACATATTGTTACATTGTCGACATAGGCAAACGTGTCAGACAACTTTTCTTTTTCTATAATAGTGTCTATGGTTTTCTGGAAGCAAGCTACACCGTTAGTGACCCCAAAGGGTATTCTGCAAAACTGGTAGAGTTTACCGCAAGCTTCGAAAGCTGTGTATTTCTTTTCGCTCTGTTGGATAGGTATTTGGTGATAAGCACTGTCCAGATCCAATGTGCTAAAGATTTCATACCTGGAAATTTTCTCCACCATTTCATCCACTCTTGGCATGGGGTAAGCGTCCAGGTAAGTAAATCTATTTATAGTTTGGCTATAATCAACGACCATTCGCTTTTTGTGCCGCTCATTGGTCGTGACAAGGACTTGAGCTCTCCAATGTGATTTGGAAGGTTCAATGATACCGTTTCGTATCAATTTCTCAACTTCAGCTTTAATAAATTGTGTGTCTTGGAAGGTGTAACGACGAGATTTAGTAGCAATAGGTCTGCAATCAGGGGATAAATTTGCAAACAATTGTGGTGCCTCTACCTTAACAGCATTGAGCGAGCAAACATGAAATGCAGGTCGACCACCGTTGAATGGAATTATCAGTTCTTTGTGTAATGCGAGGAAATCTAACGCAAGCACTACATCAGTGCAAAGTTTATCTAGTAACGAAAGTTTGAATTGATTGTAAACTTCCCCTATGTATTTTAGCGATGCAAACATGTGGCCTCTTGTGACGCTTGACAGTTGAGATGACGCCATAGAAATTTTGTGCTTTGAACGTGTCACTGACCAATCGAACTCTCTTGGTATGTTTGAAGAAATGTAGCTTTCCCCGCTACTTGTATCAATTAGGGCTTTTAGGTTCACGCCATTTACAGAGATGTGTACTGTTGATTTAGTTAAACCAGGTACAGACGAAGTAGCAATTAGTGATGTTAGATGTGTAGAGTCCTTAATGCAGCTACAATCTTTACAAGGTTGTCTTTTAATCTCGTAGCCAGAAGATGTTTTGACTTTTGTTTTGGTTATAGGTGTGTTGCGAGACCTGCAAACCTTCGAAAAATGTCAATTTTTCCCGCAAGAATGACACATGCAATCTTTGGCAGGGCATTTCGCTCTGAGATGCCGACTACCTCCGCAAAAGAAATATTTAGTATTCACTGTTGCGAATGTTTCTGAGTCCACCATTTCTTCGGTTGAGATTGCCGATGACGAAAGAGATGACTCTACCAATTGAGAAGGAGCACTAAACGAACTGGATTCTTTTTGGGCCATGTCGAGTGTCTTGGCAATATCTAAAGCCATTTCCAAGTCAAGGATCTTTTCTCAAGTAGCCTCTGTCTAATTACACTCGAACGCATGCCGCTAACAAAGTCATCGCGAATGGCATCCTCTTCATTTTTGTCAGCACTAACAGCTCGGAACTGACAATCTCTGGCCATCACTCTCAGCTTGTGTACAAATTGATCAAGACTTTGATCGACTTCTTGTTTGCAAGTTGCAAGCAAATGTCTGGCCAATGTTTCTTTTGGGGCCTTCACAAATAAATTCTCAAGAATAGATTTTGCTTCTGAGTATTTAGAACAGGTAGAAATATTCTGATCTTATCTTATCTTATCTTATATAATACAGACGTTACTTCAAAAAAGAAGATGATTACGTCCTAAGCGTCATGCATTTAGTCATGCATATTAACCAATGACTTAAATTCTGCCAAGTCACTGGTTTTTCTGGCTAGCTCAGGCAACCCATTCCATGCTCTAATAGCACTAGGGAAGAAGGAGTATTTGTACAAATTTGTCCTAGCATATGGGACGAGGAATGTGCCTTTATTTTTGTGTCTTTCAGAGTATTTTATTAAATTTTGTTTTTGTATTTGAAGATTATGGTTCAGTGTTTTATGTATGATTGCTACTTTACTTTTGAGTCTTCTGTCCTGAAGGCTTTCTAAATTTAGTGATTTTACTAATGGTGTTACCCTAGTCAAATGTGAATATTCGTTTGTTATGAATCTCACTGCTCTATTTTGTGTTTGTTCCAGTTTCTTAATGTTTTCTTGAGTTGAGGGGTCCCACACGGTGGATGCATATTCTATTATTGGCCTAACCAAGGTTAAATAACATTTTAGTTTTATGTTCTTATTTGATTTATAGATATTTCTTTTAATAAACCCTAATGCTTTGTTGGATTTTTTTATAGTTTCATCAATATGTGGATTCCATGACAGTTTTTCATTTATTATAACACCTAGGTATTTTGAGTTTTTAGTCTGTGTTACTGGTTTGCCATGAATAAGATAAGTGGAATTAATTTGTTTTAGTTTTTTTGTTACTCTTAACAACTGACATTTTTCTGGGTGGAAAGACATGCTGCAATTTGATTCCCATTTCTGTAATTCATCTAATTCTCTTTGTAAAATATCTGTGTCTTGTTTTGTTTTTATTGTTCTATATATTATGCAAATAATCTGACTTTTGTTACTGAACTAATACAATTTGGTAAATCATTTATGTAAATTAAAAATAGTAGTGGACCCAAGACTGTTCCTTGAGGTACACCTGAGTTTACTGTTATTGGTGTTGATTTAGAGCCATTTATGATATAAGGATGGAGACACAAAGTTGCATAGCGGGGCAAAATGTTCGCTTTCACTAGCCCCTACCTTCGTTGCGAATCTGTCAAAACAAGAAATCCAATGTTTCCATGTAACTGAAGCATTAGTTGAACTAGGATCAGCAGCCAGTCTATTGGGACGCGAAAACTTGTCCATTTAAGACTGGTCACGATTTACAGACTACGATAATGCGAACACTATTACAAATACTAGCACGATTACAAGCACGTGTAACACACATTTAACGATTACTCTAGAGGGTATCTTGGGTTAAGGTCTCCTCATTATCATCACGGCAATATGGTAACCAATATGGCAGGGAGCTGAGAATAGGTTTTAGAGTTATTTACAAACTTTTCTTTCTACAAACAATAAAAGGAACTAATTCAACTTATACCACTGTCATGTAACATTTTTTTCCTTTGTTCAAAATACCAAACAAAATAATTACCAATAGTAATTAACTAATTGGCTAATTTAAAAAAATTGATTCTTGTGTTGGCTTGTAAAAGAAATAATTGTACAAAATTTCAGCATGATCCGAGATTGGGTGTTGGAGAAATAACGTGTACAAACCTTTTACCAGACCGACAGAGTGAGTTGATATAAGCTTTGTAATAAAAGCTTGTTGCAGCTGACACAACTGTAAATTAGTACTACATACTTTGGTCTGTAATAACACACTATTCAAGTGAGATAAGGTATTTGTCTGCGGTAGCAAACAGAGTAGTACGTGAATAATGTTTTAGTTCAGCCGTTGCCCTCCCCCCCTTTTCCCCTCTGGCAAGGAGCTCGTACGTTTTTGTTCTGCCTAAGGGAACAGAAAATGACTCTTACCAATTTCAAACTTTAAAACAAAAAGTCACTAAGTACCGTATTTAGTGTTTCATCGTTCTAAACGTATTTAAGGCCTGCACAACAAACTTGATGCAGAACAATTCAGTTCGTCTCTCTGACCTTAGAACGGTATAATTTCTGTCGGATCAGGTACGATCCTTTTTGATGAAGTCTTTTGCATGAAGAAAATAGGCCCACTACACGTTATTCTTTATACTATACGATCGAGACCACTTCAAACATGCCTCTAATGTCTCACACTTCACTTTGATCTGTTTCATCTTTCCTAGAATTTTAAAACATGCGCTCATCTTACTTGGAAAAAAAATCATTGTAGACGCAAGGCGTATGAACATATGAAGCCCAGAATGCCGGAAAACGCTTGGAGTGGGGCTCCGGCAAGGACCCGTTAGGGAGTTTGCATCACTTCCCCAAGACCTATTTGCTGTCAAAGGCTGGCGCGAATGTATTTTTTTTTGTCTGGGGGTCGTCAGTAGTAAAAGAAACACTTGTTTCGTAATTCCACGAATATGGTCCAAACCGTAAAACATTTATAATTTTTTAAAATAATAATCTTTACTTGGAAGAGTTAATATTGAAGTAGTTACTGAATCCAGTTTTTTTTTGCAAATAAATAACATGTCCGATAAGTGTATCATTCATTTAATTAGTACGTATAAGTACAGTTTTAATCTATAAGTTACACTTAGCAATCTACAGTCAATGTTGAAACTGTCCACCGGTAGGCAGTAGGCCTGGCAACATGCTAGCATACGACGCTGTAGGCCAATATTGTGGAACAAAAACTTAATCTCACCTTACCTCACCTTTTCGTACACCTGTTATTTAGAGAGCTAAATATTATGCACTAGGATTTTTTTTTATTATAACTCAGAAAAACAGTTGTTACTTTTCCCTCCCCCTTTTTCCCTTTTCATTTTTTCTTTACATGCCATCTTACAGGAACAGCAGAAAGAAGTCTAAAAAAAAGCTTTAAATAACGCAGTCAATTTTAGATGTATACTCTCTAACGAAAGACGTCGTTGTGAATAATTGACAAACCTACCGCCATTAAGTGAAAATGGCTACATTCCTTAGAAAGTCAGAAAATGGGATTGATGGCTTTGAGTTTCTTTTATGAACCTTCAGTTTCCCCGAGTGGTAGCTTTGTTCGTCTCTGCAGATTGAATAGTACACAAATATGTGAAAGTAGAAAACATGGATGTTTTGCGACAGGATGAACTTGAAATGAGATTAAATTAAAACATCTAGACTAGATTCACTCGATGTATGCATTAGCCGTCGTACAATGGATTTGCTTGATTGTAATCTCCTTTTCAACTAGTGATGACTTTCAGTGCCCAGCTGGCTTCCTTCCTCCTGGGTGCATCCACGAGTGTAAAGACGGCTATTACGGTGTTAATTGCTTGTCATCCTGCTCCTTGTTTTGTTTCAACGCCTCGTGCAGGCCTCAAAGCGGGGAGTGCTACCATTGCCAGGTGGGCTTTCAAGGCCCAATGTGCTTAGAGAAGTGCAGACATGGTTACTACGGAGCCAACTGCTCACAAATGTGTCCTCCGAACTGCGAGAATGGACACTGCGACCCGTTCACCGGGTACTGCCTGCGTTGTAACGACGGTTATAGTGGATCAAAGTGTGAAATTGTTCAGCGCCTTCAGGGCGGTGTGGCTGTAGCTATCAGTGAGTCCCCTGAAAAGGCAAATGACCACACCATTCTCTATATCAGCATATTAGTAATCACAATAACCCTACCAGTCTGCACAGTGAGCTTATGGGTTTTTCTCCTCAAGAAGAGATTTAAGAACATGTACTACAAAAGGTTTTTGCAGAGAGAGGACTCCAAAATCTATACAAGAAATAATGACGTACCTCTATTTTTGGAAGGCAGCAAGAAATGTTTCCAAAACTCTCCATCTACGCACAAGAAAAAGATTCCTAAGCATGAGTTCAACTCTGTTGGCAACAAGCGAGGGCCTGCAGGTGGGAAGAGCAGAGAGAAGCTCAGTACCCAAACATCATTCGTCAAGGACGAGGAGCAAAATTGTCTTAAGGAAGTGGTGCATCTTTTAAAAAATAACAGTCCAGTCCAACTTTCGCAAGCAGCAAATTACTCTTCAAACCTCTTTTTTAAAACTCCTAACCCAGAAGCTAAATTGTCTGCGAATTCTTCCCAAACAATGCAAGATCAGGCGCCCAAACTGGAAGACGTCCAGGAGAGCCAGGTAAAAGCTCAACTAAAAGAGCTGGCTAACCAAGCAGCCAGTGCACAGCTTATCTCGAGGCCGGTGCCCAGCTCTGCTCACGAGGATCTTGTCAAAATGACAAGTGAAAATAATGTCGCACCGGAAGTTGAAGTCGATTACAGATCGCAGAACGATCTTGGGGTGAAGGCTAAACACAACTCGAGAAAAAAAATAAAAGTAGTAAGTAAACTGAACAATGCTTGTAAGTGGTTCTATCCACTCTGTAGTTATGGGACCTCTGGTTCTAGCAACTCTATGATTCTAACACCTCTGTTGATTTAACACCTATGTTGTTCTAATACCTATGTTGTTCTAACACCTCTGTTGTTCTAACACCTCTGTTGTTCTAATACCTATGTTGTTCTAACACCTCTGTTGTTCTAACACCTCTGTTGTTCTAATACCTATGTTGTTCTAATATCTCTGTTGTTCTAATACCTCTGTTGTTCTAATAACTCTGTTGTTCTAACACCTCTGTTGTTCTAACACCTCTGTTGTTCTAACACCTCTGTTGTTCAAACACCTCTGTTGTTCTAACACCTCTGTTGTTCTAATACCTCTGTTGTTCTAATACCTCTGTTGTTCTAATACCTCTGTTGTTCATATACCTCTGTTGTTCTAATACCTCTGTTGTTCTAATACCTCTGTTGTTCTAATACCTCTGTTGTTCTAATACCTCTGTTGTTTTAATACCTCTGCTGTTCTAATACCTCTGTTGTTCTAATGCCTCTGTTGTTCTAATACCTCTGTTGTTCTAATACCTCTGTTGTTCTAATACCTCTGTGTTTCTAGCTCAACTGCACCCACCCTCCTTTAGCCAAACTCCAGTTCCCTTTTCAAATATTTTTTTTAAATCCCCCCAAAGTCAAAACAATGCTTCGTAAGCACTTAGGAGCTAGAGTGATTATTGGAAATACAATTTCTTAAAGCTGACTCTAAAAATAACACTCATCTACCTGGCTGTTTAAAAAACTACAACATAAGGTTAAGATTATGTTTAGGCTACGACTTAGGAATAAATTTTATAAAATAGATTTGTTTACTAGTGTGAGCTTGCGCTCCCAGAGCTATTTTTATATGTATTTTTGTTGTATAGGTTAGAGCTATTTTTATATATTTTGTATTTATAGGTTAGTGTCAGATTTTATACTTGTACTTCCGCTTATTTTTATATAGGTTAGTGCGGGATAGTATAAAAAGTGATGTACATGCTGTTTTAAAACAGTTGAGTGTACATTTGACCAGTGGTCAGTACAGTATCTCTGTCTGTGTGACAGCTGAAGATCTTTGCGGTCTGTCGTGTAATTATTTTATTATTCTGTACCTGGGACGGCCTTTTTGCATTTATGTATTGCAGGCTATTATTACTGCTGCTTTATTGCTGCCGCAAATAGCTGTTTTATTGCTGTTGCTTTATTGCTGTCGCAGTTAAGCTGTATGCCTGCTTTATTGCTGTTCATATTTATAGATCTAGTTTCAGTTGTAGATTGTAGTAAAGACATAAAGTGCATTAGTTGTGGAGTATTGTAGATCTATTTCTAGACAAGTTTATTGTAAGGTGTTAGTGTAGATCTAGGTCTAGTGAAGTAGTTGTAGTGATATACTTAGATAGTTGGTTGGGTTAGTTTGTTAGTGTTTGTAGTAGCATAGATCTAGAGGATTTTAGTTAGTTGTTGGGTTCAGTAGTAGTGGTTAGTGTACATATTATATTTAATTATTTATATATTTATCCCTGATGTAAATAAAGCTCATTTTTAGTATTTAATTTCAAGTAAAGTTTCGTTGGTGCTTTCATTTAGTTTAGGTTAGTATAGTCTAGTTGTTTGGTTACATGGGTGACTCTAGCCCCTAGGTCACAGGTGCACAGATTGAGCCCACCCAGTATCGCTAACATTTGCCTACTGTTATAAAATCTATATTGAGCAGAGAATGGTCTCTCTTGCGCCTCCTGACCTGCGCACACAAATATTTATTTTTATCCTCTTATTCTAGAACGAACAACTTTTTAAGTTACAAAATTTGTTTTCAAATTAAATAAGGCTACAAAGATAAGGCTACAAAGATAGTTTGTCTATGAATTAAGAACTATCAACAACTACAACCCTATCTCCGTCAATATTAAAAGAGTCGTGTACGCAAAGTCTGATTTGAGTAAGTAGAGGCCCTTGGGCAAAGTTTTGTAAAGGTCCTTCCAACTTTTTGGAAAGCTTTAAGAAGAACTCCACTCATTTATAACAGTAGGCGACGTCTCTCTAAAAGCATGCCATATTTCATATTAAAAGGTCATAAGACATGTCTATGTTAGAAGCACGCTATTCTACACGCTGATACTAAGATTTAAAGAACTGTCGGTAAAATTGCGGGGGAAAATGTATTACAGAAAGTGTTCGCTTTATTTTTGTGAAGAAACGTAGTTCTTAGTGCTAAGTAGATCTCTACTACTCTCTCTAGTTCTTGGTGCTACGTAGATCTCTACTACTCTCTATGTTTCTTAGTGCTATGTAGATCTCTACTAATCTCTCTGTTTCTTAGTGCTAAGTAGATCTCTACTACTCTCTCTGTTTCTTAGTGCTAAGTAGATCTCTACTACTCTCTATGTTTCAGAGTGCTATGTAGATCTCTACTACTCTCTCTGTTTCTTAGTGCTAAGTAGATCTCTACTACTCTCTCTGTTTCTTAGTGCTATGTAGATCTCTACTAATCTCTATGTTTCTTAGTGCTAAGTAGATCTCTACTACTCTCTCTGTTTCTTAGTGCTATGTAGATCTCTACTAATCTCTATGTTTCTTAGTGCTAAGTAGATCTCTACTACTCTCTATGTTTCTTAGTGCTATGTAGATCTCTACTACTCTCTCTGTTTCTTAGTGCTAAGTAGATCTCTACTACTCTCTCTGTTTCTTAGTGCTAAGTAGATCTCTACTACTCTCTATGTTTCTTAGTGCTATGTAGATCTCTACTACTCTCTCTGTTTCTTAGTGCTAAGTAGATCTCTACTACTCTCTCTGTTTCTTAGTGCTAAGTAGATCTCTACTACTCTCTATGTTTCTTAGTGCTAAGTAGATCTCTACTATTCTGTATGTTATCAGCACTCGCATGGAACACGAGGAGCAGGGAAAGAACAGACAGCTGTGACCACACCACAAAGGGAGACAAGCGCTGTTGACACAAAGAAACGTAAGTTATTCAATTCTTGACTTGTGTAGAATCAATATCTGAAAGAGGGTCAGACGTTTCTTAAGAGACCCAATAAATGGGGGGGGGGACAACAAACGTTTGACGGGAAGCGAAATGTCAAGATGGTGACAACATTTGTAGAATCAAGGCTGTAGGCATGGAGGTAAAGCGCTTAGCATCAAGGCTGTAGGCATGGAGGTAAAGCGCTTAGCATCAAGGCTGTAGGCATGGAGGTAAAGCGCTTAGCTTCCGAACCGGGGGTCCCGGGATTTTTAATTTCGGGACGCTTGTGCGCCTCTGAGTCCACCCAGCTCTATTGATTACCTAACATTATTTGGGGAAAAGTAGAGGCGACTGGTCGTTGTGCTGACCACATGACGCCCTAGTAAACCGTGGGTCACAGAAACACATGACCTTTACTTCATCTGCACTATAGATTGCAAGGTCTGAAAGGGGAACTTTAGAATCAAGATTAGCCGTTACAGAAAACTTCAGCGCCATATTTGTCTACAGCTCATTATTCATCCTATTAAAAAAGGCACCTTTTGAAAAATGTTTAACTTGAAAAATATTCTAATATGAATTTACAGGCCCTTACTACATTGCAAATACAACCAAAATAAAGTATTTCTTAAAATAATTATGCAAATCATGTGCAATTATATAAACTCTGTCGCCTTATTTGATAATTCTGTTTTAAAACGTCGTGTTTTCTCTTCTGGAAAAGGGGAGGGGCAGTAGAGTGAAAACAATTAATCCTCTCTCCTTTTTATAATTTCTGCTAATGATTAAATTTGGCATTAAAGTATATGGGTGGGGGGGGGGGGGCGACTCGATAGAATTCAATTTATAGCATATATAGATTATATTAGTGATAGATTTATTTTTAATTTTGTAATTTTTTAACTAAAAAGAAAAAGTATTGGTTTGTCCAATGTGCGAAGGGCAATTGCATGTATCGCCCCTCCCACCTGGAAAAAAACTTGTTCATTTAACTTTAAAAATTATATAATTTTAGATTAGAGTGTGTGTGTGACATAATATATAAATGGGTTCAAATATCAATATGTAGCTTATCTTATATAGATATTTTGTTCACAAATTTTGATTTCTCCATAAAAATAGGACCCTTTGGAGTGGGGAGCAGTAGGAGCAATCGTCCCCCCCCACCACCTCACCGAATCGGCTGGGGAAGGGGGGGAGACGAGTGATGGGGGGGGGCGCTCGCCCCTACCGCCCCCTCCCCCCTGGATTCGCCAGTGCTTAATGGTTTCCTTTACGGTGAACTAAATAAAATACTAATGGAATTTCTCAAATGAATATATTTGTGGTATGCTATCTGAACTGTCCAGGGCTCGAATCCTGTCCACTGCCATCCTCCGCCGTCATGTAGAAGGTTTGGGCTTGGATATAAAAATGTTCAAATATAAAGAAACATGTGAAATAAGTCAAACAAAAACCAAATAGTTCATAGATTCATTTTGTGTTTCAAACAACAACTCTTGGCTCGATGCACTCGTAAGTTTAGAACACGTGTTGATAGTTTGCAATGTTTTTTTATTTATTACAATAATAATAATAATAATAATAATAATAACGTTTCTATTTATGTGTGATTTAATAATAATAAAAAGGTCTTTCTTTTTTTTTTTTTAAACAGTGACGGACAAAGTTGAGGAAAAAAAGCCAGCGTGTAACGTGGATGTGACCTCAGGTCAGCTAGACCAATTACCGGACAATGTGTATCACGAAACAACCCAAGCAAAGACACCAAGGAAGACATTTTTCAATAACTGGAGAGCTTTTTTTGCTTCTTTAAGGCGTCGCTATTCTCCAAGCGATACGTCCAAAACTTGTCAACAAAGTTTGGCCACGAAGCAGACAGACGAACAATCTGCTCTAGAAGCAGTGGACAATCCTCTCAAAGTGAAAAGTGTACCAAATTTAACCTCAAAGTTATATAGGTCATTTAGTTTTCCGACAATCGTCAGTGACTACGTTAAGATCAAAGATAAGATCCAGGTCCAGAGTGCGCAGTCAGCACCTGGCATCAGACCCGCTTCCACTGAAGCCAGGGATTCAAGTCCAATTAGTCCTCATCTATGCCGACCACTTTGCTCGACACAGCTGAAGTCCAATCTGACCAGGTCTAGCACTTACTCGCCCCGATGTAATCTCAAAGTTTTGAACTCGTCGGAATCACGACAAGGCCGAAGTGAGATCAGGAAATATAGACGTGCAGTTCCTCAATTTGATAATTACATTGGAGTCAGGACTCAGGAGGATCAACTCTACTCTCGGGAACATCCTCATATATTGGCATCCTCTGTGTCTCAGCTTCCTGAACCTGGGTATTTTCCTCTCCACCCTTTTTGTATGCCTGTCGAGGTAAGTCTGCACAATGCACCTCTGGCTTACAATGTTGGCGGCTGGCCGTTCGCCTCATTTCTATACGCCAGTGGTCTTAAGTCGCCCAGTGCGCCGTTTTCTCCCTACCGCTTCATCAGACGACCTGTTCTCGAGGACAGCTTGGCAACCTTGAAGCCTGATGACCTGATCAGCATCACAGCTGAGTCTTCTGAAGACATGGTCACCTGCGACAGCTTGTCATTCCACTCGGAAGATACTGTTTTGGAAGATGAAATCTTTGAGTCTACGGCTAAACAAAATGATTTGAGTTTCAACTCGCAGAAATATCAAACAATGAAAAACTACTATAAGCAGAATCCCGAGACTAGACCTCAATTGTTAAGTAATGCCAACCCAAAAAAGGAACTTGAAAGTTCGACTCAGACGGGTTTGACTGGAGCTAAAGGAAAGATTCACGTCATTATGCCTGCGGAAAGAAACAAGGGGAAACACATTCAGTCTCAAATGTCTAAAGTAGTCCACCCTGCACACGTTGTATCTCCCAGCCCCGATCAAAGTTCTGGTCAGCATTTAAATATGAAATGCGCTATAGCGTCTTTATATCAGCAGTCTTGTGAGCAGGCGTTACCTTTTGATACATCTGTTAAGAATCGTAACTTTGTCAGATTCAGGGAGGAATATGATACAGAAGAAAATATCACAACTAAGAGGCAGTACAGTCCACGAGAGAATGAAACATGCATCCAGTTTTATGTTGAAAATGAAGAGCATTCCCCAACAGTGATCAGCCAAAGAGATGTATCTGAACAAGAGCTAAGGGACAATGTGGAAAACAAGCCTGAAAGTCTACAAGACGTTATTAGACCAGATGGCCGACATAGAGCTCCAGCTAGAAAGAATTGGAAAAAATATCGTGAAAACGAGTTGAGGACAGATGACAACAAACCTCCTAAAGGAATGTACCAAAGACAACATCAAAACCTTCATAATTATAACGAAAGTCAAATCGGTCAAAGGTCACCAGTTAATCTGCTGTCTCCAGAGAAAAGAGTCTCAGGCGATCAGTTTTCAAATAGACCCAGATATTATGCACACCTGAAACACAACAGGGGCGGGGAATCTAAAAAAGCATGGCTGCGCTGTCAAGATACAAGTTCAAATAGACATCAAAACATTGACACGTATGAGGTATGTTATGGTGAAAATAATAATTACCCCTCCCGCTGTCAAGGATCTTCCGGAACCCCGTTCAAAAGAGAAATGACACCACCGGAAAGATTTGACTGTATCGGCAACAAAATTACTAATTACAATGTAAGAGGTTTTGAAAATTCGTTGGATACCTGCCTAGTGCTCGATAAACACAATTATCATCCTTACACTAAAACACGCCATCGAAGTTTGGTAAGTCAAGCGACTAGTGAACAAAACTGTAAAGCAAGGACTTCGCACCAAACTGAACCTTCCATTGACAAGAAGTGCACAAATCAAAGCAAATCATCCGCTGTTCTATTTGATACAGAAAATGATGGATATTCCAAATGTGCTCTACGCCAAAGGACACATAACCCACCTGCTGTTTTGATCAATTCAGAAAATGATGGCAAGTTCCATTGCACTCCACGCCAAAGTGCATGTGATCTTTGTCAATATTCAGTTCAGCCTCATGACGGCGAGAAGTCGTACAGCAATAGTTTAGAGAACATTGACGACAACAGCAGATGTAACTTATTCTATGGCTGCTGTGAAGATCAAACCTGCAATGCCATGAATCTAAGTGGACACCTCCAAAGAGAAACACAAGCTGCACAAAGTAACTCCCCTTGCAGACTTTTAGATCCCTGCAAATCAAAACTGAAACGCACCAAGTTAGCTATAATAAACAGAAGTGACCGGGAATCAGATTCACTGTTAATAAAGAAGATTCTCTATTCACTTCCTATTAAACAAAACAGTCCATTCTGCAACTCCAAGGATCCAATGAGTCCGAAGTCTTCATTTAATAAGGCTCGTCTTGGAACTGTAAAAGGCAATCCTATCCCCAACACCTCTATTGAGCATACATTACTTGTCCTCACCAGATCGCCCAAGAAAAGCTCTGTTATTGCTTCTCCGAAAATGACGACGGGCTTAAAATGTAGCCATAGCAGACATAACTGGTCACCCAATCAAACTGATATTTTACCAAAAAGATCTTCTGGTAATGTACCACCAAAAAGACCTTCTGGTAATGTGCCAAGCCCTTGCGAATCAAAGCGCAAAAGCAGTCCCGCTATTATGCTTTTACTGAGCCGGGATAAAAATAACAAGCGTATTGTAAGTCCGACTGTTCATTACGTGCTGACGTCACCGAATTCCATCAACTGTTCATCCAGGAGGAAATCATCACATTTGAATCAATCCAAATGTGATCAAGTCGGTTCCAGCTATCCTATGCCATCTCTTTTAGAAAATGTGGTTCATAGTGAAGACATTTATAAAAACCGACAATTATTATCCGATGTTCCAAACCAGAATTCATTTCCAGAGTCTCAATGGAAAAACCAGGGTTGCTGTAGTTCATGTCCGATGTATCTACATCATCCGAAATCGGGCAACGATTTCCACAGCGCCCCACTGAAACTCGTTGTGACCGACCAAGGCGTTAACACACACGACCTTAGCGCCAGGGTGGATACAAGTTGTCAGTGCGATGTACCCAACCCGGAAGTGGATACAAGTTGTCAGTGCGATGTACCCAACCAGGAAGTGGATACAAGTTGTCAGTGCGATGTACCCGACACGGAAGTGGATAGAACGTGTTTTGCTGATCGCGATTTTACTTTCAACGGAGATACTGGGCCTGAAGAAAGAACTGAGTTTGTCTCCATTGCAGACGAAAGCACCGAATACTTTTTTGACGCTATGGATTACAAACAGTTTGAAAGCGGAACTCTGCCAACTAAATCTCTTAGTGCAGCTCCGGTCAAAGACTTCTCCAGGACACCAGCGCATTCGACAAATAAGTGCGGCACGTGTGAACACGTGTCCTCCAATGTTAATAAAAGTCAAAAGCATAATACTATGTGTCAATTAGCAGTTGTTCCAAGTAAACCCCCTGACAAACAGGCTAAACTGACCAAGAAAGGAGCCAGAAGCTGTGAATGTAAGACTAGATGTCACAGGGAGAAGAGACTAGCGAAAGACGTCGCTTTTAGGTTTGCGTCTCATGGATCGATGGCTAGAAATGTCCATGACGTTGAGATGACAGAAATGAGCTTTTTGTCTGCCGCTCGTGACGAGACTGTTTATCGCAGAAGCGTAGTTCGAAGTCAAAGCAAGCGGCACGAGTTGCGATCACGCCAGAAAATCGATGCCCAAGAATTTTATCCAGCAGAAGAGAGCACGAGCTAACGGTCAAAGTTTTCCAGGCGGACAGGTCAAAAGTCAATTAACAAGAGTAGGAATGACCCCACCCTCCCTTTTTTTAAAAATATATATTGCTCTTGTTCTAGCTAGGTGTCAATAAAGTAAACAGGTCGACAGTTACCTAAACATGAACACCAATCATTGTAACAGAACCCTGTTAGTAACATAGCTACAATGGAGAGAGGTAAAAACACATTCAAATAAAAAAAAGACTATTAGCTTTTTGGTAGTTTGGATTTTAATGTGTTCATTATGATATTCCTATACTGTAGTAATGACCTCAGTGACCTGTATACAAGATATTAACTATACTAACGATACTAACTATAACCCGCGCCCCCTCCATGCTACCTCTCAATCAGTAGGCCATTTCACGCACACTGACAGGAAATAGGCTTTTTGGGTGCATTTGTTAATTTATATAGTACCAGGTGACCGAGCCTCGCTTAGTTCAGTAATTTGTCGAGGAAAGACTTTTACTTATTTTGGAAACATTTTTGTACTGACAAAAATGAGCGATCGGGAAAAGACTCCCAATCCGAAGAGTTGCTGTTGTGTTGTTGTTTTAGTTCTAAATGTCGATGTACATGGCGATTATAATAGAAAGTCTCTTAAGTCCCCTTACAGAATATGCGTAGGACGTAATCATTTTTTTTGTTGATGTAACGTCTGTATTTCATAAGATAAGATATACGGTAGTGTAGAAAACCGCAGCTCACGTCGAGTAGTTTACATTGCATCTTTCGACTAGAAGTATTGGGCTATTATTGGCTTATAAGAAAGTTTTTGCAGTGTAACTTCTCAAATGGTTACGTTCAGACATTAATATTGCAGTTAGTATATTCATTAAATTTTTAGTACGAAACATCAAGGGATGCAATATTTCTTGGGTAAAACATGGACTTTTTTACTTTTAGCAAAATAAAATGGCAGAACGACTTAAAAACAATGCGTTAGTATTCTAAAGAAGGATTTATCAAATCATATTTTGGACCAAAAAAAGTCAGTGTCTACGGTCTACCAGTGGTTCTCTCAACCCTTCTATATGGATCTGACACACGGGTACTATACATAAAGCAACTAAGACTTCTTAAACGCTTTCACCAAACATGTTTGCGCTCCATCATGTACATATGGTGGCAAGACCGCACTACAAATAGTAATGTCTACCGACAGTATGAGAGTTCTTATGGTCCGACAGTTACGCTAGAGAAAGCACTATCCCGTATGGGGGGGGAGGGGGAAGAACGTTTGCAAAAGGCAGCCTTTTTTTGTAGCTGATAAGTCGTACACGTAACAGAGATGTCCCACAGAAATACTTTAAAGACCAGCTTAGGCAATGACTTGCTTTAACTGATATAGAAGAGGGTATATAAAAGAGCAGACGTAACAAAAGCTTCTGGACCAGACACAATTAGTGGCAAGCTGATCAAGCTATGTGCTGAGCAAATCTCTTCTATCTTCTGTCATATCTTTAACCAGTCATTGCAAACGTGCGTAATTCCACACATCTGGAAAACTTCAGAGATCATACCAGTGCCTAAGAAACCAAAAATAGATTGCTTAAATGATTTCCGCCCAGTAGCACTAACACCTATTGTTATGAAATGTTTTGAAAAATATATGCTAAAACAACTTGTAGCAAAAGTCAACAACAGCCTAGACCCTCACCAATTTGCATACAAAGCAGCTAGAGGAACTGAGGATGTCATTCTATTGCTTTTGGACCAGCTTTATAAGCATCTCGATATACCCAAAACATACGCACGAGTCCTCGTAGATTTCTCCTCGGCTTTCAATACCATACAGCCACATCTAATGATAAACAAACTGAGTAACTTAAATGTAAGCCCTTACTTACAAGCATGGGTTCTAAACTTTTTAACCCAACGGCCCCAGTATGTTAAAGTCAACAACACCAAATCGTCAACTCGAGTACTATGTACGGGTGCTCCACAAGGTTGTGTACTTTCTCCTGTACTATACACTCTTTACACTAATGACATAAGAAGCATCTATGACTCAGTTAAACTCACTAAATTCGCTGATGATACTGCCATAGTCGGTCTTATTTCAGGAGACGAAACTCAGTATCGAAGCTCGATAGAAGAGTTTACAAACTGGTGCACCGACAACTTTCTAGAACTGAATGTAACAAAAACTAAAGAACTTGTAATAGATTTTAGAAAGAAAAAACAAACTATACGTGAACTGCAAATAAACACTACATCCATAGAACAAGTAAAGGCATATAAATATCTAGGTGTTATCATCAACAACAAGCTTTCATGGGAAGACCACCTTGGAACTCTGACAAAGAAGGCAGCCCAGCGACTCTTTTTTCTATACAAACTCAATAGCTTTAAACTAAGCAAGAAGATCCTTGAGACATTTTACCGCGCGACTATGCAGAGTCTGCTAACATAAGGAATAACTTGTTGGCAAGGCAACGCCTCATCTAAACTGTTGCGACGTCTAGAAAAAATCATTAAAAAAGCATCTAAAATTACACTTACAACACTGCCACATTTAAAGGAGCTTTTTGAACAAAAGTGCCTAAGAAAAATCGAAAAAATCTTGGAAGACAACTGCCACCCGCTCCATCAGAACTACGACAGGTCGTCGCGAAGTGGGCGACTGCTGTCAATCAAAACAAGAACAGAGCGGTACAAAAACTCGTTCGTACCTCACTCGGTCAGACTCTATCACGCCACTCGTTGATCAGGGAACATGAAATGCACCAAGATACCTGTGTGTAGTCGCTGAATGAACTCTTTATGTTGTCTGTTGTATTTGTGTGTATTTTTCTGTTGTGTTGTCTTTATATGAGAAACGAGTCCTTGTAATCACAACAAATTTCCGTAAGGATCAATAAAGCAGTCTTAGTCTTAGTCTTATCTGACTGCAGGCGGCTTCAGAACGAGATGGTTGGAGATTTTTTTTTATATATTCTTCCATTATTACTAGACCTGTCTATGGGCCATCTGTTATCATCAATTGACACAACCCCACAATAAAGTTGTGGCTCAGTTTACACACTCGTTATTAAAACGAATTTGAAACTTTTAAAATGATCACAAAATACTTTCCAATTAAAAAATCAATCAAGAAACATATACTATTAATATACTTTCAAGCGAGGTTTCATTCTCAGTCTGAATATCTTATAATCGTCATTCTTTATAATGTCTAGGTAAATTATGAAACAGTTATTTCTAGAATATGGATTTCACAATTTGCCGGTAACACATAATAGCTGATACCCGTGCTTCGCTAGGTTGATTTTTTTTTTTTAACCAGAGCACTTTTTTGTTTGCATCCCTCTCCCTACTCCATTTTGGCTGAACAAAAATAGTCTCCTGGAAATCCCCTTTTCCAGTTTAGTCCTTGTTTGTCTCCCACCCCCCCTGATGTAACGTGTAAGAATAAACTATCTTTGTGTCTTCCTTAGAACAGTTCAGTAGAGAAACCATTTCTCACAATGTAGTATTTCCCCTTTTCATTCTCACACAATGATATTTCTTTGGTTCGGTCTAGATTTGGTCTTAAGATCCAGTCCTTATCTATACACACGTCATTTAGTCGTTACAAAGCTTACATAATCTCAATCTGTCTGTTTCTTAGTCTGTCTGGGAAAACATGTCTACACGTTCTTTATCCGAAACCCTATGTCGGATCAAACTGAAATATTGCACAATTATTTCTTTGACCTGACAATAAAAGAATTAATAAAAACAAAATAGTTAATTAACTATTTTTAATTATTTTTTTGTTTGGTATCAAACAAGGTTTTTAAACTAACATTTACCCAGATAAATTCTTCCCCCCCCCATTATAAAACGTGTTTAAAATTGTGTATTTAATCTTGAAACAAAGGGGAAAAAATAATTATTGTATTCTATTGTATTGTTTCTAATTTACATAAAATTAGTAGGCTATGTTTTCCAACTGAGGCTGGGGGCCCTTCAGGTCATAGTAAGTTTTTATGTGGCCAACACACCTTAATGAGTTTGACATG
Source organism: Biomphalaria sudanica (assembly GCA_036873155.1). Lineage (NCBI taxonomy): Eukaryota > Metazoa > Mollusca > Gastropoda > Planorbidae > Biomphalaria > Biomphalaria sudanica. Next base: position 3,825,683 of record JAZGLO010006701.1, read on the forward strand.
CAATCGGCCTCATTCAAGTCAGAATTTCATGGACAGTAGGTGGGCGGAGGGTGGTTGGAGGCTGGTCTAATAAAACGGCTTTAACGATTTTAGAGAACGAGAAAATATTTATCTTAAACGGACTACACATTTTTTGGAAATTTCCATAATTGATTCAAGAGTTTTAAAACATTATTGTTCATAAACATTGTGCGCATCGTCATCTAAGTCTAGCTCTAAAGGCTTATCATTGGAATATTATAAAGTCTCATAGAACTCTACATACCTATGCTTAACCAGGTTTCTTTCTCGAGGAGGACGGATTGGACTGGTAAAAATATGTTCCATTTTCTGAACTCTACCATTCCTGAGTTAGAGAAAACTGATGGCTCCATACGTTGTAGAAAGGAGGCACTGTCCTTTTTGTGTTTTTAATCTATTCAATGTAGCATCCTTGGAAATTATTTTCTATTTATTTAAAACTCTCAATCTTCCTTGTCACGTATCAATGTCAAATAATATAATAAAATAATATCTAGATCTAGAGATATACAGCATACAGAATCCTCGGCTTCACGGTTACAAGATCTCAGCACTTCTGACAATTCGGCAAAGATCAACTAACAGACAGTGATAGTAAAGCTCTTTAACATCAACATCCTCCAGATCAATCCTCCAGATCAATCCTCCAGATCAATCCTGAAGATCAATCCTCCAGATCAACCCTCAAGATCAACCCTCAAGATCAATCCTCCAGATCAATCCTCCAGATCAATCCTCAAGATCAATCGTCAAGATCAACCCTCAAGATCAATCCTCAAGATCAATCCTCACGATCAACCCTCAAGATCAATCCTCAAGATCAATCCTCAAGATCAACCCTCAAGATCAATCCTCAAGATCAATCCCCAAGATCAATCCTCCAGATCAATCATCAAGATCAACCCTCAAGATCAATCCTCAAGATCAACCATCAAGATCAATCCTCAAGATTAATCCTCAAGATCAATTCTCAAGATCAATCCTCAAGATCAATCCCCAAGATCAATCCTCCAGATCCTTTTGACCGTGAAATTCCTCTTTTCATTGTCTTACGTTTTTCTTTGGGTTCCATTACATCACCACCACATTTCTTCTTCATGTTTTCTCTTCTGTTTCTCGCCTGATAAATGTAAACAGACTTTAAAAATCAAAGTGGTTTGAAATAAAGATTTCAGCGATGAACTTTTGGTCTGAAAATCTCAATATTAAAAAATTATAAGCATTTATGGAATGAAATCAGTCACGAGAATGTCATCAAGTCTCTCTCTGGACAATGTCATTTTATGGAGTAAACTTGTCAAGGCTTATAGAGCTCGTCACACACTTCATATCTGTCAAGATCATTGGATGTGGATAGTAAATGTTATCAAATAGTCAACACCTTCTGAAAGATAAGATAGATTGGGAAATGTTCTGAAAGATAAGCCAGATTGGGAAATGTTCTGAAGGATAATACAGATTGGGAAATGTTCTGAAAGATAAGCCAGATTGGGAAATGTTCTGAAAGATAAGCCAGATTGGGAAATGTTCTGAAGGATAAGACAGATTGGGAAATGTTCTGAAAGATAAGCCAGATTGGGAAATGCTCTGAAAGATAAGACAGATTGGGAAATGTTCTGAAAGATAAGCCAGATTGGGAAATGTTCTGAAGGATAATACAGATTGGGAAATGTTCTGAAGGATAATACAGATTGGGAAATGTTCTGAAAAATAAGCCAGATTGGGAAATGTTCTGAAAGATAAGCCAGATTGGGAAATGTTCTGAAGGATAAGACAGATTGGGAAATGTTCTGAAAGATAAGCCAGATTGGGAAATGTTCTGAAGGATAAGACAGATTGGGAAATGTTCTGAAAGATAAGACAGATTGGGAAATGTTCTGAAAGATAAGACATATTGGGAAATGTTCTGAAAGATAAGCCAGATTGGGAAATGTTCTGAAGGATAAGACAGATTGGGAAATGTTCTGAAAGATATGACAGATTGGGAAATGTTCTGAAAGATAAGACAGATTGGGAAATGCTCTGAAAGATAAGACAGATTGGGAAATGTTCTGAAAGATAAGACAGATTGGGAAATGTTCTGAAAGATAAGACAGATTGGGAAATGTTCTGAAAGATAAGACAGATTGGGAAATGTTCTGAAAGATAAGACATATTGGGAAATGTTCTGAAAGATATATAAAACGAATGGAAAAGTGTAATTAAACAAAAGCTTAAAATTATACAAGACAAAGAATTTATTTTGTTCAAAATAAAAATTTATGCATACATATTTTAAAAAGCTGTGTTAATAATTATTAAGAACACAATTAGACCCAACAATGTTATATAGTTATAACAGTTTGTTCTGAACAATCACTTTAGAATTCCAGATTGGATTGATTAGTCTCGTGTGATCTTCTTCTAAGAGAACCAAATCTTGGACAAAATGAAACCTCTACGTGATAGCCTATATGGGGGTCGGTTATTTTTATCTTGATATAAACATTTTTTGTTGATGTGTGATGAAACCTGTATAGTTTAATGGACTCAAGACACTCTGTCTCAAGACAGTTATAGTTTGTCATGAAATAAGATTTGGAACTGTCCAAAGATTTTGTTGTCCTCTCAGACACATTCATATTTGTATTCTCTTGATTGTCTTTCTTTTATTTCGCCATACACATTCCATCTTTAGGCAAAGCGTCGCCGAAGCAGCACTGCTGAAAAGCTGGTTGATATTGGTTCTTGCCGCAGCATGAAACTGTTGGGTTCTTGGGTATGGCGTTTCCTTCGTCGCAGCAGACGTGAGTCAAAGAATTGAACATGTGTTTACCACAGCACTGAAACAAGAAAAATGACTCAAGTAAAGTACGATTTTATAAACAGTGACAAGAAATGTGAGCTAAACTAATTAAAATACAAGATTGCAAAGAGAGTTTGTCTTATCACACAAACTCAGAGGCGGCTCCCGTCAAATTCATCCATGGAGCAAGAATATTCAAGCTTGTTTTGATCTTTTCAACGAACAAAATATCCACAAATTCTTTGGCAAACACTATACACATGGATTTACAAAAAAATATACGACTATGATTGGAATTAAGCGCATTATCAAATTCGACCACACAACTCACTTTACAATTGGTGATTTCTATTTCGTATTTTCACGTTACCTAATGTTCTAATTCTCTACATTGTTTAATTCCACCAAAAATTTAGTTTGCATGAAACGCAAAGCAATGAATTCGAAAAGCAAGTATGATTGTTCCAAATTTCAAGCTGCAAGCTATCATGGTTACATAGTTATGAACAGTTCAAGACACAGGAATTCATTTTTGGAGCAGTTTCTTTAGTCCTGTTTCATAGACCTACACATAAAAGGCCCTTAACTCCTCTCCTATAGGACACAGGAAGAGAATTGTAGTGTCTTTGTAAACATTACATCAAACTCTACATAACTAGATCATTTTAGTTGTTTTATATTAATCTTGAAATTTGTGTCAAAGTGTCTAACTAGATCTACATTTGCATGACGCGTAGGACGTAATTATCTTCTTTTTTGAAGTAACGTCTGTATTATATAAGATAAGATAAGATACATTTCTAGTAATTAGATTCACTCAGTAGATCTAGATGTAGTGCCCATGAAACTCAAAGAAGAATAATTAGATTCATTCAGTAGATCTAGATGTAGTGCCCATGAAACTCAAAGAAGTACAATTAGATTCATTCAGTAGATCTAGATGTAGTGCCCATGAAACTCAAAGAAGTACAATTAGATTCATTCAGAAGATCTAGATGTAGTGCCCATGAAACTCAAAGAAGTATAATAAGATTCATTCAGTAGATCTAGATGTAGTGCCCATGAAACTCAAAGAAGTATAATTAGATTCATTCAGTAGATCTAGATGTAGTGCCCATGAAACTCAAAGAAGTATAATTAGATTCATTCAGTAGATCTAGATGTAGTGCCCATGAAACTCAAAGAAGTACAATTAGATTCATTCAGTAGATCTAGATGTAGTGCCCATGAAACTCAAAGAAGAATAATTAGATTCATTCAGTAGATCTAGATGTAGTGCCCATGAAACTCAAAGAAGTATAATTAGATTCATTCAGAAGATCTAGATGTAGTGCCCATGAAACTCAAAGAAGTATAATGAGATTCATTCAGTAGATCTAGATGTAGTGCCCATGAAACTCAAAGAAGTATAATTAGATTCATTCAGTAGATCTAGATGTAGTGCCCATGAAACTCAAAGAAGAATAATTAGATTCATTCAGTAGATCTAGATGTAGTGCCCATGAAACTCAAAGAAGTATAATTAGATTCATTCAGTAGATCTAGGTGTAGTGCCCATGAAACTCAAAGAAGTATAATTAGATTCATTCAGTAGATCTAGATGTAGTGCCCATGAAACTCAAAGAAGTACAATTAGATTCATTCAGTAGATCTAGATGTAGTGCCCATGAAACTCAAAGAAGTATAATTAGATTCAATCAGAAGATCTAGATGTAGTGCCCATGAAACTCAAAGAAGTATAATTAGATTCATTCAGTAGATCTAGATGTAGTGCCCATGAAACTCAAAGAAGTATAATTAGATTCATTCAGTAGATCTAGATGTAGTGCCCATGAAACTCAAAGAAGTACAATTAGATTCATTCCGTAGATCTAGATGTAGTGCCCATGAAACTCAAAGAAGAATAATTAGATTCATTCAGTAGATCTAGATGTAGTGCCCATGAAACTCAAAGAAGTATAATTAGATTCATTCAGAAGATCTAGATGTAGTGCCCATGAAACTCAAAGAAGTATAATGAGATTCATTCAGTAGATCTAGATGTAGTGCCCATGAAACTCAAAGAAGTATAATTAGATTCATTCAGAAGATCTAGATGTAGTGCCCATGAAACTCAAAGAAGTATAATGAGATTCATTCAGAAGATCTAGATGTAGTGCCCATGAAACTCAAAGAAGAATAATTAGATTCATTCAGTAGATCTAGATGTAGTGCCCATGAAACTCAAAGAAGTATAATTAGATTCATTCAGTAGATCTAGATGTAGTGCCCATGAAACTCAAAGAAGTACAATTAGATTCATTCAGTAGATCTAGATGTAGTGCCCATGAAACTCAAAGAAGTATAATTAGATTCATTCAGAAGATCTAGATGTAGTGCCCATGAAACTCAAAGAAGTATAATGAGATTCATTCAGAAGATCTAGATGTAGTGCCCATGAAACTCAAAGAAGTATAATTAGATTCATTCAGTAGATCTAGATGTAGTGCCCATGAAACTCAAAGAAGTATAATGAGATTCATTCAGTAGATCTAGATGTAGTGCCCATGAAACTCAAAGAAGTATAATGAGATTCATTCAGTAGATCTAGATGTAGTGCCCATGAAACTCAAAGAAGTATAATTAGATTCATTCAGAAGATCTAGATGTAGTGCCCATGAAACTCAAAGAAGTATAATGAGATTCATTCAGAAGATCTAGATGTAGTGCCCATGAAACTCAAAGAAGTATAATTAGATTCATTCAGTAGATCTAGATGTAGTGCCCATGAAACTCAAAGAAGTATAATGAGATTCATTCAGTAGATCTAGATGTAGTGCCCATGAAACTCAAAGAAGTATAATTAGATTCATTCAGAAGATCTAGATGTAGTGCCCATGAAACTCAAAGAAGTATAATGAGATTCATTCAGTAGATCTAGATGTAGTGCCCATGAAACTCAAAGAAGTATAATTAGATTCATTCAGTAGATCTAGATGTAGTGCCCATGAAACTCAAAGAAGTATAATAAGATTCATTCAGAAGATCTAGATGTAGTGCCCATGAAACTCAAAGAAGTATAATTAGATTCATTCAGTAGATCTAGATGTAGCGCCCATGAAACTCAAAGAAGTATAATGAGACTCATTCAGTAGATCTAGATGTAGTGCCCATGAAACTCAAAGAAGTATAATGAGATTCATTCAGTAGATCTAGATGTAGTGCACATGAAACTCAAAGAAGTATAATTAGATTCATTCAGTAGATCTAGATGTAGTGCCCATGAAACTCAAAGAAGTATAATTAGATTCATTCAGTAGATCTAGATGTAGTGCCCATGAAACTCAAAGAAGTATAATAAGATTCATTCAGTAGATCTAGATGTAGTGCCCATGAAACTCAAAGAAGTATAATTAGATTCATTCAGTAGATCTAGATGTAGTGCCCATGAAACTCAAAGAAGTATAATTAGATTCATTCAGTAGATCTAGATGTAGTGCCCATGAAACTCAAAGAAGTATAATAAGATTATTTAAGTAGATCTAGATGTAGTGCCCATGAAACTCAAAGAAGTATAATGAGACCCATTCAGTAGATCCAGATGTAGTGCCCTTGAAACTCAAAGAAGTATAATAAGATTCATTCAGTAGATCTAGATGTAGTGCCCATGAAACTCAAAGAAGTATAATAAGATTCTTTCAGTAGATCTAGATGTAGTGCCCATGAAACTCAAAGAAGTATAATGAGACCCATTCAGTAGATCTAGATGTAGTGCCCTTGAAACTCAAAGAAGTATAATAAGATTCATTCAGTAGATCTAGATGTAGTGCCCATGAAACTCAAAGAAGAATAATTAGATTCATTCAGTAGATCTAGATGTAGTGCCCATGAAACTCAAAGAAGTATAATTAGATTCATTCAGTAGATCTAGATGTAGTGCCCATGAAACTCAAAGAAGTATAATGAGATTCATTCAGTAGATCTAGATGTAGTGCCCATGAAACTCAAAGAAGTATAATGAGATTCATTCAGTAGATCTAGATGTAGTGCCCATGAAACTCAAAGAAGTATAATGAGATTCATTCAGTAGATCTAGATGTAGTGCCCATGAAACTCAAAGAAGTATAATAAGATTCACTCAGTAGATCTAGATGTAGTGCCCATGAAACTCAAAGAAGTATAATTAGATTCATTCAGTAGATCTAGATGTAGTGCCCATGAAACTCAAAGAAGTATAATGAGATTCATTCAGTAGATCTAGATGTAGTGCCCATGAAACTCATAGAAGTATAATTAGATTCATTCAGTAGATCTAGATGTAGTGCCCATGAAACTCATAGAAGTATAATTAGATTCATTCAGTAGATCTAGATGTAGTGCCCATGAAACTCAAAGAAGTATAATTAGATTCATTCAGTAGATCTAGATGTAGTGCCCATGAAACTCAAAGAAGAATAATTAGATTCATTCAGTAGATCTAGATGTAGTGCCCATGAAACTCAAAGAAGTATAATTAGATTCATTCAGTAGATCTAGATGTAGTGCCCATGAAACTCAAAGAAGAATAATTAGATTCATTCAGTAGATCTAGATGTAGTGCCCATGAAACTCAAAGAAGTATAATTAGATTCATTCAGTAGATCTAGATGTAGTGCCCATGAAACTCAAAGAAGTATAATGAGATTCATTCAGTAGATCTAGATGTAGTGCCCATGAAACTCAAAGAAGTATAATTAGATTCATTCAGTAGATCTAGATGTAGTGCCCATGAAACTCAAAGAAGTATAATGAGATTCATTCAGTAGATCTAGATGTAGTGCCCATAAAACTCATAGAAGTATAATTAGATTCATTCAGTAGATCTAGATGTAGTGCCCATGAAACTCAAAGAAGTACAATTAGATTCATTCAGTAGATCTAGATGTAGTGCCCATGAAACTCAAAGAAGTATAATTAGATTTATTCAGTAGATCTAGATGTAGTGCCCATGAAACTCAAAGAAGTATAATGAGATTCATTCAGTAGATCTAGATGTAGTGCCCATGAAACTCATAGAAGTATAATTAGATTCATTCAGTAGATCTAGATGTAGTGCCCATGAAACTCATAGAAGTATAATTAGATTCATTCAGTAGATCTAGATGTAGTGCCCATGAAACTCATAGAAGTATAATTAGATTCATTCAGTAGATCTAGATGTAGTGCCCATGAAACTCAAAGAAGTATAATTAGATTCATTCAGTAGATCTAGATGTAGTGCCCATGAAACTCATAGAAGTTGACTAGGTCAAACAACTAAAAGAGGAACACATTCATGCATGAATGGGTAGGCCGTTTGATCAGCTTTTGTCTTTATCAAGGAATACATTTACCCTAGACTCTAGTGCTTGAATAGCCCTACTACAACTGTCAATATTTTTTTTACAAAAAGTAAACAAATGCAAGACTCACGCTCATGTGCGGTTGTCCAGGTGGTCGCACCCTGACGCCCTCGCCACAGCACATCTGATGGACTGGATCATAGGTTTGTTTTCTACAGCACTTCATGTTTCTGGACAGATTCCTGAAGGGAACAGAATCAGACATAGCTGTAGTCAGATCAAACATATATACATGAGTTTGAGTTTTGAGTTTAGGCACATCGGCACAATTTAGGCCATGTCGTGCTCTCTATATATAAATATAACAATCAAACTAGAGTTTTTCCCATGTGCCAACGAGCTAGGCATTCTATTCTCAGCGATATACATCCACTGTTGAAGATCAGCGGTACGCGTCCAGGTTCCTAAAGGCTCCATGAAGTACTAGAATAATCTAGACTAGAGTCTTTACTAGAATAAAGTGGTCAAAAGGCGATGTCAGGGGGATTGTTGAAATGCGGGAACTTTTATTGAAAGTACAAAATTTTTTTTTATATTATATCATGATATTGTTGTAAGTAAGAGAATTATAAGTCACGTGCTCCATTCTACTGTTATAATTCAGAAAACAGGAAGGGAACCCATGTATATACATCATTGGATCTAGCTCAATGCCATAACAAAGACGACCCTGGACCTACTTTCTCTGTTATTACTTGGCAAAGTTGAACCCGATACAAACATATTGCGGTTGACCTACTTTTTTTGAGTTATCAAAACATCGTTGGTATCATGTATTATAATGTTGTCTATGTGTATGTGTCTGTGTTTGGAATGCTACTCACGGCACGGGGAACTTGTCGCAACAAAGATGGGTCATGGGATCGTACAGGGAAGAGCCGCAGCACATCATGGGTGGACTCTCCTTGGGTGGTTTCGGTACCGGGACGTCACCGCAGCAGACTTGAGAGGCCATGTCGTACATCCCTTTGTGACAGCAAGCCCATTGCTGGGGTCCTGGTGGTATAGGCTGGAAGACAAGAGACATTGTAGTTCTCAAACTGAACAACTTGTACTCACAACTTAAGTTCTTTTCTTCATTGTAAAACACACAGACATACAGAAAGAGAGAGAGAGAAAGAGAGAGATTCTTCAAATACTTTTTCAAGATCTCAGATAATCAAGAACTATATGCACACACACACACACACACACACACACACACACACACACGCACACACACACACACACACACACACACATACATTCTTTGCTTTTCAATCCATCAAGTCATTAGAGACAATAGAAGGATTTTCAAATCTATTTATTTCAGGAACCTGATTTTTGTTTTTTTAATTTTTTAAGACCAAAATTACATTCCAGACTTTCGTGCAAGTCAACATAGAGAGATATGGAGAAATGTGGTGACGATATAAGTGAACATAAACATAAGCGTTAGAAAATGAACAGAGATATCAAACTTTTTGGAATATTTTGCTATAAAACAAGAACAAAGTCAACATCAAATATTGCCAACTCTGAAATTCAAACCTATATTACATTGTCTTACAATTTGACTACAATGCTAAAATTGCCAAAAATGATTACATATATTTTGAAGTACACCGGATAAAAAAAGGTAATAACCCGGTATTTACAGATTTGCTTCCATTGTACAAATCTCTTCGATAAGTGAATCTGGGCCATACAATCGAAAGCAATCCATTATTTCTAATGTACTCTGATTGTTTTGTCTCGTGTTAAGTGTAAATGGAAACAAATTCAATATTTTCTATTGCATTCGCTCGTCGTTCAGTAGAACATATTCAATTCACTTTGTCTTCCTTAAATTCAATTGACATTTCACTTTAAATCCTTTAACACTATGTACTTACATTGACTATACCATCACAACAAAGTTGTCCAGGAACATAGCCACCAGAACATTCTCTAGACTGTGGTCGCATTCTAAAAAATATCATTAACAATATATTAGTTATAAACAGAGAAGTGTGTTCCTGCATGTAGAGGCTCTAAGTCAACATTCCAAAAAAACAACAACAACAACATATTTTAAACTCCTCCTGTCACTTTTAGCCATTTCTCAGTCTCATCAAGAAAAAGAAAAACAAAAACAATATGAGTATAGAAATTACTTGCGAAAACTTTTAAAAAGCAAAATCATTTACAGAAGTTTTGACTGATGACAACAAAAAGTAAACAGCAAAAATCAACAAGGTTACAAAGACAGTTTGTGTGGAAACACAAACTCAAAATCGGCCCCCTCGAAGTGGTCCACCCAGGCAGGCTTCAATATTTTCAGAACGAACATCCGAATAAAATTATATCAAAGACAAATGAGAGATAAGAATGGAGAAAGAAGGTTGACAGATCTTGTGTAGTGCTCCAACGATGCAGTAGATCAAATGATAGGTGAAAGTGAATGTAAAGTTAGATGTGAACCTGGCCTAACTAGTTCCCCTTTCAGACCTTGTGGTCTATAGGGCAGATGATGTAAAGTTCATCTGCTTTTGTGGCCTATGGTTAACGAGGGTGTCATGTAGCCAGCACAACGACCAACCGCCTTTACTTTTCCCCAAATAATGTCAGGTACCCATTAGAGCTGGATGGACTCAGAGGCGCGCAAGGATTCCGAAGTTGAAAATCCCGGTCTTCACAAGGATTCGAACCCGGTACCCTGGTTCGGAAGCCAAGCGCTTTACCGCTCAGCCACCGCGCCTCTCCTGGCCTCACTAAGTCTTATAATTGATGTAATTGTTTTGAAAAGGCTTAATCTCTTATTCGAATCTTATGGCAGACCCATAATATATAATTATTTAATAAAATGCTGTTTGTAAGATTGTTATTCGTTTTAAATTAGGTGTAATTTATAAAGTATACTAATTAGCTTTTTCTCTTGCTTGGATAAGTGACTTAAAAAATTAGATTTTTCGCTTTCAGAAAAAAAAGTAGCCGTTGCATCAGAACTTTGAGTGGTCTAAAATATTGTGATGTCGGATTTTCACTATCTTTTCTAGTTTACGAGATCTAAACGGGACGGACGGACAGACATTTCACACAAAACTAATAGCGTCTTTTCCCCTTTCGGGGGCCGCTAAAAACGTAAATAAATGGAGAAATTGGATTTCAGTTTCAGTGTTTAAAAGGCTTTTAATCACTTAAATTTTTAAGGTAAATATTATGCTGAAAGACCTGGATTCCTATTTTATACATAAAGTAAAAAACAACTAAAATCTAACATTGCATTCGAATTATTCTACACACATTTTATTGGTAGATTTAAATCTAAATACTGTTAAAAAGATTTTGAAAATAAAAGTAGATTTCAGTAAAAAAAAAAGTTGAGTAAATATCTAGAAATGTTTCTCTAAGAACTACAACCTATTGCTCAGTAGTGTGAAACAGTTGAAGTGGAATAGTTTTGACTGCTGTTCAATAATAGCGAAGATCTTAATGAAGAACTTTGATTACTAGAGATATTTATCTGCTAAATTTTTAGTAGGCCTAATATTGAAAGCAATAAGAAGCTATTGTTTAGTGTAACAAACAAAATATTAACACATGGAATTGATGACTGACTAGACTAAGATAGTCCAAATGTCCTCCACCGAGACCCAATTTGTCCAGTATGTCTGGTATGCAGTCAACCACTACACCCGTTTATCCATGCCCAGCTAAGTCATAGAGAGCAAATCAAACCTCTTCGTCGGCTTTGCCTAAAATAATTGACAGTTTATGTAAATCTTTCAGAAATATATGTATATTATATACAAGGCTTGTCTTCGAGTCCGAAGATTAGTGAGGAGTGCAATATTTCCCGTGGCTGCGCAGCCCCAGATGTGACCTACATATTTTGCCTCATGCAGGGCAAGCATAACAATTGACCATTATTAACGTGTACCAGATAACAGGTTCAATGCTGAAGGTTCTCATAGAAGCCTTGAGGATGTCCCACCTTGTGAGCGCTCTCTTTTTTTTAATTGGACACAAAGGAGTAGTTAAGGGATGCGGGAGTCTGCCATTCAGCAAATGTGTGGCCTGCCCGTCACAGCTGGGACTGCATCAGAATTGTGTGGATGCTTTGCTGGCCCGCTCTTCGAAGGACTTCAGTATCAGACAGCCCCGTGACATTCAGTAGTTTACTGAGACAGGTCATGTGTATCTGAGACAGGTAATGTGTATCTGAGACAGGTCATGTGTATCTGAGACAGGTCATGTGTATGTGAGTCAGGTCATGTGTATCTGAGACAGGTCATGTGTATCTGAGACAGGTCGTGTGTAATTGAGACAGGTCATGTGTACTTGAGACAGGTCATGTCTATGTGGTTCAGTTTTTGTGTGTGCATGTTTTCCCTACATAAAGCAAAGTGTGGAGGATGACAGGTCGATAGATCCCTACATAAAGCAAAGTGTGGAGGATGACAGGTCGATAGACCCCTACATAAAGCAAAGTGTGGAGGATGACAGGTCGATAGACCCCTACATAAAGCATAGTGTGGAGGATGACAGGTCGATAGACCCCTACATAAAGCATAGTGTGGAAGATGACAGGTCGATAGATCCCTACATAAAGCAAAGTGTGGAGGATGACAGGTCGATAGACCCCTACATAAAGCATAGTGTGGAGGATGACAGGTCGATAGACCCCTACATAAAGCAAAGTGTGGAGGTTGACAGGTCGATAGACCCCCTAGCTTTGTACTTGTGGTAAGACCTCGTCTAGTCCAAAGTACTCAGTGCTAAAGACTCATTCTTGACATACTTTTCAGGATGAATGAATTGAATAGGATTGCTACGTAAAAGTTTGTACAAAAGAAACAGGCTTAAAAGTCATTTTCCAAATGACCAAACAACATTTTTTGTTTCATGGCGGGTTGAAGTGATGCACACATGCCTGAGGGCTTCGCTTCGCAATAATGACGTATGTACAACGTCTTGCAAAAGTGAGTAGATCTGTTTGAAATCATATCGAGCATACGTTTTCTTTGTCATATCACCAAAATTTATGTCATTAAGTAACTCTGAAGGACATCTTCAAAACATCCCACTGTGGTCATCATTTATAATCTGTGGTGTCAACTGTCTCCTTACCTATCTGTGTGTGTGTGTGTGTCTGTGTGTGTGCAGTTTTACGTCATTACATTAATATCAAAAAGTGCACTATGTCTGATACTGTCTCTACACACACACACACACACACAGGCCACTTCCTTGTCTTACTTTAGATTTATTGCTCCACCGCCTCCACAGGAGGAACACAGACAAATGGACATGCGCGGTGGATTAGCAGACATTTTAATGCTTTTTTAATTCGCCTTTATCCGAAAGCAGAATTCTTTTTATCCATGTTAAACTATCCATACAATTTATCCATGTTAAACTAACCCGCAGCAATGTCCTGAGTATCTTTGAATGGTGTAATCATGTTATGAAGTGTACTCCTAACATAGTTCAAAACACAATATTTAGGTTACTTCATGGTTGATACTTATAGGGTAGAAAGAAACAGTATATATGATATATATCATGGGCGTAGCCAGGGGGGTTTGGAGTTCAACCCCCCCTCCGAAATGAAATCCCCCCCCAAGGGGGGGGGGTCGGAATTTAGTGACTGATTTTTTGCTTTGATTTTGTTTATTTTAGGTGAGATTTTAATACTAAACCATCACTTGCCCCAACACAACCAAAGGTTTTTTGAGTTTAAAACCCCCTACCAGCGGTTTTGAGTTTTAAACCCCCTACCTGGGATTTTTGCAGTTAACTCCCCCTCTTCTATAAAACAAAACAAAAAAAAATGCAAACGAAAATCCCCAAGAGCACAGTGAAGGAAGATTTTGATTTTAAAACCCCCCTCTAAAATTTAGGATAAACCCCCTCTTCAACATAAAAAAAAGCTAATTACGCACTCCAAATGTTATGAGCGTATGACTCAGTTTTGAGTTTACATCCCACTTCAGCGGGGTTTGAAGGTAAAAAAAATACCTCTGTAATAATAAAAACAAAGCAAATTATACACTCAAAATGTTAAGAGTGTAGTCAAAGCGGTTTCGAGTTTAAACTCCCCTCCAGTGGAGTTTGAAGCTAAAATGTACCTCTTCAATATAAATACAAGCAAATTACTCACTCTAAAATCTATGAGAGTAACCAAAGGGGTTTTGAGTTTAAACCCCCATTCAGAGGGATTTGATGCTAAAAATACCTCCTCAATATAAAAAAAAAAAAGGAAATTATACACTAAAATTATTTGAGCGTAGCCATTCCAATCGGGGGTTTTGAGTTTAAACTCTTCTACAGATGGCTTTTTTTTAAAGTTTAAAACCCCTCCAGATGGTTTTGAGTTTAAGATCCCCCTGCAGAGCATTTTGAGGTGGAAAACCACCAACAGATGATTTGGACGATAAAACTTCTCTTTTCGATATAAAATCTAAAGCAAACTACAGTCACTTAATTCCAAGAGCGTATTTAAGAGACTTTACACATTTTTACCAGTGGCAGGGCTCCATTAATAAACTGCAATGAATAGTCATCTACCGAAATTGAAAAACACTAAATGTGGCTCAACACAGATTGCTAAGATAGATTTTAGGAGTTAGTTATAGAGATCGGATCTAAATCAAGGAAACCCTAAGCCGAACTGGGAGTCGACCCTTTAGTAAGATTGTGAGAGAGCGACGCATGAAGTTTGCGGGACATGTTCTCCGACAAAATGAATTACGCATAAGAAGAGTTGCAATGACATCCTTGTACAACTTGAAGCCATTCATTCATTGAAGTACTCATGGCCGGTGGGAAGAGGCTTCAGACATTTCAAGTGACATATTTTTATGGAAACAGCTTGACGGCAAATGCGCTGAACGGCGCGGGAGGGTCTTAGTCAGTAAGAATAGCACATTAGGTTTTTGAAATAGAACTTTTTAATGGCAGGAAAATGCACTGTAGATACCTCATTTTCTTGGCTTTCAATATCAGAAATAGTGCTTGGCGGCGTGGGAGCTCCTAGCGCTCCCCCAGACCCCATTGCTAGTAATGGCGGGGAAACTACAATTTTTCCAATAACTCCAGGAAGAACCTAATGTAAGGGCACACTAAACGTCTTCCGAGAGAATGAAGGGTCAGAATGCAATAAAGATTATGTACACACACACACATAAATACATATACTTTTTATTTTTCGCTGTGGGGGGGTGGTCGGAGGGGGAAAAAAATCTTCCACCCAAATTCCCCCCCCGAAAAAAAGTTCTGGCTACGCCCATGATATACATATATATATAATATTTATATATTCTATTGAATAATCTTTTCGATTTGAAGTGAATTTCGTGAGTGTGTGAGGACTATTGATTTTAAAATCTTTTTTTTTCATTCCCCAAAGATGACAATGGTATCATGTTGCCAGCACAGCGACATCTTCTCCCTTTTCTTGGTGTCGCATGTAAAGTTGAATCCCCCCCCCCCATGACAGAGATTTGAACACGAAACGCTCGGACTCTCCTAGTGCATGAACTTTCATATTCTCTTCTTGTTATTAGTTAAAGTAAAACAAAAAAAAAATGGGAGACTTACCCTAGTGGTGGCCAGTAATGTTGCTGGGGTGCCATTCGTTGTGGCGCCATCTGCATGGGCATCTGCTGGCGTGGAGGCGGCGGTGGAGCTTGTGGGTAATACTGATTGGTATAAGGCTGATAAGGCGCCATGGGCATGTTAGGCATATTTAGGTCAAGGCCGTTATCATTGGGTGGTAAGACATTATTGGGGGGAGGGGGCGGCCGTACGGGAGGTGACATTGGAATAGGCTGTGGCTTGGCAGGTGTTGCAGGTGGCCAGACTAGTGGGGCTGGTCGGGTCTTAGGGGGCTGAGGCTGCGCTGGTTTGGTCTCAGTCTTTGAGGCTTGCATTAAGAGCTTGAACTGATTCTGAAGGTTAGTCAAAGCTTGCAGGTAAGTCTCAGCCCCTTGTTTGTCTATGGCAGAGACTCCCTGGTTCAGACCTGGGCCTGAGTTCAAGAGACAAGTTTAGTTTACTAGTGTGTGTGTTGTTTTTTTAGGGAGGGGGGATTCATTTATAATACGGGAGAATAAAAGAGAGACGGAGAGTGAAAATGAGAGAAATAGGAGAGAAAAGGAAAGTCTAGAGAACAAGAGAAGGAGAGAGAAAGGAAAGTCTAGAGAACAAGAGAAGGAGAGAGAAAAGGAAAGTCTAGAGAACAAGAGAAGGAGAGAGAAAAGGAAAGTCTAGAGCACAAGAGAAGGAGAGAGAAAGGAAAGTCTAGAGAACAAGAGAAGGAGAGAGAAAAGGAAAGTCTAGAGAACAAGAGAAGGAGAGAGAAAGGAAAGTCTAGAGCACAAGAGAGGGAGAGAGAAAGGAAAGTCTAGAGAACAAGAGAAGGAGAGAGAAAAGGAAAGTCTAGAGCACAAGAGAAGGAGAGAGAAAGGAAAGTCTAGAGAACAAGAGAAGGAGAGAGAAAAGGAAAGTCTAGAGAACAAGAGAAGGAGAGAGAAAAGGAAAGTCTAGAGCACAAGAGAAGGAGAGAGAAAGGAAAGTCTAGAGAACAAGAGAAGTAGAGAGAAAAGAAAAGTCTAGAGAACAAGAGAAGGAGAGAGAAAAGGAAAGTCTAGAGCACAAGAGAAGGAGAGAGAAAGGAAAGTCTAGAGAACAAGAGAAGTAGAGAGAAAAGAAAAGTCTAGAGAACAAGAGAAGGAGAGAGAAAAGGAAAGTCTAGAGAACAAGAGAAGGAGAGAGAAAAGGAAAGTCTAGAGCACAAGAGAAGGAGAGAGAAAGGAAAGTCTAGAGAACAAGAGAAGGAGAGAGAAAAGGAAAGTCTAGAGAACAAGAGAAGGAGAGAGAAAAGGAAAGTCTAGAGCACAAGAGAAGGAGAGAGAAAGGAAAGTCTAGAGAACAAGAGAAGTAGAGAGAAAAGAAAAGTCTAGAGAACAAGAGAAGGAGAGAGAAAGGAAAGTCTAAAGAACAAGAGAAGGAGAGAGAAAGGAAAGTCTAGAGAACAAGAGAAGTAGAGAGAAAAGAAAAGTCTAGAGAACAAGAGAAGGCGAGAGAAAAGGAAAGTCTAAAGAACAAGAGAAGGAGAGAGAAAGGAAAGTCTAGAGCACACGAGAAGGAGAGAGAAAGGAAAGTCTAGAGAACAAGAGAAGGAGAGAGAAAAGGAAAGTCTAGAGAACAAGAGAAGGAGAGAGAAAGGAAAGTCTAGAGAACAAGAGAAGGAGAGAGAAAAGGAAAGTCTAGAGCACAAGAGAAGGAGAGAGAAAGGAAAGTCTAGAGAACAAGAGAAGTAGAGAGAAAAGAAAAGTCTAGAGAACAAGAGAAGGCGAGAGAAAAGGAAAGTCTAAAGAACAAGAGAAGGAGAGAGAAAGGAAAGTCTAGAGAACAAGAGAAGGAGAGAGAAAAGGAAAGTCTAAAGATAAAGAGAAGGAGAGAGAAAGGAAAATCTAGAGAACAAGAGAAGGAGAGAGAAAGGAAAGTCTAGAGAACAAGAGAAGGAGAGAGAAAGGAAAGTCTAGAGAACAAGAGAAGGAGAGAGGAAAGGAAAGTCTAGAGATAAAGAGAAGGAGAAAGGAAAGTCTAGAGAACAAAAGAAGGAGAGAGAAAAGGAAAGTCTAGAGAACAAGAGAAGGAGAGAGAAAGGAAAATCTAGAGAAAAAGAGAAGGAGAGAGAAAAGGAAAGTCTAAAGAACAAGAGAAGGAGAGAGAAAGGAAAGTCTAGAGAACAAGAGAAGGAGAGAGAAAAGGAAAGTCTAGAGAAAAAGAGAAGGAGAGGGAAAGGAAAGTCTAGAGAACAAGAGAAGGAGAGAGAAAGGAAAGTCTAAAGAACAAGAGAAGGAGAGAGAAAAGGAAAGTCTAGAGAACAAGAGAAGGAGAGAGAAAGGAAAGTCTAGAGAACAAGAGAAGGAGAGAGAAAGGAAAGTCTAAAGAACAAGAGAAGGAGAGAGAAAGGAAAGTCTAAAGAACAAGAGAAGGAGAGAGAAAAGGAAAGTCTAGAGAACAAGAGAAGGAGAGAGAAAGGAAAGTCTAGAGAACAAGAGAAGAAGAGAGAAAGGAAAGTCTAGAGAACAAGAGAAGGAGAGAGAAAAGGAAAGTCTAGAGAACAAGATAAGGAGAGAGAAAGGAAGTCTAGAGAACAAGAGAAGGAGAGAGAAAGATTGAATGAGGGAGATTGTACTATTATAAAATTAAACTTAAACTAAAAATGTGTTTACGAAAATGTAGAAATCAATGTTAACATCAAGAAGTCTATATAGCAATGAGCACTAGAACTGAATGAGTTTTCTGAGTAGAATTTTAGTTTACAGTTCGAGATATTTTTAAAACAACCGATAGAGAAATGAGAAACTTAAAAAAGAAACAATAAAAAAAAAAAGTTGACAGTTGGTGGACTAGCAACACAATTGGCCCCACTGAGGCAAATAAAATGGCAGCTTCAATAGTTTTAGCAAGAATATCAGAAGCTTTGAACTCAAACTATCCACAACTCCAAACCTTATCTCCGACACTAGAAAAAAGGAGACACGAGTATGTATAGAAAGCTTGGCTTCTATTGTTAGGCCGCGACGGGCGACATGATACCACATTAAACGGCGATACGAGTGTATAGTAATCTTATTATTATTAAACTGTTAATATTCATATGTATTCAGTGAACTGATGATTGAGAAGACATCGTTCAATCTGATGTTATTGAATAAATATTTAATTGATCGTTTTCTAAAGGACCAATCTCTCAGGGAAGGCCTCAAGGAAGAAAGTTTTCCTTTGGTTGTAAAAGTTATACCGTATGTAACATTGTATTGCAAGAGGATACTATTGAAGCAGTGTTTTTTATATCAATTTAAAATGATGTTCGACTTATGTTCATATTACATATAGTTTGTGCACTTGAAATGTATGTAGCGAATATAACAGAATACACTTTTACTTAAGTAATATAAATATTTATAAAACATTTTTTAAACATTAACCAAACATTTAAGAAATATACAGTAAAATAACTTCCCTTAGTAATCTAGTCTCCCGTGTTTATTACTATTAATAAAATACTTGTAAAAATGTATTTTTATGTATAAATTGCCTTCGCTTTCAATACCTTTTCTAGTTTCTGTGATCTAAATGATACAGACGGACGGACAGACCGCACAAAACTAATAACGTTTATTCTACTTTTGGACCACTTATGCGATCCAATTGTTAGCTGGTTCATCCCTCTTGAAGGTCGCGTCTCACAGTTTGAGAATCGCCTGTTTAACTTAAAATCTTTTTTGTACTTATTCTAAATGCATGTATCAGCATTGTCCAAAGAAGGAAGTAGAAAGTCTAGACATATAGCAAGAAGTAGAAAGACTAGACATCAACGTACTTACTCCATCCTGCGCCTAGACTTTGAGGAGCGCCTCCACTTTGATTGACTGGACTACTTGGTGGGTCTGTGAAGTCTTACAATAGTGTTTTAAAAAAAACTTAGTTTATGAAAGTATCACTAGAACAAAGCATAATTTATTGACTCTATTTAAAATGTATTTGAGATATACTAATAACAGTTGGTACTGGATATCTTATTAGGTACTAAACACACAGCGAATAAATGAGGGACAGTAAGACAAACAGTGAATTAGGACATTTAAAAAACGCAACAACCAAAGAAGTAAACTGGTACAGTTGAGAACGAAAAGGCCGCTACAATAACAGAGCCATTTGTCTTTAATATCGACATAAAACTAGAATGGCACTTAGATTAAAAACAACAAACTGGAAGTCTCTTTGCGTTGCTTGGTAATCGATGCAGATCATGGCACGCTTTCATTTTTTCATTACCACATGTGAGGGTCAAATGAAAATACAATTTAAAAAAATGGTTTGCGTGCTTAATTAAAAACAGGATTTTGCACCCAAGCACGCTACAGAATCTGGTCAAGTGAGTTTTTGACGGACTTATATGCTGCACAACACTAATTGTCTAAATAGTGACTTTTCCCATCAGATGACTGCTTAAGAAAGATACTTCATTTCTTTGGAATATAATATAATGCTTATTTAAGCAGTAGGTATTTACATTTATAAGAATTAAGCACTAAAATTAAACACTTATCATTTGCTCATATTCCGTATGTTAGGACGATATAGCCTATATAAGAATTTTTTTATTCCAAATCAACCATTTAACATTTATGGAATTGTTTGTAATTAGAATAGAATGACTTCAAAAAGAGTCACTCTCCGATTAGCATTAAGGAATAAAGAAACAATCCTAAATGTTCTGAACTTGCACGTAATACTGGTTTGAAAAGAAACGAGAGTTACGTCGTGAGTTCAATGACCAACATTTGACTTACATAGTGCTGAAAGCTCCCCAATACAAATAAAGAACAGTAAAAGACAACTCCAATCAACTTGTAGAGACATGGTTAATCCCGATGGGGCTCCGATCACAGACTGTACTTCTTTGTCGTGTCTCCCTACAACCCTTCCCACCCCCTTTACACACACCGCCCCCCCCCCCACCCAGCTAGCCTCGCTTCTAGAGAGAGGAAGCTGTCAGAGAAGATTTTAATGCTGTCAGTATCACATGACAACAGGCAATTTGAGTGACAAGGCCTGCAACTTTCAAATTGTAGTGTGACAAGGCCTGCAACTTTCAACTTGTAGTTACTTAAATACTCCAAAAGACAGTAGTAGATGTGAATTTAGTACAGTTTTAATTTGATGTAGTCTTCACTCTTGCATTAGATTATCTCAATGTTGATGTAGTTTTCACTCTTGCATTAGATCTATCTCAATGTTGATGTAGTCTTTACTCTTGCATTAGATCTATCTCAATGTTGATGTAGTCTTTACTTTTGCATTAGATCTATCTCAATGTTGATGTAGTCTTTACTCTTGCATTAGATCTATCTCAATGTTGATGTAGTCTTTACTCTTGCATTAGATCTATCTCAATGTTGATGTAGTCTTTACTCTTGCATTAGATCTATCTCAATGTTGATGTAGTCTTTACTCTTGCATTAGATCTATCTCAATGTTGATGTAGTCTTTACTCTTGCATTAGATCTATCTCAATGTTGATGTAGTCTTTACTCTTGCATTAGATCTATCTCAATGTTGATGTAGTCTTTACTCTTGCATTAGATCTATCTCAATGTTGATGTAGTCTTTACTCTTGCATTAGATCTATCTCAATGTTGATGTAGTCTTTACTCTTGCATTAGATCTATCTCAATGTTGATGTAGTCTTTACTCTTGCATTAGATCTATCTCAATGTTGATGTAGTCTTTACTCTTGCATTAGATCTATCTCAATGTTGATGTAGTCTTTACTCTTGCATTAGATCTATCTCAATGTTGATGTAGTCTTTACTCTTGCATTAGATCTATCTCAATGTTGATGTAGTCTTTACTCTTGCATTAGATCTATCTAAAATTCTTAGCTCCCCCCCCCAGCTGTTGTTTTATTTATTCACTTTCACCTATCCCTTAGTCTGTTGGACCGTTGGGGCACCACGCAAGTTTTGTCGACCGTCTTTCTCCATTCCTCTCTGTCTTTTGGGCAGAACCCCTTTCAATAGCAGGCTCATCCATTCTTGTATGTTGTCTTCCCAACGCTTTTTTTGTCTGCCTCTTTATCTTTTTCTTGTTACTGTTCCCTGAAGGAAGGTTTTTGTGAGCTCCGAAGATCTTGTAATATGGCCATAAAGTTTTAGTTTGCGTTTTGTTTAAACACTATTTAGCAGGTCATGGAGGGGTTCAATCACTGTTTATTACGTATTAAAAACTAGTAATTGCAATAATAGAATAATTTTTCTCTAGAAGTCTCCAATTGTAAAAACTAATTGGTCCCAGAATTAGAGAAACACACAAACAAAAAGTAGTCACAAGAACATTATGACTTTAAATTCTGTGTAGTCCTTTAGTTCATTGCTACGTCACCAGCTACTGCAGAATGGGAAACTTGATCACTAATGAGAACCATCTCGCTTCCTTTGAACACAATGAGGACAACATCATCACAGCCTTTTTTTTGTTTTCTATGTATTCGATTTTAGTTTCATGTCATTCTGTTGGGCTTTAGCCTCTAAGCCTGAGACACTTTCAGAGATGTCTCAAAGACATGAGGAACGACCACAGGCTAGTCTATTTCAATCATAAGTATGGATTTCGCAATTCCTTGTTAGAGATCTTCAATGAATCGTAAGCATATATTTATATATATATATTGATCTAGTCATGACTAGTAATCAAACTGCACCACATGACACTACCAACTCAAAGCTAACCCCTTGACAGGGAGGCCTCCAAAATAACCTTACACTTTAATGTCCAATACATCCCAGTCAATACAGTACACTTTGCAACAACGTAGCACTAATTGTACAAATGCTTCACTGTAGATAACGTAACGTCGTATCAACTATGTACCGCTGTATCAAAGTCTACTGGCCTCTCCGTTTCGTCCAGGACCTGCACTTGGTACAACTGTTCAGGACTGACCTCATACACAGGACTCGCTGTACCAGACTGACTTCACACTGGACTCGCTGTACCAGACTGACTTCACACTGGACTCGCTGTACCAGACTGACTTCACACTGGACTAGCTGTACCGGACTGACTTCACACTGGACTAGCTGTACCAGACTGACTTCACACTGGACTAGCTGTACCGGACTGACTTCACACTGGACTAGCTGTACCGTACTGACTTCACACTGGACTAGCTGTACCGCACTGACTTCACACTCGACTAGTTGTACCGCAATGACTTCACACTCGACTAGTTGTACCGCAATGACTTCACACTCGACTAGTTGTACCGCAATGACTTCACACTGGACTAGTTGTACCGCACTGACTTCACACTGGACTAGCTGTACCGCACTGACTTCACACTCGACTAGTTGTACCGCACTGACTTCACACTGGACTAGCTTTACCGCACTGACTCACACTGGACTAATTGAACCGCATTGACTTCACACCGGACTAGTTGTACCGCACTGACGAAGCAAAAACCACCTTAACTTGCGCTATCTGTGGACGGGAGTGTCTCTCCAAAATAGGGCTCCACAGCCACATGAGGAAGTGTGCTCTGAGATGAACCATAGTCGTTCTACGACTGAAGGAGGCAAATGACAGATTGAATCAACAACAACTTATTGAATCAGCAAATTATTGAATCAGCCAATTATTGAATGAACAACTTATTGAATGAACAACTTAGTAAATCAGCAATTTATTGAATCAGCAACTTTCACGAGGGAAGTCATTCAGATTGGAAGAAAATAAAATCCGTCTAACATTAAATTGACCTTAAAAAAACTCAAACAATTAGAACACTTGTTTCTCTGTACTCTTTGATTTCATGGATTTATTTTTTTTGAGTTTAAAACCCTCTACCTGGGGTTCACGCAGTCAAATCCCCCTCTTCTATAAAACAAAAAAAAATGCAAATGACAATCTCCAAATTCCAAGAGCGCAGTTAAGGAAGATTTTGATTTTAAACCCCCCTCCAAAATTTATGATAAACCCCCTCTTCAATATAAAAAAAGCAAATTACACACTCTAAAATCTATGAGCGTAGGAGTTTTGAGCTTAAACCCCCCCCCCGCGCTAGCGGGGTTTGAAGCTAAAAAATACATCTTCAATGTAAAAAAAAAAAAAAGCAAATTACGCACTCAAAATGCTATGAGCGTTGCCAAAAGGGGTTTTGAGTTTAAACTCAACAAAGATGGCTAAGGCAGATTTTATGAGTCAGTTATAGAGATCGGGTCTAAAGCAAGGAAATCCTTGGCCGAACAGGGAGTCGACCCCTTAGTAAGGTTGTGACAGAGCGTCGCACGAGGTTTGCGGGATATGTTCTCCGACAAAATTACGCGTAATAAGAGTTACGATGACATCCTAGTACAACTTGGCGCCACACATTCATAGAGGTCCTCAGAGCCTGTGGGAAGAGGCTTCAGACATTACCAGTGACAGATTTTTGTGGAAACAGCTTGACGGAAAATGCGCTGAACGGCGCTGGAGGGTCTAAGTCAGTAAGAATAGTACATTAGGTTTTTGAAATAAATCTTTTAATAGCCGGAAAATGCACTGTAGATACCTCAGAATATACATTTTGTTGGCTTTCAATACCAGAAATAGTGGTTGGCGGTGGAGCTCCGCCACGCGCTGGGAAAGCTCCTAGCGCTCCCCCCAGACCTCCTTGCTGACAATGGCGGGTAGTCTACATTTTTTCCACTAACTCCAGGAAAAACCTATTATAGGGCATAAACGTCTTATGAAAAAATGAAGGGTGATAATGTAATAAAGATAATGTACACACACACACATACATACATATAAATATTTTTTTTTCGCGGGGGGGGGGGCGGAATAAAAATCCCACCACCCCGAAAAAAATCCTGGCTACGCCCATGATATAGTGGTACATAGTATAGTGCTAAATTGTATAGTGCTACATGAGCCCACCTCTAGGCTAATGACAGTTTACAAAACAAACTGAGCCCACCTCTAGGCTAATGACAGTTTACAAACAAACTGAGCCCACCTCTAGGCTAATGAAAGTTTACAAACAAACTGAACCCACCTCTAGGCCAATGATAGTTTACAAACAAACTAATGCAACCTCTAGGCTAATGATAGTTTACAAACAAACTAATGCCACCTCTAGGCTAATGATAGTTTACAAACTGAACCCACCTCTAGGCTGATGAAAGTTTACAAACAAACTAATGCCACCTCTAGGCTAATGATAGTTTACAAACTGAACCCACCTCTAGGCTAATGATAGTTTACAAACAAACTAATGCCACCTCTAGGCTAATGATAGTTTACAAACAAACTAATGCCACCTCTAGGCTAATGAAAGTTTACAAACAAACTGAACCCACCTCTAGGCTAATGATAGTTTACAAACTGAGCCCACCTCTAGGCTAATGATAGTTTACAAACAAACTAATGCCACCTCTAGGCTAATGAAAGTTTACAAACAAACTAATGCCACCTCTAGGCTAATGAAAGTTTACAAACAAACTAATGCCACCTCTAGGCTAATGAAAGTTTACAAACAAACTAATGCCACCTCTAGGCTAATGATAGTTTACAAACAAACTAATGCCACCTCTAGGCTGATGATAGTTTACAAACAAACTAATGCCACCTCTAGGCTGATGAAAGTTTACAAACAAACTAATGCCACCTCTAGGCTGATGAAAGTTTACAAACAAACTAATGCCACCTCTAGGCTAATGAAAGTTTACAAACAAACTAATGCCACCTCTAGGCTAATGAAAGTTTACAAACAAACTAATGCCACCTCTAGGCTAATGAAAGTTTACAAACAAACTGAACCCACCTCTAGGCTAATGAAAGTTTTCTTGCTAGCCTTGGAGAATATAAATGTTAAATGTCTCAGCTTGTACCTAGACATCAAGTATTTCACGCTCGCAAAACGCTGAAAGGAAGACGAAAGTCTTTGTCAACCGCGTTTCCTCAAATTAATGCTGAGATTAATGTGTCTTCTGGTCAGAAGAAAGAAAAATACTTGAAATGTTGTGACGTCTGAGAATCAAGGACGGGAGCTTAGTGTTGCTATCTCTGGACAACTTTAAGATAATAGCATTATATTAAGTTGGGAAACATCGACGGAAGATCTATATTTTATCGTCCTCTGCATGATTATTTCTACTATTCATTACATCGTGTTCGTAATAATAGTAGTGATAGAACAATCCAGTATCTCCTAAAATTAACTTCTATTCAAAACAGTCATTCCAAAAGTTTAGGTCTTCTCAATACATTGATATGCTTCAATTGTGTACATTTACAGTGTCGTGGTGAATTCTCCCAAGAGTTTCAGTGGCGAGTCTGCTTTACATTTGTTTCGGTGGCGAGTCTGCTTTACATTTGTTTCGGTGGCGAGTCTGCTTTACATTTGTTTCAGTGGCGAGTCTGCTTTACATTTGTTTCAGTGGCGAGTCTGCTTTACATTTGTTTCAGTGGCGAGTCTGCTTTACATTTGTTTCAGTGGCGAGTCTGCTTTACATTTGTTTCGGTGGCGAGTCTGCTTTACATTTGTTTCAGTGGCGAGTCTGCTTTACATTTGTTTCGGTGGCGAGTCTGCTTTACATTTGTTTCAGTGGCGAGTCTGCTTTACATTTGTTTCAGTGGCGAGTCTGCTTTACATTTGTTTCAGTGGCGAGTCTGCTTTACATTTGTTTCAGTGGCGAGTCTGCTTTACATTTGTTTCAGTGGCGAGTCTGCTTTACATTTGTTTCAGTGGCGAGTCTGCTTTACATTTGTTTCGGTGGCGAGTCTGCTTTACATTTGTTTCAGTGGCGAGTCTGCTTTACATTTGTTTCAGTGGCGAGTCTGCTTTACATTTGTTTCAGTGGCGAGTCTGCTTTACATTTGTTTCGGTGGCGAGTCTGCTTTACATTTGTTTCAGTGGCGAGTCTGCTTTACATTTGTTTCAGTGGCGAGTCTGCTTTACATTTGTTTCAGTGGCGAGTCTGCTTTACATTTGTTTCAGTGGCGAGTCTGCTTTACATTTGTTTCAGTGGCGAGTCTGCTTTACATTTGTTTCAGTGGCGAGTCTGCTTTACATTTGTTTCGGTGGCGAGTCTGCTTTACATTTGTTTCAGTGGCGAGTCTGCTTTACATTTGTTTCAGTGGCGAGTCTGCTTTACATTTGTTTCAGTGGCGAGTCTGCTTTACATTTGTTTCGGTGGCGAGTCTGCTTTACATTTGTTTCGGTGGCGAGTCTGCTTTACATTTGTTTCAGTGGCGAGTCTGCTTTACATTTGTTTCAGTGGCGAGTCTGCTTTACATTTGTTTCAGTGGCGAGTCTGCTTTACATTTGTTTCAGTTGCGAGTCTGCTTTACATTTGTACACAAAAATTCGTACAATGGAAGACCAACTTTTGGACCCGTTTCCTCAAGCGTGTTTAGAGTTCAATGTGTTTAGTGTTCACTGTGTTTAGAGTTCAATGTGTTTAGTGTTCAATGTGTTTAGTGTTCAATGTGTTTAGTGTTCAATGTGTATAGAGTTCAATGTGTTTAGTGTTCAATGTGTTTAGTGTTCAATGTGTTTAGTGTTCAATGTGTTTAGTGTTCAATGTGTTTAGTGTTCAATGTGTTTAGTGTTCAATGTGTATAGAGTTCAATGTGTTTAGAGTTCAATGTGTTTAGTGTTCAATGCAGTGAAGAGTTCAATAATAAAACAAAACATCTTGCTTGTTATCACAATGTAGAAGCTCTTAAATTTCTTTAAAACATTTTAGAGTTCACACAGATCTAATCACACACACACTGTGACACACACTCACAATGTGACACACACACACAGACTCAACTTTTCAGACCTGCGTCATCCCTCTTGTAATTAGTTGTTGTTTTTAGCGGCCTCCGAAAGGGGAAAAGACGCTATTAGTTTTGTGCGAAATGTCTGTCCGTCTGTCCGTCCGTCCCGTTTAGATCTCGTAAACTAGAAAAGATAGTGAAAATCCGACATCACAATATTTTAGACCATTCAAAGTTCTGATGCAACGGCTACTTTTTTTTTTCTGAAAGCGAAAAATCTAATTTTAAAAACCAGAATCAGTTATGCAAGCAGTTTTTTTAAAGAGAAAATGCTAATTAGTATGCATTATAAGTTAGACGTAATTTAAATCAAATAGTAATCTTGTCAACTTCATTTTCCTAAACTTTTTTTTATTGCGGAATTTTTTATTTTATTTTCTTTTTTGAGGTCTCGAATAAGAGATTGAACATTTTTAAAACAATTAGATCAATTGTACATCAATTAGGCCAGGGGAGGCGCGGTGGCTGAGCGGTAAAGCGCTTGGCTTCCGAACCGGGGGTCCCGGGTTCGAATTCTGCAGAATACTGGGATTTTCAACTTTGGAATCTTTGGGCGCCTCTGAGTCCACTCAGCTCTAATGGGTACCTGACATTAGTTGGGGAAAAGTAAAGGCGGTTGGTCGTTGCCTTTGTGTCTGGCTACATGACACCCTCGTTAACCGTAGGCCACAAAAACAGATGAACTTTACATCATCTGCCCTATAGACCACAAGGTCTGAAAGGGGAACTAGTTAGGCTAGGTTCACATCTAACTTTACATTCACTTTCACCTATTCTTTGATCTTCGGGACAGTTGGGGCACTACACAAGATCTGTTAACCTTCTTTCTCCATTTTTATCTCTCATTAACTGATATAATTTCATTCGGATGCTCTTTCTGAAAATATTGAAGCCTGCCTGGGTAGACCACTTCGGGGGCCGATTTTGAGTTTGTGTTTCATCTTAGTTCCAGAAATGTACTTTCGAACCAGTGTACAAATCCACTGAAACCGGAAGTCTGCTATACTTGATTTATCCTTGATTTTATTTTGAAGTATTAAAAACAAATCTTAACTTTATTTCCAAATTTTAATTTAGCTTTAGTTCTAAGAACCTGCAATTTTGTTGACCTCACAGACCTATCTATATTATATCTAGACTGGAAAACGGAAACCCTAGCTTTAAAAAGCCGGCCACATACGTGGCATGGGTAGGTTTGGTCATGCGGATAGATCTGCTTCTTCTTATTCTCTCAGCTTTTTGTTGGTTCGATGCTCTTTCACGCTGACCACTCTCTTTGCTTCGTATCTTGTGACTCCGACACTCACAGCTTCACGTCATATGGAGCGATCGAGATCTAGTGCTTCCCAGCCGTGAATATCAATATCACACTCACTTTATAACGCTTGTATTGACCTTCCTGTGAGCGCTTTCCATCACACAGCTCCCCGTACAGAAGTCGTTTGGAAAGGTGAATGTCTAGCATACGGACTAAATTCCTTACCATCGAAATTAGGACCTATTTACTGTGGTATCAATACTGTTCATGTTAGACAACTAGGATTTCAGTATCTGGTATATGTTCAGGCCAATTCCCTTTATGAATTTTCCTTAGACAGCGTAGGTGGAAAGGAGTTTAGATTTTTGATGTGGCTGGAATATACGGTCCAGGACTCTAATGCATACAAGAATGAAGGGAGGACTACGGCACTGTATTATCTGTAGACTTTCAGTTTTGCCACACTTGTCATTGAAGTCTGCCAAAAGCAGCACTGGCAACGTGCAACACAGAAGTCCGCCTCATCATCCAGGTTGGCATAAGCTGATATGATGCTTACCAGAAAGACACATTCTTTAACATTTTATAGTTTCTGGCCATCTATAAGAATGGCTGGTTTTGTAAAAGATTTATTTCCAGGAGGTTGGTGCAGCACTTCTTTTTTTACATTTATGGTGAGGCCAAAATTTTTGCAGGTGTTGGCGAATAGCAGGTTTCTGATGCAGTCATATTTTACTTTGGTCCTTGCCTTAAGTCTTTCAGCACTGAATAAACTTGCATGAGTGCGATATCGTAAACCAACTCCAATGCTTTCTGTGCAAAAGGCATCTTTCGGCATAGCTGTGAAAATTATGCTGAAAAGCGTTGGAGCCAGCACACAGCCCTGCTTCACACCATTTGAGACAGGAAAAGGCTTGGAGTAGTCTCCGTTGTCTTGGACTCTTGCTTGCATGTCATCTTGAAATTGGCGCACCATTATTATGAATTGATAAGGGCAGCCAAATTTGGACATGACTTGCCAAAGTTCACGAATGACATCAAAAGCCTTTGTCAAATCTATGATTGCAGTATAGAGATTAGAATTTTGCTCTCTACTATCTTGAAGTTGGCAGACTGCAAAGAACCTGTCATCTACTGCACCTTAAGCCGCATTGGCGTTACGGAAGTAGGCCAGTTTCTATGTAATGGTGTGATCTGTTTAATGCCGCTATAGATAGGATCTTGTCAGCAATGCAAAGGAGGGATATGCCACAATGGATATCGCATAAGTGCATATTTACCTTTCTCTTGTAGAGTGGCTTTGTGGTTAAGCGCTTGGCTTCCGAACCTGGAGTCCTGGGTTAGAATCTCTGTGAAGATTGGGATTTTGAGCACTGGGATTCTTATGGCGTTCCTGAGTCCACCCAACTCTAATGGATACTTGACTCTAGTTGGGGAAAGAAAAGGCGGTTGGTCGTTGTGCTAGTCACATGACACCCTGCTCGTCAATCGTTGGCCAAAGAAACAGATGACCTTAACATCATCTGCCTTATAGATCGCAGTTTAAGGGGCACTAACTGAACTGTAGTGATGAAAGAAGGAGGCATCTTTTATCTCTTTGGGCAATTTCATTTGTTCCCACATTATCTAGTAGATTTCTGTTAGTTTAGCTGTCAGCTCTGAACTGCCAAGTGAGTATATTTCAGCAAGGATGGAGTCTTGTCCCGGTGCCTTACCAGTTGAGAGGTTGGATATTGCAGTCATTACTTCATTGAGCCTGGGAGGGTCAGCGATTGAATGGTTTATTGGGACTTGTTCCAGGCGTGCGATGGCTTCGGCGCTAATGCTTTTTGGACAGTTAAGGACGGTACTGAAGTGTTCAGCCCAGCCACGAAGTATATCCTCCTTGTCTGTAAGAAGCTTCCAGCAGCACTGAATATCTGGAATCTGCCATTTTGCGAAGGATCGCAAAAGGCTTTGATTGAATTTTAAAAATGTGTTTTTATTGCCAGACTGTATTTCATCGCCTTTTTGTTAAACCACGACTCCTTCATGAGTCTCAGATTCCGCTGGACCGCTCTTTTGGCATTAGTGCAACGTTCTCTGTTTTGGGGGCAAGCTGGATTACACAGAAAGGCATTAAAGCAGCGTTGCTTGTGTGTTAAAAGCTGTTCGATATGTACATATTTTTCGTTGAACCAATGTTGGTGCTTGCGTATTTGGCCGGGCGTGAACCCTGCTAGTCATAGAGTACATAGAGTCCCTTAGTTTATTTTGGCCGGCCGTGAACCCTGCTAGTCATAGAGTACACAGAGTCCCTTAGTTTATTTTGGCCGGCCGTGAACCCTGCTAGTCATAGAGTACCCAGAGTCCCTTAGTTTATTTTGGCCGGCCGTAAACCCTGCTAGTCATACAGTACACAGAGTCCATTAGGTTATTTTGGCCGGCCGTGAACCCTGCTAGTCATAGAGTACCCAGAGTCCCTTAGTTTATTTTGGCCGGCCGTAAACCCTGCTAGTCATAGAATACACAGAGTCCATTAGGTTATTTTGGCCGGCCGTGAACCCTGCTAGTCATAGAGTACACAGAGTCCCTTAGTTTATTTTGGTCGGCCGTGAACCCTGCTAGTCATAGAGTACCCAGAGTCCCTTAGTTTATTTTGGCCGGCCGTGAACCCTGCTAGTCATAGAGTACACAGAATCCCTTAGTTTATTTTGGCCGGCCGTGAACCCTGCTAGTCATAGAGTACCCTTAGTTTATTCCAGCTGTGTTCCACGTTGTTGTTGATGTCTAGTTTGTTGATGAACTCTTGCTTAATTTCTGGCTTTGTGAGCTGACCAACATCTAGGCGCTGATAAGTCCAACAGTCCGCTCCGCATAATCCTTTAGTGACTTTGACGTCCTGTTTGTCAGACAGAGTTGCAGGTCGCCTTGAGGTCAGTAGTAGGCGTAAGGCCATTAGTCGGTCATTTATGCCTTTTGGTAAACCTGCTAAATTGTTGACGAATTTGGATTTCACCGCGAAGCCAACACCAGCTTCTCTCCCTTGCTCGCTAGTTTTGCTAGATAAAAAAAGGGAGACTGCAAAGAAAGAAAAATAAACGTTACCAAAGAAATATTTAAAGTAGTGCCAGCAGAGACAGCCCAGTAACTTACTGCTGAACGTTTCCAAAGAAATAGTTAAAGTAGTGCCAGCAGAGACAGCCCAGTAACTTACTGCTGAACGTTTCCAAAGAAATAGTTAAAGTAGTGCCAGCAGAGACAGCCCAGTAACTTACTGCTAAACGTTTCCAAAGAAATAGTTAAAGCAAAAAGTGTGTCAAGTTTGTTAAAACAAACGTTTCTATCTGTCAACTTGTCAATGTAACTGTTGGTTAATTATCTGTCTACTTACCTTTCTACAACCTGTCAACTAAACAACTAACATGCCTACTTAACAACTAACCTGTCTAGTAAACAACTAACATGCCTTCTAACCAACTAACCTGTCAAGTAAACAACTAACATGCCTTCTAATCAACTAACCTGTCTACTAAACAACTAAAATGCGTACTAACCAACTAACCTGTCTAGTAAACAACTAACATGCCTACTTAACAACTAACCTGTCTAGTAAACAACTAACATGCATTCAAACCAACTAACCTGTCTAGTAAACAACTAACATGCCTACTAACCAACTAACCTTTCTAGTAAACAACTAACGTGCCTACTAACCAACTAACCTGTCTAGTAAATAACTAACATGGCTACTTAACAACTAACCTGTATTGTAAACAACTAACATGCCTTCTAACCAACTAACCTTTCTACTAAACAACTAACATGCCTACTTAACAACTAACCTGTCTAGTAAACAACTAACATGCCTTCTAATAAACTAACCTGTCTAGTAAACAACTAACATGCCTTCTAATAAACTAACCTGTCTAGTAAACAACTAACATGCCTACGAACGATCTAACCTATCTAGTAAAAAACTAACATGCCTAATAACCAACTAACCTGTCTAGTAAACAACTAACATGCCTTCTAACCAACTAACCTGTCTAGTAAACAAGTAACATGCTTTCTAACCAACTAACCTGTCTAGTAAACAACTAACATGCCTTCTAACCAACTAACCTGTCTACTAAACAACTAACATGCCTGCTAACAAACTAACCTGTCTAGTAAATAACTAAAATGCCTACCTAACAACTAACCTGTCTAGTAAACAACTAACATGGCTTCTAACTAACTAACCTGTCTAGTAAACAACTAACATTCCTAATAACCAACTAACCTGTCTACTAAACAACTAACATGCGTACTAACCAACTAACCTGTCTAGTAAACAACTAACATGCCTACTTAACAACTAACCTGTCTAGTAAACAACTATTATGCATTCAAACCACTTAACCTGACTAGTAAACAACTAACATGTCTTTTAACCAACTAACCTGTCTAGTAAACAACTAACATGCCTTCTAACCAACTTACTTGTCTAGTAAACAAATAACATGCCTTCTAACCAACTAACCTGTCTAGTAAACAACTAACATGCCTACTAACCAACTAACCTTTCTAGTAAACAACTAACATGCCTACTAACCAACTAACCTGTCTAGTAAATAACTAACATAGCTACTTAACAACTAAGATGTCTAGTAAACAACTAACATGCCTTCTAACCAACTAACCTGTCTAGTAAAAAACTAACATGCCTACTAACCAACTAACCTGTCTAGTAAACAACTAACATGCCTTCTAACCAACTAACCTGTCTACTAAACAACTAACATGCGTACTAACCAAGTAACCTGTCTAGTAAACAACTAACATGCCTACTTAACAACTAACCTGTCTAGTAAACAACTAACATGCATTCAAACCACTTAACCTGTCTAGTAAACAACTCAAAGCCTTCTAACCAACTAACCGGTCTAGTAAACAACTAACATTTCTTCTTGACAACTAACCTGTCTAATAAACAACTAACATGCCTTCTAACCAACTTACTTGTTTAGTAAACAACTAACATGCCTTTTAACCAACTAACCTGTTTAGTAAACAACTAACATGCCTTCTAACCAACTAACCTGTCTAGTAAACAACTAACATGCCATCTAACCAACTAACCTTTCTAGTAAACAACTAACATGCCTTCTTATCTTATATAATACAGACGTTACTTCAAAAAAGTAGATGATTACGTCCTACGCGTCATGCATTTAGTCATGCATATTAACCAATGACTTAAATTCTGCCAAGTCACTGGTTTTTCTGGCTAGCTCAGGCAACCCATTCCATGCTTTAATAGCACTAGGGAAGAAGGAGTATTTGTACAAATTTGTCCTAGCATATGGGACGAGGAATGTGCCTTTATTTTTGTGTCTTTCAGAGTATTTTATTAAATTTTGTTTTTGTATTTGAAGATTATGGTTCAGTGTTTTATGTATAATTGCTACTTTACTTTTGAGTCTTCTGTCCTGAAGGCTTTCTAAATTTAGTGATTTTACTAATGGTGTTACCCTAGTCAAATGTGAATATTCGTTTGTTATGAATCTCACTGCTCTATTTTGTGTTTGTTCCAGTTTCTTAATGTTTTCTTGAGTTGAGGGGTCCCACACGGTGGATGCATATTCTATTATTGGCCTAACCAAGGTTAAATAACATTTTAGTTTTATGTTCTTATTTGATTTATAGAAATTTCTTTTAATAAACCCTAATGCTTTGTTGGATTTTTTTATAGTTTCATCAATATGTGGATTCCATGACAGTTTTTCATTTATTATAACACCTAGGTATTTTGAGTTTTTAGTCTGTGTTACTGGTTTGCCATGAATAAGATAAGTGGAATTAATTTGTTTTAGTTTTTTGGTTACTCTTAACAACTGACATTTTTCTGGGTGGAAAGACATGCTCCAATTTGATTCCCATTTCTGTAATTCATCTAATTCTCTTTGTAAAATATATGTGTCTTGTTTTGTTTTTATTGTTCTATATATTATGCAATCGTCTGCAAATAATCTGACTTTTGTTCCTGAACTAATGCAATTTGGTAAATCATTTATGTAAATTAAAAATAGTAGTGGACCCAAGACTGTTCCTTGAGGTACACCTGAGTTTACTGTTATTGGTGTTGATTTAGAGCCATTTATTATTACAGTTTGTTCTCTCCCTATCAGAAAATCTTTAATCCACTGATGCAGTGGACCGTTAATGCCGAAATATTTTAATTTTTTAAGCAAACTATGGTGGTGAACTTTGTCAAAAGCCTTGGAAAAATCTAGTAAGATAGCATCTATTTGTTCACTATTATCTAAACCTTTTGAGAAATCATCAATTAGTCCTATTAGTTGTGTTTCACATGATCTATATTTCCTAAAGCCATGTTGGTATGGGGTGAGGACATTATGTTTGTCTAAGTGGTTTATGATGTTGCTACATATTATGTGTTCTAGTATTTTACATGTGATGCTGGTAAGTGATACTGGTCTGTAGTTTCCTGGATCAGATTTTTCTCCTTTTTTAAATAGGGGGGTGACATTAGCTTCTTTCCAGTCCTTTGGTACTCTGCCCTGGTTAAGCGATGCCTGAAAGAGTATTTTGAACACTGGGGCTAGCTCATTGCTTAGTTCTTTGAGTAATCTAGCTGGAATACCATCAGGTCCAGACGCTTTATTTGGTTTTGTGTTGGCTAATAGTTTTTTAATTCCATTTTCTTGTACTACTAAATCTTCTATGTTGTCTACTTGGTTCAAATTAAGAAATATGTCTTTGTCTCCTGGGGCTGAGAATGCTGATGCAAAGTATTTGTTTAGGATGTTTGCTTTAGTTTCATTATCATTATGTATTATGTTATGTTCATCTTTTAATGGCGCTATGCCTGTTGTTTCCATTTTCTTAGACTTAATGTATGACCATAGGTTTTTGTTGTTATCTTTAGATATTACATTGTTTATGTATTCACTCTGCAGCTGTCTGCTTACTTTTTGGGTTAGGTGTTTAATTTTTATATACTTTTTGTAAACTCTTTCTGCCTTGGTTTCTTTAAATTTTCTATATAGGTTTTCCTTCTGTTTACAAAGCTTCTTTAGTCTATTATTAAACCAGCATTTATTTATTTTGTTTGATGTGTATTTAGTTGGTATATGATTTTCTATAATGCTTTTAAGATGGATTTTAATGAAATTCCAGAGGTCATCGACTGGTTGGTTAATATCTTTTTCGAAAAGAATGTTTGTTGAAAGTTTAATGCAGCTTGGTGTAGTTGTGTTAGGTTACATTTATTCCAGAGTAAGATTTTTCTTTTGGTTTTCTTCTTCTAACCAACTAACCTGTCTAGTAAATAACTAACATGCCTTCTTAACAACTAACCTGTCTAGTAAACAACTAACATGCCTTCTAACCAACTAACCTGTCTAGTAAACAACTAACATACCAACTTATCAACTAACCTGTCTAGTAAACAACTAACATGCCTTCTAACCAACTAACTTGTCTAGTAAACAACTAACATAACTTCTTACCAACTAACCTGTCTAGTAAACGACTAACATGCCTACTTAACAACTAACCTGTCTAGTAGACAACTAACATGCCTACTTAACAACTAACCTGTCTAGTAAATAACTAACATGCCTACTTAACAACTAACCTGTCTAGTAAACGACTATCATGCCTACTTAACAACTAACCTGTCTAGTAAACAACTAACATGCCTTCTAACCAAATAACTTGTCTAGTAAACAAATAACATGCCTTCGTTCCAACTTACCTGTCTAGTAAACAACTACCATGCCTTCTTAAAAACTAACCTGTCTAGTAAACAACTAACATGCCTTCTAACCAACTAACTTGTCTAGTAAACAACTAACATACCTTCTAACCAACTAACCTGTCTAGTAAACAACTAACATGCCTTTTTACCAACTAACCTGTCTAGTAAACATCTAACATGCCTTCTAACCAACTAACCTGTCTAGTAAACAACTAACATGCCTACTTAACGACTAACCTGTCTAGTAAACAACTAACATGCCTTTTAACCATCTAACCTGTCTAGTAAACAACTAACATGCCTTCTAACCAACTAACCTGTCTAGTAGACAACTAACATGCCTTCTAACCGACTAACTTGTCTAGTAAACAACTAACATGCCTTCTAACCAACTAACCTGTCTAGTAAACAACTAACATGCCTTTAACACACTAACCTGTCTAGTGAATAACTAACATGCCTACTCAACAACTAACCTGTCTAGTAAACAACTAACATGCCTACTAACCAATTAACCTGTCTAGTAAACAACTAACAAGCCTACTAACCAACTAACCTGTCTAGTAAACAACTAACAAGCCTACTAACCAACTAACCTGTCTAGTAAACAACTAACATGTCTTCTAACCAACTAACCCCATCTACTAACCAACTAACCTGTCTAGTAAAAAACTAACATGCCTACTAACCAACTAACCCCATCTACTAACCAACTAACTTGTCTAGTAAAGAACTAACATGTCTTCTAACCAACTAACCTGTCTAGTAAACAACTAACATGCCTACTAACGAACTAACCTGTCTAGTAAACAACTAACATGCCTTCTAACCAACTAACCTATCTAGTAAACAACTAACATGCATTCAAACCACTTAACCTGTCTAGTTAACAACTGCAATGCCTTCTAACCAACTAACCTGTCTAGTAAACAACTAACATGCCTTCTAACCAACTAACCTTTCTAGTAAACAACTAACATGCCTACTAACCAACTAACCTGTCTAGTAAATAACTAACATGGCTACTTAACAACTAACCTGTATTGTAAACAACTAACATGCCTTCTAACCAACTAACCTTTCTAGTAAACAACTAACATGCCTACTAACCAACTAACCTGTCTAGTAAATAACTAACATGCCTACTAACCAACTAACCTGTCTAGTAAATAACTAACATGGCTACTTAACAACTAAGATGTCTAGTAAACAACTAACATGACTTCTAACCAACTAACCTGTCTAGTAAACAACTAACATGCGTACTAACCAAGTAACCTGTCTAGGAAACAACTAACGTGCCTACTTAACAACTAACCTGTCTAGTAAACAACTAACATGCATTCAAACCACTTAACCTGTCTAGTAAACAACTAAAAGCCTTCTAACCAACTAACCGGTCTAGTAAACAACTAACATTTCTTCTTGACAACTAACCTGTCTAGTAAACAACTAACATGCCTTCTAACCAACTAACCTGTCTAGTAAACAACTAACATACCAACTTACCAACTAACCTGTCTAGTAAACAACTAACATGCCTTCTAACCAACTAACTTTTCTAGTAAACAACTAACATAACTTCTTACCAACTAACCTGTCTAGTAAACGACTAACATGCCTACTTAACAACTAACCTGTCTAGTAGACAACTAACATGCCTACTTAACAACTAACCTGTCTAGTAAATAACTAACATGCCTACTTAACAACTAACCTGTCTAGTAAACGACTATCATGCCTACTTAACAACTAACCTGTCTAGTAAACAACTAACATGTCTTCTAACCAACTAACTTGTCTAGTAAACAACTAACATGCCTTCGTTCCAACTAACCTGTCTAGTAAACAACTAACATGCCTTCTAACCAGCTAACCTGTCTAGTAAACAACTATTATGCCTACTTAACGACTAACCTGTCTTATAAACAACTAACATGCCTTCTAACCAACTAACCTGTCTAGTAAACAACTAACATGCCTTTTTACCAACTAACCTGTCTAGTAAACAACTAACATGATTTCTAACCAACTAACCTGTCTAGTAAACAACTAACATGCCTACTTATCAACTAACCTGTCTAGTAAAGAACTAACATGCTTTTTAACCATCTAACCTGTCTAGTAAACAACTTACATGCCTTCTAACCAACTAACCTGTCTAGTAAACAACTAACATGCCTTTAACACACTAACCTGTCTAGTAAATAACTAACATGCCTACTCAACAACTAACCTGTCTAGTAAACAACTAACATGCCTACTAACCAACTAACCTGTCTAGTAAACAACTAAGATGTCTTCTAACCAACTAACCCCATCTACTGACCAACTAACATGTCTAGTAAAGAACTAACATGCCTTCTCACCAACTAACCTGTCTAGTAAACAACTAACATGCCTTCTAACCAACTAACCTGTCTAGTAAACAACTTACATGCCTTCTAACCAACTAACCTGTCTAGTAAACAACTAACATGCCTTCTAACCAACTAACCGGTCTAGTAAACAACTAACATGCCTACTAACCAACTAACCTGTCTAGTAAACAACTAACATGCCTTCTAACCAACTAACCTGTCTTCTAACCTGTCTGCATATTTCCTTCTCAAACTCACTGCTTAGAACACAGATCACGCGTGGTGACCCAAAGGCGGAACAGACTTAGATATAGGTGAAGGTAATACTCTGGAAGCAATAAAAATGTTTAAATTTAATGTTATTATCAACAGAAGCGAACAAAGTTTAACATTTTCTTTAGAAGCACTTTGAGTTATTTATGGTCAACTGAGGCTATTGTTGTCTAAAAGACTGGATCGCATATCACTTATCTGATTGTAGAACAATCCTCGCATATCTCTTAACTTATTGTAGAACAATCCTCGCATATCTCTCAACTGATTGTAGAACAATCCTCGCATATCTCTCAACTGATTGTAAAACAATCCTCGCATATCTCTTAACTGATTGTAGAACAATCCCCGCATATCTCTCAACTAATTGTAGAACAATCCTCGCATATCTCTCAACTGATTGTAGAACAATCCTCTCATATCTCTCCAATGATTGTAGAACAATCCTCGCATATCTCTCAACTGATTGTAGAACAATCCCCGCATATCTCTCAACTTCTTGTAGAACAAATCTCGCATATCTCTCAACTGATTGTAGAACAATCCCGGCATATCTCAACTTATTGTAGAACAATCCTCGCATATCTCTCATCTGATTGTAGAACAATCCTCGCATATCTCTCAACTGATTGTAGAACGATTCCCGCATATTTCTCAACTGATTGTAGAACAATCCTCGCATATTTCTCAACTGATTGTAGAACAATCCTCGCATATCTCTCAATTGATTGTAGAACAATCCTCGCATATCTCTCAACTGATTGTAGAACAATCCTCGAATATCTCTTAACTGATTGTAGAACAATCCCCGCATATTTCTCAACTGATTGTAGAACAATCCTCGCATATCTCTCAACTGATTGTAGAACAATCCTCGCTTATCTCTCAACTGATTGTATAACAATCCCCGCATATTTCTCAACTGATTGTAGAACAATCCTCGCATATCTCTTAACTGATTGTAGAACAATCCCCGCATATTTCTTAACTGATTGTAGAACAATCCTCGCATATTTCTCAACTGATTGTAGAACAATCCTCGCATATCTCTCAACTGATTGTAGAACAATCCCCGCATATTTCTTAACTGATTGTAGAACAATCCCCGCATATCTCTCAACTTCTTGTAGAACAATCCTCGCATATCTCTCAACTGATTGTAGAACAATTCCCGCATATTTCTTAACTGATTGTAGAACAATCCTCGCATATCTCTCAACTTCTTGTAGAACAATCCTCGCATATCTCTCAACTGATTGTAGAACAATTCCCGCATATTTCTTAACTGATTGTAGAACAATCCCCGCATATTTCTCAACTGATTGTAGAACAATCCTCGCATATCTCTTAACTGATTGTAGAACAATCCCCGCATATTTCTTAACTGATTGTAGAACAATCCTCGCATATTTCTCAACTGATTGTAGAACAATCCTCGCATATCTCTCAACTGATTGTAGAACAATCCCCGCATATTTCTTAACTGATTGTAGAACAATCCTCGCATATCTCTCAGCTGATTGTAGAACAATCCTCGCATATCTCTCAACTGATTGTAGAACAATTCCCGCATATTTCTTAACTGATTGTAGAACAATCCCCGCATATTTCTCAACTGATTGTAGAACAATCCTCGCATATCTCTTAACTGATTGTAGAACAATCCCCGCATATTTCTTAACTGATTGTAGAACAATCCTCGCATATTTCTCAACTGATTGTAGAACAATCCTCGCATATCTCTCAACTGATTGTAGAACAATCCCCGCATATTTCTTAACTGATTGTAGAACAATCCTCGCATATCTCTCAGCTGATTGTAGAACAATAGCCAGTTCATGACATTGATAGGAATCCTAAGAGCTACATTATTGCGAAGTCCTCGCAAACAAAATTGTATCCTCATTCCGTTTGTCGCTGTTTTGTCTAACTGTACACAATCAAATAGCCTAGCGCTACTTTCTTCTATATTTCTTCTCATTTGTGTCATTTTATTTTGTGTAGTTATTTTTTTCTCTTGTCGTTTTGTCATCGTTTGCTGTGACGTCAAATTGTGTGTGCTTTTTCACCATCTTGGTCTTGATAGACAAGCTGCTCTTTTTGTGGTCCTGAAGTTTTCCTTTGCTTGACGTGACTGGACAGCCTTACCGATTGCCTTGGATCTAGTCTTGGTAGGACTCTTTCACTTCTCTTAAGGGTAAGTTTTATTTCATGTTGTAAAGATATTTTTATACGGATGCATTCGTATTTGTAGCTTTAGATCAGACGTTAGAATCTGTTATTTATTTCTATAAGGTTTCAGTGTTGGCGTTAGGCCTACATGTTGATACTTTGGGTTCTGGTATTAACCTGAACATTGTTGTCATCATCGTTGTCATTATTCTTTGCCTTAAGATTCTTGTTTGCTACTATCAAGAATTGGCCGTAAGATTCTTGTGTCTGCTACTATCAAGAATTGGCCGTAAGATTCTTGTGTCTGCTACTATCAAGAATTGGCCGTACGATTCTTGTGTCTGCTACTATCAAGAATTGGCCGTACGATTCTTATGTCTGCTACTATCAAGAATTGGCCGTAAGATTCTTGTGTCTGCTACAATCAAGAATTGGCAGTAAGATTCTTGTGTCTGCTACTATCAAGAATTGGCCGTAAGATTCTTGTGTCTGCTACTATCAAGAATTGGACGTACGATTCTTGTGTCTGCTACTATCAAGAATTGGCCGTAAGATTCTTGTGTCTGCTACTATCAAGAATTGGCCGTAAGATTCTTGTGTCTGCTACTATCAAGAATTGGCCGTAAGATTCTTGTGTCTGCTACTATCAAAAATTGGCCGTAAGATTCTTGTCTGCTACTGTCAAGAATTGGCCGTAAGATTCTTGTCTGCTACTGTCAAGAATTGGCCGTAAGATTCTTGTCTGCTACTGTCAAGAATTTGCCGTAAGATTCTTGTCTGCTACAATCAAGAATTGATGGTGAAAGACAGTTTGAACAGAGCCTGTTACAAAGATAAAACTTTGTCCTACGTAGTGAAACTAATATGTTGTGGACGTCAATGTTATCAAGCAACAGAATATAAGGTGCCTATTTGTTTAAAGACTGTTTAAGTATTTCGTTGGACTGAACTTAGGATTTATTAGCTTCATATGTATTTGTGATTAACTATCATTCACATTATTAATTTCCATATCATTGTATAGTACATGTGTCCCAGCACAGAAGGAAGAGAGGTGTTAGCCTTTCTGTGAGAGCAGCACTAACCATTTTAAAAACCTCTGCTGGAAGACCGCCATACATAATAATAAATTAATTAATACATACATTAATAAATAAATTAATTAATACATACATTTATAAATATAT
The DNA here is from genome assembly GCA_036873155.1 of Biomphalaria sudanica. NCBI lineage: Eukaryota > Metazoa > Mollusca > Gastropoda > Planorbidae > Biomphalaria > Biomphalaria sudanica. The sequence continues at coordinate 3,868,202 of JAZGLO010006701.1, forward strand.
TTATTAATACATACATTAATAAATTAATTAATTAATACATACATTAATAAATATATTTATTAATACATACATTAATAAATTAATTAATTAATACATACATTAATAAATTAATTAATTAATACATACATTAATAAATTAATTAATTAATACATACATTAATAAACTAATTAATTAATACATACATTAATAAATTAATTAATTAATACATACATTAATAAATTAATTAATTAATACATACATTAATAAATTAATACATACATTAATAAATAAATTAATTAATACATACATTAATTAATTAATTAATTAATACATACAATAATAAATAATAATGACACTGTTCCCTTTCTTTAGTGACGATCTGATCCATAGTTTGTTTTTTCCCTTGCCTCTAGCATACGCTCGTGTTAATTAGCAACGGGATGCAACTCCTGATATTTTCACTTTCCATATTTTTTAAATTACCATTATCTCCCTTCTGTGTGAATCTTATCTTCTTATATTATACAGACGTTACTTCAAAAAAGAAGATGATTACGATCTACGCGTCATGCATCTAGTCATGCATGTTAACCAAGGACTTAAATTCTGGCAAGTCACTGGTTTTCAGGGCTTCTTCTAACTCAGTCAGCTTTATATAACTGTTTGAATCAATCCGCTAAGCTTATGTCCCAACATACCAGACTATGACGCCTCTAAGAAGTGCCGGCAGCCTCATCTTGCTAACTATAAAGCCCGACTTACCTAATCAGTGGAAAGAGCTTGCTTTTTAGCCACCAACAGATTGTGTCTGAGGAGTCTCTTGCTGAAATCCCATAAGAAACACTGAAAATGGAACTCGACGAATATCCAAGTCTTGTGAAGTCTTGTTGAGGTTGAAACGGCCATCAAGATGCCTGGCTCGGGCGGTCTTCCAGCAGAAGTGTTTAATATGGGTGGTGCTTCTCTCACAGAAAGGCTAATAGACCTCTTCATTCTGTGCTGGGACATATGTACTATCCCGCCAGAACTCCCTGTACAAAAAAGGCGACAAATCAGACTGCTCCAATTACCGTGGCATTACCTTACTATCAGTAGCGGGTAAAATCTTTGCCAGGATACTCTTTGAAAGGTTAGCCAACTCCATAGAAGGCAGTGTGCTCTCTGAAAGTCAGTGTGGTTTCCAGGCTGGTAGAGGCTCGTCGGACATGATATTTGTTTTGCGTCAATGCAGGGAGCCTAACCTGGACTTGAACACTGCATTCATCAACTTGACCAAAGCATTTGACACAACTCGGAAAGCCCTCTAAAATTCATCGCCATCCTTTGCACTTGTCACTGGCTGACTGATCATCACTAATTCTCGCCGGGGACGATACACTTAAACAAGTGATCCTGTATTGAACATAAATCAAGTCAAGAAGAACTTAGATATTTTCAAGACCAAAATCGCAGCTGTTACATTTACGAATAAGATTTTTTAATTCACAATTTCGACCCAATATGTTTTTGAAAGTTGACATTTTAAAAGTACAAAACTATCATTCCTTTTGCTTTACTTATTAACACTTTTTTAAAAATACTTAACTTTCTTTCGTTCCAGTTTTAGATTTATAAATATGTGTGTGTGTGTGTGTGTGTAGTTCTACACAGATCAGTATCTAGATCTTAAATCTCATTCTCTCTCCTCTTGATTTAGATAATTGTCACAGTGAATGTGAAGAATTATCCTTAGACGAAGCAGGACGCCGCCGTTTTAGCGCGAAGGTCGTTTTGGCGCGAAGGTCGTTTTGGCGGCGGGACGTTTTGGCGCGAAATACATTATGTACGTTTATTGTATTATTTCTTTTAAAACAATTATTCATATCTATGTTTTGCATGAGTGTTTGTGTTAAGACATATGTATGTGTGTTTATTAAGAGGAACACTTTTATTTTCAAAAACGTTTTTGAAGCTTATAATTACTTTAAAATAAAAATAAAAAAAAAAAAAATGAAACGATGATAGACTAAAAATGGATGCAATGATTTGTTGACATTAACATTTGGTTTATTTCATGACTGTATGGTATCTCCAGCTATACATACCAAACACTTGCTAATAATAAGTACAAATATAATACATGTACCATGTTTCTCAAAATACTGTAAGTTAAGTATACATAGACACCATGGTTATTTGCTTAAGTCACTGAAATTAAAGGGTTCATTAAAAAGTTGTGTGCAAGTCCCTTGAGGTATTCAATGATGTTCCTCTGTTGATAAGTTTGTACTATTACATTGATTCTTTTGTCTGTGTCAATATACTTTTTTCGTTTAGAAGGCGGCTGGTCTCCCCGGATATATTGTTCATATATAAGGTCACTGCCTTTCTGGACAGCTCGTATTCCATTTAGGAATCTGACTTATTATAGGCCTATATTCATGAAATAAGCAAAACCTTTATAATTAAAAAAAAAAAAAGTCGCTGAACGGTGTTAGAATTCATACTATACATACACTATTATGGTAGAGTGAAATAAACATTGTTATAAAAGCTACGTGCTTATTAAATTATCGTCAAATGATATCTCGCGCCAAAACGTCCCGCGCCAAAACGTCCCGTCGCCAAAACGGCTCGCGCCAAAACGTCACGTACCAATCCTTAGAAGAGTGTGTGTTAAATGTGTTTTTATTTAGAATATGAAACATCTGTATAAAAGCGTGTGTTTGTTTGTGTGGATAAAATTACTATAGTTTAGAATGTCTCTGTGGCATTTTACGTCTCGAGAGGTTATATTTTCCCTTTGCAACTTCTTGTGTGACTAAAGAGGCCAATCCTTCATACACTTCTGCGGTCACAGATTGGGCATCTGTAATCACCAGGCGCCTTTGCATTTTCACCCTTCTTTCTACTACTGTTGTGTATGGCAACTGCAATCCGTGACCCTTCCTTTATGCTCTCTCTCCATGTGGATCTATCCAGTGCCAATGTTTCCCAGCTGCTAGTGTCGATTTTGAAGAGCTTTATGTCGCGCTCGCATACATCCGTATACCGCAAAAGTGAACTACCTTCTGTTAGATCACCATACAGAATATCTTGTTGAAATAGTCCTACTGGCATTCTATGAAAGTGACCAAGCGAGCCAAGGGGTCTACAGCTGATAACAGAGCGGATGTCCTGGCACCCTGCTCTTCGTAGCACTTCCTCATGGGTTAAATCAGATTTTCAATAGCTTTTAGTGTTTTTTTTTAATCTAAACGTGACGGACAGACCGACCAACAAACAAAACGCACAAAAATAAGCGGTTTAATGATGATGGGGGCACTAAACAGGAAATAAATAAAATCTGATTATTTAAAACCTTTTGAGGGAAATAGTTTAGTACCATGTTTTGCCGTAGCCGTTACGCTACTGCACAAAAGTCGCGGCATAAAAAGTCCATTTTAAAAAATGTGCATGACATTTACATACAAAGTGCATTCTTAGCCTTAATAAACAAACATAAATGTTTTCTTTTAATTTCAGCAGCTAGTTAACTAATATTTATATTTATTTACTTTATTAAATATATTTGGCTTAGTGATACTGAAAATACCTTTCTTTGTTAACATTTTATTACATTATGTCCCTTTCATTTATGTACTGTTATAGAAATAGTGTATTTTTATGAAAGAAAATGCTTGCATAAATAATTGTATAAACTAAACAACTTGCTTTTAGAAAACAAGAAGTAGACATTGCACCAAAACTTTGCAAGCCGCATCGCATGGTGAAATAAGATTTTTCCTTTTTCTTCTAGTTATTGAGATCTGAGTGTGAGAGACGGACACCTTACACAAACCTAATAGCGGCTTTTCCGATTACGGGGCCCCTAAAAATACAACACTTAAAAAAATCAATACAAGAAGATGATTGAGTGTAAGTATAAAGATGATTGAATAAAATTATTTTTTAAAAAAAGCCTTTTTTTAAAAAAACATTTGTATATTTATTGTCTGTCTACAATAATGTTATGATCATACACACACATACACACAGACACACATACACAGTCCACTTTTGAGGAAGAAACGAAATCAATGTATTTTAGCCAACCCTACACAAGAAGAAGATCCTCACACAAGAAGAAGATCCTCACACAAGAAGAAGATCCTCACACAAGGGTGTCCACACATGTTCTCCCACACTCCCACTCTTAGTGAATACTTCACCATTACAAAAATGTCAGCATTCTCGACATTCATAGTCCAGATATTTAGACACATAACTTTAGTTCATAATTTAACTCATCAAAATAATAAAAAAGTAGCTTTTTCAAAGTAAATAGTATGTGTATAACCAACAATCAATAAAAACATCCAAATTAAGGCAATGGGTAAGCTGGCTAGAGTATAGACAACAGAAGAACTCTCCCAGTGTGAAAGTTTGAAAAATTACAAACCAGATAAAGCTCTTCTAGGATGAAAACCAATGAGGTTACAAAGCTAAACCATCCTTTGCCTCTTATAGTAGTATGCCTGGGTCAAGGACTAAAGCTACTCTCTAACATAGTCACGACCTACTGAAGTGTAGATTAGGTCTTGACAACAAGCTACCTATGCTTATCAAGCTGGGAAGGAAAGGTCATAAGCAGCTTGGTCAAACAAATAAAAAAACAATGTACAAAGAGCAGTGAACATTGAATGCTGTGTAAATAAACATTTCAAATATATTCATTAGACAATTTTAACCAGATCGAGTACACTCTATATTTCAGTCCTTACTGAGACTTCCTGTGCACAATGTCTATGTGATGGATAGCACTGTGGCTAACTAGTTTGACATTCTATTCTCTATGTGATAGATAGCACTGTGGTTAACTAGTCTGAAATTCCAATGTTGCCATTCGGAAATTTGCAAGCTAATGAATAGAAAACTGCATTTCAATTGTGGAGAAAAAAAGCACAGGATCCCAACCTATATATCTTAATAGCCCCCCCCCCCCCCCCCCAGTGTTTTTGTTTCCATTAAGCCCTATAACTTCATTTTCATGAACTGTTTGAAGAAAATGAGATCAAATTTTAACTTTTTCCCGCAGGGTTGAAAAGAGACAGGTCTATAATCATTCGTTTTGGTCCTGATGTTCCATGGTGGAAGTTGCTATGGAGTTAAATATTTAACCTAGCCATGAAATAATAAATTGACAGATATCTTGATGAAGAAGAAAGTTTGATAATACCTTATTTCTTTTCACTTATTCATTTTGTCAAAGTGCTCATTGATACACAGCATCATTCAGCATAAAATACAAGAAATAATGTGAACCAAATAAGAATAGAAATAAATTTAATAGGGGACAAACAAAGACAATTATAACATATTTTTGAATAAGCCAATATGAATATTTGTAAATATATTCACGTATACAGTCTATAGGTGTGTATGTTGTATACATATTTAGAATGGTTAGGTGGATAAAGACATTTCTTAATGTATAATTAGAATAGCAAGTGCTAAATGAAAATAAAATGAAACAATTGAATATTCTAAGATAATGTTTCTTAGGCAACTTATTCTCTCAAACATTTGGCTTCATTCATCATCTGATTGGCTACTTGTTAATCAATGATACATAATGAGTCACTCTTTTAGAACTAAACAATCAACATGGCAGTCTCCATGGAAACAATGAAACCATTACAAGGCAGAAACAAAATTAATGGGTGACTAATGTGAAAGAGTCTGACCAATTCTACTACAAAGGACTATAAGTTGTAGCAACAATGGTCTAGTCTCTTCAATCATACAACACTGTTTGGTTCAGCATAAAACAAATCGACTTTTAGACCACAGACTCTAGAGAAGCTTTTAAAAGGGCTGGCTTTATCTTCAATCTTGAAATGGTCATTGGTCAGCTATCAGCTTAGGGTTTCAATAAAGTGACCAGCTGCTTCTTTCCCAACACACATTCAAGTGGACTGGGTTCAGGGCTGTTCTAAAAATACAGACTCAAAATTCCAGACACCACTGGGATTCAACCACAAGACCCCTGAGTTCAGAAGCCAAGGGCTCTACCATTCTGCCATGCACTTGAGGGTTCAAATAAAAATGCCCCAATACTTTACTTTTTCCCTTTTTTTTGGCATTTAAAGGAAGACATTTTGTAAAATTATCACCCATGTTTTCATGGTTGTTAAATTCAAGAATGTTTCAGTACACCAATAAATCCAGTACAAGAATTACAATAGAAATATTTGAACACTGTTTTTGTTGTAGGATCAAACCCAAAGCCTTTCTGTGAATTTCATTTTGTTATTTTGCAAATGTAAAAAGCTCCAGATAAGACTCTAAAGATCTTCTACTGACTTCAGTCAAACATTATGTCTCTTCCTCTTCATTATGCATCACAAATAGAACATAAAAGTACAAATGATGAAACAAAGTAAATGATTATTGACTGATGTCAACTTTGTATACATGTGTTTATAGTGATAAAATCCTTTTATAAACAGACCTGAATATAAATCTGTAGAAATACAAAAATAGAACCAAAGAACAAATACAAAAAAAAAATATATACATTAACATATAATAAGGGACAGTAGTTTTAAATTCATATAATAATTTAATTTATCTCCCCTAGGTATACAAATAAAAAAAAAATTGTCATTTTTTGTTGTGGAGCCTTAAAAAAGTAATACAACAAACCAAAATGTTACCTACATTGCAGTATTTTATTTTACACTATATATATAAATGATTCAGCCAGTTGATATAGAAAATGAAAAAAAAACAACAAAACTGTGCATGGTTCTACACTAGTAACATAAGACTTCAATATGATCTTTTTTTAGAAGTATAGATAAATATGGTCAAGACATTTTTGTGTATAAGTATGATAAAGATATTTATAAATGTGAACTTATTCAGAGCATAAACTAAACAGACACATTAGCAGAGACCATTGAGCTACCTATGGGAACTTATTCAGAGCATAAACTAAACAGACACATTAGCAGAGACCATTGAGCTACCTATGGGAACTTATTCAGAGCATAAACTAAACAGACACATTAGCAGAGACCATTGAGCTACCTATGGGAACTTATTCAGAGCATAAACTAAACAGACACATTAGCAGAGACCATTGAGCTACCTATGGGAACTTATTCAGAGCATAAACTAAACAGACACATTAGCAGAGACCATTGAGCTACCTATCAAACCTTCCCACATCATTTCCTATGTCCAGAAACAAGATCACTATACTTGCTAAAAGCATGAGTTGAAAGAAAAGACAAAAACACACACACTAAATGTTTTCCTTTGGAATAGTTTTTTTTTTTTTTTTTTAAATTGTGTATCTACCTTATACATGAAGCATCATCAACCTACAATAACAAAATAATGTATAAGATAAATAAATACAATCCGTTATGAAATTTATTTTTAAAAATGTAAGCAATTTATAAAATAGGATATACAATTCTCAAATTTTTTTTTGAAAAACAAATCTCTCTTTGAAGCAAACACAAGCAGCATTTCAATGCAGAACAAAATCTAATACAGCAAAGAACTTTCAGTATTTTTGTTGTGAAAAAAAAAAAAAATTGGGACTCCATTTCATTGGACAGGAGAAAACCAAACACATGTTAAACTCCATTTCATTGGACAGGAGAAAACCAAACACATGTTAAACTCCATTTCATTGGGTACAATCCCCTCAATCTCATGTTTTACTCTATTGCACTCTTGGATGGAATTGAGGAAGTAGAAAAAGAAGGAAAAAAACAACTTCAGATGTTGACAAAATAGAAAACATTTCATTGGACATGTGTACACTACAGCTACTTCCATTCAGTTGGACATGTGTACACTACAGCTACTTCTATTCATTGGACATGTGTACACTACAGCTACTTCCATTCAGTTGGACATGTGTACGATACAGGTACTTCTATTCATTGGACATGTGTACAATACAGGTACTTCCATTCATTGGACATGTGTACAATACAGGTACTTCCATTCAGTTGGACATGTGTACGATACAGGTACTTCTATTCATTGGACATGTGTACAATACAGGTACTTCCATTCATTGGACATGTGTGCAATACAGGTACTTCCATTCATTGGACATGTGTACAATACAGGTACTTCCATTCATTGAACATGTGTACAATACAGGTACTTCCATTCATTGGACATGTGTACAATACAGGTACTTCCATTCATTGAACATGTGTACAATACAGGTACTTCCATTCATTCAACATGTGTACAATACAGGTACTTCCATTCATTGGACATGTGTACAATACAGCTTGCGCTCTAGTGGGTCACAAATGTCAATGTTCAAAATCATAAATTACTAGTCTGTGTATTTCAATGTATTGGTAAATGAAAAGTACATCCAACTAAAATGTCAAAATCAAATCAAACTCTTGAGCCGCTTATCTCTATAGTAACTAAAATAATTCTCATTTGCAGAGGAACATTCTGTAAACTTCCAATAAGAGTCAAAATATGATGCTATCTTTTGTTATAAAAGCTCAAATTTATTTAGGTTACCTTAATATAACCAATGAAAAATGCAAAAATGTGTTTCTATTCAAGGAAGTTTCAATATGTGACAAGTTATAGCTGGCTAAGTTTTTGTTTCTTTTATTGAACTTCAATCTTTGAGCTTTTCACATTTAGTCAACATGACTGACTAACTAACAGACAAATCATCACACTTCACATACTTCTAATACATTGTGCAATTAATAAATGAGCTGTGGTCAATAAAACAAACAATAAAATCCATTCCTACTTAAAACAGCACTGTAATCAACAATACCGGTATTGACTTTTCAGCTGAATTCTTAGCCAGCACAACTGAATGCTTAGCCAGCACAGCTAAATTCTTAGCCAGCACAACTGAATTCTTAGCCAGCACAGCTAAATTCTTAGCAAACACAGCTGAATTTTTAGCCAATGCAACTGAATTCTTAGCCAGCGCAGTTGAATTCTTGAGCAAAATCAAAACAATTTTTTTGTGTGTCATAATTGTCATTTTGCTGATTACTCTATTTTATTCATTCTGAAACTAGAAAATGAAGTAGGCATCCAGACAGTATATTTCTATCAAACTTCCATAACATACAAACACAAGTAGAAACTGATGTTTTATAACCCAGGAACACAGATAAACTCCTTGGGTGCGCACATAAAAGCAAACATTCTGGAATCAATATTTCTTTAATGTTAATTAACAAAATGAAAAAGAAAAGTATTTTAAAAAGGCGAATGTCCATAAAGCCTTAAAGGCAAAAGTCCATAAAGCCACAGAGGCAAAAGTTCATAGCTGATGTGAAGGTTAGATACTGGCTACGAGCAATGAACAACAAACACTGATCTACAGGCACATGATATGTCCAGAGAGTAGCATTAAGTATAGATACATTGAAATACATTTTGTCTACGTCTAGTTACTGATGGCACTTTTCCATTCAAGTTTCTAATCTGACAAGCCTAAACCTCACTCTAAATACAGCATTTAAACTTAAGTTAGATCAAATAGTTCAAAGGTTAGATAACGTCATATCACAATGACAAGACCATGCGACAAACCGATCAATCAAGAAAGTTAGGCTTAGAAGCTCTGAAAGTCATCAGTTAGTAACTTGAAAGATTCTAAAATGTGAAAGTGTACAACAGAGACCTAAACTGGCCTACACACACACACACACAATGTATTTCAATAAGATTAGATAAACAGCAAATTATTGAAATCAACACAATAGCAAAGATATTCTACAGATCATAAAACTAGGAAGTCTTAGAAGATTACTAAGTAAATTTCAAACCTCAATATGTCTTGCACCATCGAGAGCTACAGTATTACAGTATATGGGTTAGTTACATATATGTCTTGTACCATCGAGAGCTACAGTATATCAGTGTATGCATTAGTTACATGTCTTGTACCATCGAGAGCTACAGTATTACAGTGTATGCGTTAGTTACATATGTCTTGTACCATCGAGAGCTACAGTATTACAGTGTATGCGTTAGTTACATGTGTCCTTCCCTTCACACCAACCATCAAAAAAAACAAAAAAACAAACTTATATTTTATATTATCTAAGTATCAAACTGTACTGTTGTTATTTCGAAGAAATGTTGGTATCTTAAAAGTATATTGGTATGAAAGTTAGAAAAAAAAGTTGTTATTCTGTTGTACACACATTATATGGTCAATCCAGATTTTAAGATTGCTGAAGATAAATTCATTCTATACTATCTGTGTGTTTGTCCTTGAAAAAGAAAACTTCCATTCCTTGCTCTGCACAATTGATATTGAATTGGTTACATTGAAAAAGATAATGGACTTCATAAAGATACTAATGCCTTAAATCATTCTTTGTGATCCTTGAACACAGAATGTAAAGGGAGAATCAATTGAATGCTCACACACCATAACCTACAAAGTGATTCCATCAAATCCAATCAATCACATCCAAACTGCTAAAGCTTTATTCTAGTTGTCCTCTGTATCTAAGGTAAAATTTGTGGTGGCTGTGAAAAAGGTTGTTGTGTTGGTCGAGGTTGTTTGTTGTTGCCTGAGCCACCAACAGGGGGAGCTGGTGGATTGTATGGTCTTTCTGGCATTTCAATGATGCCTTCATCATTCTGAGTCATTGGTTTAGTGTTTCCATTGTTTCTGAAGTTCCCACCCAGATTTCGCTCTGGGCTCTCACTAGGGCCTCTGTGATATTCAGGTGGGGGAGCTGGGCTTCCTTCTACCAATAAAGGCTTGTTGACATCGCTTGGCTTGTCTTCAAGTTCATCGGGGAATATAACTGGTGCACCCTTGTTGATAAATGTATTCTGCTCCTCAACATTCATCTTTCCCTTTCTCTTCTTACGGTAAAGACAGCAGGCCACAAGTAAAGCAATTAACAAGATGACAATGATAACTACAGCTGGGACAACAGTTGTTATCCACACGTCATCATCATCCCCTCCTTTAGAGCCCTTTGCTACATCTGTTTTGGTCACATCAGAAGATGTAGTTATTTCAAAAGGAGGTTCTGGTTTGTCTCCACCATCATCATCATCACCATCAACATCACCACCATCCTCTTCACTTTCTTGTTTAGGGGTGACTGCAGTTTTGTCATCATCTTTATCTACATCTGACATTTGTTTATCCTTAACTGATCGGGTTGGGAAATTAGAATTATTAAGACATGGCCCTAAGGGTGCTGTTTCTGCACCAGTAAGCTTGTAAGGTTTCATCATGTCTACAGCCACACTATTCAAAGTACTATCTTCATTTATAAGCTTATCAACTAGCTCGCCAATCTCCTTTAAGTCTCTTGGACCACACTTACGAGGAAGCTGAAATGACCAGCTGTAAATTACAGAGCCCGCTAAGATTTCATGGAACTGAAAATCTTTTATTTCCTTCTTAAAGACACTGGCTAGTCGATGAGCAATGTCAATCTTTTCTGTAGTATTTTTTGACAACTTATCAAAATCATGATCAATGACAGCTTTAAAGTTTTGAGAATGTGCACCTCTTTTCTGTTGCTTGACTTCAATGTTAATAGTCTTAAAGCCGAAAACTCCATTTTTACTAGCAGTGAGTGTATACTTGACCTTTCCAGGCTGGTTAATAGGGAATGCATGAATTGTTTGAGTTTTAGCATTGAATTGAATTAAGTCTTCAGGTCCAAGATTTGAACCATCTGATTTCTTTAGAGTATATTCCAATCTGTTGACTTCAGTGTCACAGTCTTTGAAGGCAACATCCCTAAGAGGATGGATATAAACAATTCCATCTAGCATAGAGATGACTTCCTGTTCTTTCACAGGAGTCAGTTTCTTGCCAGGTAAGCAGCCAATAGGTTTAGAAGGTTTTGTTGGCTCTGCTTCTACGGGTGGTTTGGTTGGCTCTCCATCTTTTATAGTCTTAGTAGGCTTGATCTCTGCTGTCTTCTCCATGGGCTGCATCTTAATAGTTGTCTCTGTTGGCATCACTTTGGGTGGCTTCACAGGTGGCTTTGTGTCCACTGGTGTGGGCAATGCCGTTTTAGGCATTTCAGGTTGAGTTGATGTGGGTTGAATCATACTTGGAGTTTCTTTATCGACGATGGCATGGGTCAATATGTCTGTTGGGTCATCTGTTTTGTCCCCAGTTTTATCAGTTTTGGTTGGAATGACTGGCGTTACCACTGGTGTAGGGGTAGCCTGAACCTGGCGTCTTTTTCTGGTTGGTGCCAAGAGATGACTGTTAGTCACATACCAGCCAATTACTGGGTGGCCAAGAACACCTGACATAACCCCAGAGCCTGAATCAGTGTCAAGCCTCTGAAGCACTGGGAAGTGACCATCTTTCACTTGACCACAACCAACAGGCCAGGAGATGAACATACCTGGTGTTTTTGGAGAGACTTCATCTCCAGTTCCTGAGACTAGAGCAGAGTTGTCATGCAAGGGAGAAGACCCTACTGGGGTCAGCTTGACCATGTCCTCGTGAAGCTGCATATGTGATGTGAAACTCTTCATCAGCATAATCCTCTGAGTTACACTCAAAGATTCCATGTCCACATCAACCACTACAGTGGCCACTGTCTCTGGCTCAGTGGCCTTGCAGTGCACAAACTCAGCCCCTGAAGATTTGAACCTAAGAGGAGCGCCCAAGGTATGTGACGTCACATCTCTAACAATCAAGGTAAAGGTCACTGAGGCCTGGCTGCTCTTGCCTTTTGCTGTTATCACCAAAAACAGCTGTCCAGCATCTTTGGGTGTTGCTATTCCTTGCAAGACATTGTTGACATCATCAAATTGTAGCCAGCTTGGTAGACTACTGCCATCTAATGTTTGGATCTGAAAATACACATTTAGATTGAATCATACAAATTTTGGCTATAAAAATACACATTTAGAAATATAAAAATTTGATGTAAATATGCACATTTTGATAGAATCATAAAAAATGTGGGTATACTTTGTAATGGTGTACTAAAGAAGAACAAATCAACAGATCTGTATTATATAAGATAAGATCACTCTAGAATACATTTATCATTGAAACAGTAACAAAGAAAAAAAAATTCCAGACTAATTGATTATTTCCTTTCAGTATAGTAAGCCTACGACTATGTGCTATCTTGCCATGCTATTAGAAATTATTCCCAGCGATAAGTTCGATCAGAAAGATCAGAAAAAATGTTGGTTTAGACATCTGTATCATTCATAACTTGTGTGGTGTTTAATACTTTCTAGACATTACATTTCACCATATGTCATTACCCATCACAGTGAGCCATATGTCACTTCAATATCCTTCGAAGTCGACACAAGAACTTGATTCTATTAAAGTGCATTTATTAAAAACACTATGAACACTGACCAATAAATGTTAAAAGATCTGATAACTAACATCCATCAGGTTCAACCAAAACACTATCTGGCGATAATCTCATTGGCTATTTCTCAGCATGGCTAAAGGGTTGAATGTTGTGCAAGGAATCATTCTACAACATGACTTTCCAACATAGAATACAGTTGAAGATCTACAACATGATTGCCCAACATAGAATACAGTTGAAGATCTACAATATGACTGCCCAACATAGAATACAGTTGAAGATCTACAACATGATTGCCCAACATAGAATACAGTTTAAGATCTACAACATGATTGCCCAACATAGAATACAGTTTAAGATCTACAACATGATTGCCCAACATAGAATACAGTTGAAGATCTACAACATGATTGCCCAACATAGAATACAGTTGAAGATCTACAACATGATTGCCCAACATAGAATACAGTTGAAGATTTACAACATGACTGCCCAACATAGAATACAGTTGAAGATCTACAACATGATTGCCCAACATAGAATACAGTTGAAGATCTACAACATGATTGCCCAACATATAATACAGTTGAAGATCTACAACATGATTGCCCAACATAGAATACAGTTGAAGATCTACAACATGACTGCCCAACATAGAATACAGTTGAAGATCTACAACATGATTGCCCAACATAGAATACAGTTGAAGATTTACAACATGACTGCCCAACATAGAATACAGTTTAAGATCTACAACATGATTGCCCAACATAGAATACAGTTGAAGATCTACAACATGATTGCCTAACATAGAATACAGTTGAAGATCTACAACATGACTGCCCAACATAGAATACAGTTGAAGAAAGCGTTGATTTGGAAATGAAAAAGTTGTCAGCTACCGGGACAAACGTTTGCTAGAGGACTAATAAGGCAATAACGAAGCGAAACAACTCTCGTTGAAGTGCCTAATGGAACCGAATTCACTGCACTTGCGGGTATGTAAGAAAACCTTTACAGCCTGTCACACCTAACACACATCGCCTCAAGGGGCAGTTAAGTAAAAAGTAGAACTATTCTTTAATCTTATAAGCTTGTTCTGCAAGAGTGAGTAGCTAGAGCAATGGTAATTAGATCAATGGTAGCGAACCACTGCAAGAGTGAGTAGCTAGAGCAATGGTCATTAGATCAATGGTAGCGAACCACTGCAAGAGTGAGTAGCTAGAGCAATGGTCATTAGATCAATGGTAGCGAACTACTACAAGAGTGAGTAGCTAGAGCAATGGTCATTAGATCAATGGTAGCGAACTACTGCAAGAGTGAGTAGCTAGAGCAATGGTCATTAGATCAATGGTAGCGAACTACTGCAAGAGTGAGTAGCTAGAGCAATGGTCATTAGATCAATGGTAGCGAACCACTGCAAGAGTGAGTAGCTAGAGCAATGGTCATTAGATCAATGGTAGCGAACAACTGCAAGAGTGAGTAGCTAGAGCAATGGTCATTAGATCAATGGTAGCGAACTACTGGAAGAGTGAGTAGCTAGAGCAATGGTCATTAGATCAATGGTAGCGAACTACTGGAAGAGTGAGTAGCTAGAGCAATGGTCATTAGATCAATGGTAGCGAACTACTGGAAGAGTGAGTAGCTAGAGCAATGGTCATTAGATCAATGGTAGCGAACTACTGGAAGAGTGAGTAGCTAGAGCAATGGTCATTAGATCAATGGTAGCGAACTACTGGAAGAGTGAGTAGCTAGAGCAATGGTCATTAGATCAATGGTAGCGAACCACTGGAAGAGTGAGTAGCTAGAGCAATGGTCATTAGATCAATGGTAGCGAACCACTGGAAGAGTGAGTAGCTAGAGCAATGGTCATTAGATCAATGGTAGCGAACTACTGGAAGAGTGAGTAGCTAGAGCAATGGTCATTAGATCAATGGTAGCGAACCACTGGAAGAGTGAGTAGCTAGAGCAATGGTCATTAGATCAATGGTAGCGAACCACTGGAAGAGTGAGTAGCTAGAGCAATGGTCATTAGATCAATGGTAGCGAACCAGTGCAAGAGTG
Organism: Biomphalaria sudanica; assembly: GCA_036873155.1. Lineage (NCBI taxonomy): Eukaryota > Metazoa > Mollusca > Gastropoda > Planorbidae > Biomphalaria > Biomphalaria sudanica. Next base: position 3,883,570 of record JAZGLO010006701.1, read on the forward strand.
AGTAGCTAGAGCAATGGTCATTAGATCAATGGTAGCGAACCACTGGAAGAGTGAGTAGCTAGAGCAGTGGTCATTAGATCAATGGTAGCGAACCACTGGAAGAGTGAGTAGCTAGAGCAATGGTCATTAGATCAATGGTAGCGAACCACTGGAAGAGTGAGTAGCTAGAGCAATGGTCATTAGATTAATGGTAACGAACCACTGGAAGAGTGAGTAGCTAGAGCAATGGTCATTAGATCAATGGTAGCGAACCACTGGAAGAGTGAGTAGCTAGAGCAATGGTCATTAGATCAATGGTAGCGAACCACTGGAAGAGTGAGTAGCTAGAGCAATGGTCATTAGATCAATGGTAGCGAACTACTGCAAGAGTGAGTAGCTAGAGCAATGGTCATTATATCAATGGTAGCGAACCACTGGAAGAGTGAGTAGCTAGAGCAATGGTCATTAGATCAATGGTAGCGAACCACTGGAAGAGTGAGTAGCTAGAGCAATGGTCATTAGATCAATGGTAGCGAACCACTGGAAGAGTGAGTAGCTAGAGCAATGGTCATTAGATCAATGGTAGCGAACCACTGGAAGAGTGAGTAGCTAGAGCAATGGTCATTAGATCAATGGTAGCGAACCACTGCAAGAGTGAGTAGCTAGAGCAATGGTCATTAGATCAATGGTAGCGAACCACTGGAAGAGTGAGTAGCTAGACCAATGGTCATTAGATCAATGGTAGCGAACCAGTGCAAGAGTGAGTAGCTAGAGCAATGGTCATTAGATCAATGGTAGCGAACCACTGGAAGAGTGAGTAGCTAGAGCAATGGTCATTAGATCAATGGTAGCGAACCACTGGAAGAGTGAGTAGCTAGAGCAATGGTCATTAGATCAATGGTAGCGAACCACTGGAAGAGTGAGTAGCTAGAGCAATGGTCATTAGATCAATGGTAGCGAACCACTGGAAGAGTGAGTAGCTAGAGCAATGGTCATTAGATCAATGGTAGCGAACCACTGGAAGAGTGAGTAGCTAGAGCAATGGTCATTAGATCAATGGTAGCGAACCACTGGAAGAGTGAGTAGCTAGAGCAATGGTCATTAGATCAATGGTAGCGAACTACTGGAAGAGTGAGTAGCTAGAGCAATGGTCATTAGATCAATGGTAGCGAACCACTGGAAGAGTGAGTAGCTAGAGCAATGGTCATTAGATCAATGGTAGCGAACCACTGCAAGAGTGAGTAGCTAGAGCAATGGTCATTAGATCAATGGTAGCGAACTACTGGAAGAGTGAGTAGCTAGAGCAATGGTCATTAGATCAATGGTAACGAACCACTGGAAGAGTGAGTAGCTAGAGCAATGGTCATTAGATCAATGGTAGCGAACCACTGGAAGAGTGAGTAGCTAGAGCAATGGTCATTAGATCAATGGTAGCGAACCACTGGAAGAGTGAGTAGCTAGAGCAATGGTCATTAGATCAATGGTAGCGAACCACTGGAAGAGTGAGTAGCTAGAGCAATGGTCATTAGATCAATGGTAGCGAACCACTGGAAGAGTGAGTAGCTAGAGCAATGGTCATTAGATCAATGGTAGCGAACTACTGGAAGAGTGAGTAGCTAGAGCAATGGTCATTAGATCAATGGTAGCGAACCACTGGAAGAGTGAGTAGCTAGAGCAATGGTCATTAGATCAATGGTAGCGAACCACTGGAAGAGTGAGTAGCTAGAGCAATGGTCATTAGATCAATGGTAGCGAACCAGTGGAAGAGTGAGTAGCTAGAGCAATGGTCATTAGATCAATGGTAGCGAACCAGTGGAAGAGTGAGTAGCTAGAGCAATGGTCATTAGATCAATGGTAGCGAACCAGTGGAAGAGTGAGTAGCTAGAGCAATGGTCATTAGATCAATGGTAGCGAACCAGTGGAAGAGTGAGTAGCTAGAGCAATGGTCATTAGATCAATGGTAGCGAACCAGTGGAAGAGTGAGTAGCTAGAGCAATGGTCATTAGATCAATGGTAGCGAACCAGTGGAAGAGTGAGTAGCTAGAGCAATGGTCATTAGATCAATGGTAGCGAACCACTGCAAGAGTGAGTAGCTAGAGCAATGGTCATTAGATCAATGGTAGCGAACTACTGCAAGAGTGAGTAGCTAGAGCAATGGTCATTAGATCAATGGTAGCGAACCAGTGGAAGAGAAACACTAGTAAAGGAAATGATACTATATTTGTTATTTTAAAGTTCAGAGATACATCGCCTCTTGACTTTATTTGCAGATCTTTATCAGAGCGCTGAAACTTTAATATTTACAATAAGTGCATTCTGTAAAGATACCATTTGGTCTGGTTCTATTGTGTAGAGATACCATTTGGTCTGGTTCCATTGTGTAAAGATACTATTTGGTCTGGTTCCATTGTTTAAAGATACCATTTGTTCTGGTTCCATTGTGTAAAGATATTATTTGGTCTGGTTCCATTGTGTAAAGATACCATTCGGTCTGGCTCCATTGTGTAAAGATACCATTTGATCTGGTTCCATTGTGTAAAGATACCATTTGGTCTGGTTCCATTGTGTAAAGATACCATTAGGTCTGGTTACATTGTGTACAGTAAGATTAAGAAATAAAAACATACAGCAAGATGGTTTTATGTAAAAAAAACTAAAAAACTGTGAATAGACCTTGTTTTTAATGACTTAACTGTAAAAAAAATTAGCTCTTGTGATATGAAGGGAGAGTAACCCTTGATGGATTACGGGTACGAAATTGTGCCGATGTGCCAAAAACCCAAAATACAAATACCTGAAGAAAATAATTTAGCCGTTTCTTTGAATCAAGCCCCTAGGTCATTAGATTAACAGAGGAAACAATCACATATAAACAGGTTATTAATTGTACGCCTGTCCACTATTTTTACAAATATCATTCTTCATTTATGTATACCTCTCTCTCTCTCTCTCTCTCTCTCACGTACGCCAACTAGACATGTACAGGTAAATCATTTACTTAGGAGAGCGGTTCGTTCTTCTTTAAATCCATACCGCCTGAGCACCTCCCCCGGGCATACCTTATGAAAGGCTAAGATGAAAGGAGTGCGAGTAGACAACAGCGAGGTCAGATTGTCCTTACAGCAAGGTGAGTTCTAAACGTTGTGCAGCTTACTGTAGCGTGCACGTCATATTTACATACCGCACCAGGTGTGTTACATCTCAAACAGAGACTAAAGCGAGGCGTGCGTGTGCGCGCGCAGTCTTCAAGTTGTTTTAAAATGTTTACATACGCATCTCCAAGATAAATTAATCTTAAGTCAACTAATTAGTTCATTACAAACACTTTTGATCATTTAGCCACGTGTGTATCATAAGTAGCACGTTTAAGTACATCAGTCATGTAGGACAGTAGCACGTTTAAGTAGATCAGTCAGGTAGGACAGTAACAAGTTTAAGTACATCAGTCCTGTAGGACAGTAGCACGTTTAAGTAGATCAGTCCTGTAGGACAGTAGCACGTTTAAGTACATCAGTCATGTAGGACAGTAGCACGTTTAAGTACATCAGTCATGTAGGACAGTAACACGTTTAAGTACATCAGTCATGTAGGACAGTAGCACGTTTAAGTACATCAGTCCTGTAGGACAGTAGCATGTTTAAGTAGATCAGTCCTGTAGGACAGTAACACGTTTAAGTAGATCAGTCCTGTAGGACAGTAACACGTTTAAGTCGATCAGTTCTGTAGGACAGTAGCACGTTTAAGTACATCAGTCATGTAGGACAGTAGCACGTTTAAGTAGATCAGTCCTGTAGGACAGTAACACGTTTAAGTAGATCAGTCCTGTAGGACAGTAGCACGTTTAAGTAGATCAGTCCTGTAGGGCAGTAGCACGTTTAAGTAGATCAGTCCTGTAGGACAGTAACACGTTTAAGTAGATCAGTCCTGTAGGACAGTAACACGTTTAAGTACATCAGTCATGTAGGACAGTAGCACGTTTAAGTACATCAGTCCTGTAGGACAGTAGCATGTTTAAGTAGATCAGTCCTGTAGGACAGTAACACGTTTAAGTAGATCAGTCCTGTAGGACAGTAACACGTTTAAGTCGATCAGTTCTGTAGGTCAGTAGCACGTTTAAGTAGATCAGTCCTGTAGGACAGTAACACGTTTAAGTAGATCAGTCCTGTAGGACAGTAACACGTTTAAGTCGATCAGTCCTGTAGGACAGTAGCACGTTTAAGTAGATCAGTCATGTAGGACAGTAACACGTTTAAGTAGATCAGTCCTGTAGGACAGTAGCATGTTTAAGTAGATCAGTCCTGTAGGACAGTAACACGTTTAAGTAGATCAGTCCTGTAGGACAGTAACACGTTTAAGTAGATCAGTCCTGTAGGACAGTAACACGTTTAAGTAGATCAGTCCTGTAGGACAGTAACACGTTTAAGTCGATCAGTCCTGTAGGACAGTAGCACGTTTAAGTACATCAGTCCTGTAGGACAGTAGCACGTTTAAGTAGATCAGTCTTGAAGAACAGTAACACGTTTAAGTACATCAGTCATGTAGGACAGTAGCACGTTTAAGTACATCAGTCCTGTAGGACAGTAGCATGTTTAAGTAGATCAGTCCTGTAGGACAGTAACACGTTTAAGTAGATCAGTCCTGTAGGACAGTAACACGTTTAAGTCGATCAGTTCTGTAGGACAGTAGCACGTTTAAGTCGATCAGTCCTGTAGGACAGTAACACGTTTAAGTAGATCAGTCCTGTAGGACAGTAACACGTTTAAGTCGATCAGTCCTGTAGGACAGTAGCACGTTTAAGTAGATCAGTCATGTAGGACAGTAACACGTTTAAGTACTCAGTCCTGTAGGACAGTAACACGTTTAAGTCGATCAGTCCTGTAGGACAGTAGCACGTTTAAGTAGATCAGTCATGTAGGACAGTAACACGTTTAAGTACTCAGTCCTGTAGGACAGTAGCATGTTTAAGTAGATCAGTCCTGTAGGACAGTAACACGTTTAAGTAGATCAGTCCTGTAGGACAGTAACACGTTTAAGTAGATCAGTCCTGTAGGACAGTAACACGTTTAAGTAGATCAGTCCTGTAGGACAGTAACACGTTTAAGTAGATCAGTCCTGTAGGACAGTAACACGTTTAAGTCGATCAGTCCTGTAGGACAGTAGCACGTTTAAGTACATCAGTCCTGTAGGACAGTAGCACGTTTAAGTAGATCAGTCTTGAAGAACAGTAACACGTTTAAGTACATCAGTCATGTAGGACAGTAGCACGTTTAAGTACATCAGTCCTGTAGGACAGTAGCATGTTTAAGTAGATCAGTCCTGTAGGACAGTAACACGTTTAAGTAGATCAGTCCTGTAGGACAGTAGCACGTTTAAGTCGATCAGTCCTGTAGGACAGTAACACGTTTAAGTAGATCAGTCCTGTAGGACAGTAACACGTTTAAGTCGATCAGTCCTGTAGGACAGTAGCACGTTTAAGTAGATCAGTCATGTAGGACAGTAACACGTTTAAGTACTCAGTCCTGTGGGACAGTAGCATGTTTAAGTAGATCAGTCCTGTAGGACAGTAACACGTTTAAGTAGATCAGTCCTGTAGGACAGTAACACGTTTAAGTAGATCAGTCCTGTAGGACAGTAACACGTTTAAGTCGATCAGTCCTGTAGGACAGTAACAAGACGTGAATGTAGTCGGACTGTCCATGGCGATCATAGTTGTTTTAGGCAGGGCAAGATTGACTAAGTGAAGGGCCAGGGTCGGAGTTTTTGTGATGGCCACTACACTTTTTAAGGTTATTTGGCACATTTCACGTCGTGCCATTCCACACACACACACAGATAGAGAGATAGATAGACTTGAATATAATTAATTGTGTATATGCTCAAGAATCCTATTATTTGAAATGTATACACATTTTCAATCGTGTGGAAGCCGCCCCCCGGAACGCACTGTCTGTCCTTGTCGCTGTGTTGCACAGAGTTCACATTCAACGTTTACAAGTATATCTGGGGACTTCGTTTTGTCGTGGCCGCCTGAGCTTGTCCTTCTGATAGACTTTGTTTATTTGCTTTGAATACTGTCACGCTTGACTGCATCTCGAGGCTAGTGAACGTGATAAGTGTGTAAGCCAGGTCAAGATAGGGGGCAGGTGTTGGTCAGGTCAGTAGGACAACAAAATATTCGTAAGAAAGTGCGAAAGACGGGTCACAAATAGAAGACTCTAGAAAGAAAACGAGATAAGATATCAGGGTCAGTAGTTATTAGTTAACTCGTTTCATTTGATTGAGTGTAAAGATATTTCAAACTCTAAGTCTAATGGAATCAATGGACTTCAATCGTAAACAAACAACATTGAGTCACGTGCTTTCCTATCGCTTCTCTATAACTGAGGACCTAATTCTAATCAACAATGGTTATCACGTGACAATTTTTTCCGTTGTTTCAATGGTTATCACGTGACCATGCATTTTTTGTTATCGTGGTCCATTTTAACACAAAAATTCTTCAATGTATCAATAAATTGAAACCTCCGAACCTGCAGATGTTACAACAATGAAATGAATAGTATGAAGAAGACAACTGCCAGATAATTACATAACAAATACATGTACCAATTAGTCAATAATGAGACATTGAGTACACAAATCGCTACTAATATTTTAAGTTAGTTTTAGGATTCAGGAATTCAATAAGAATTCAATACCTCAGTGTGGAAGATGCCCAGATTGAGCAACTGTGTGTTGGAGCTGACAGAAACGTAGATGATTACCAGGAATAATTATTGATTCATCACTGTCATGCTATTTGTGCTTTTGATGTTTGAAAGTGTTTGTGACTAGCAGTGTGTATGATTAGAGGCGTGTCTTTGATAGCAGTTTGTCTGTGACTAGCAGTGTTTATAATAGAGTTGTGTCAATGACTAGCAGAGTGTCTGTGACTAGAAGTGTGCATGATTAGAGGCGTGTCTTTGATAGCAGTTTGTCTGTGACTAGAGTTGTGTCTGACTAGCAATTTGTCTATCTAGCAGTGTGTCTTTGACTAGCAGTGTCTTCTTTGACTTTGACTAGCGTGTCTTCTTTGACTTTGACTAGCAGTGTCTTCTTTGATTAGAAGTGTCTTCTTTGACTAGCACTGTCTGTGAGTTGAATTGTCTATTAAAGATAGAATTATATGGTCTAGAGACGCTAGTTTGTGAGTGTTTGTGAGAGAATGTTGGTGTGTTGGATTCTGTTGTGTGAGTGTTTGTGTGTGTTTAAGTGACTTCTAAGAGTTTTCCCCCTTAAGAAGTAACTACAGAAGACAAAGAACTGCAGGATGTACTCAGAAGGTCAAGGACACAGACGGGAGGACAGATGAGTCACTTACGTAAACGTTGATCTCCACGTCTGCCACTACCTGGCCACTTGAACAAGAAATGAGTCAGTTTCACATTCTTTCTACAACGTTAGCCCATAGACTGTCTCCTTACATCTACAAGTACTTCCCAATCAACTGTCTCCTTACATCTACAAGTACTTCCCAATCAACTGTCTCCTTACATCTACAAGTACTTCTCAATCAACTGTCTCCTTACATCTACAAGTACTTCCCAATCAACACCATTTCAAAGAAAACCAAGTCCAACGTAAACAGCCAAAGTTGACTGGTGAGAAGTGAGTGGTGTAACAACACTAGAACCATGTAGCTCAGAGTGATGTAACAACACTAGAACCATGTAGCTCAGAGTGGTGTGTAACAACACTAGAACCATGTAGCTCAGAGTGGTGTGTAACAACACTAGAACCATGTAGCTCAGAGTGATGTAACAAGACTAGAACCATGTAGCTCCGAGTGGTGTAACAACACTAGAACCATGTAGCTCCGAGTGGTGTAACAACACTAGAACCATGTAGCTCCGAGTGGTGTAACAACACTAGAACCATGTAGCTCCGAGTGGTGTAACAACACTAGAACCATGTAGCTCCGAGTGATGTAACAACACTAGAACCATGTAGCTCCGAGTGGTGTAACAACACTAGAACCATGTAGCTCAGAGTGGTGTGTAACAACACTAGAACCATGTAGCTCAGAGTGATGTAACAACACTAGAACCATGTAGCTCCGAGTGGTGTAACAACACTAGAACCATGTAGCTCCGAGTGGTGTAACAACACTAGTGTCACGTGTTTATTGTGTTTATTTGACTTGGAGTTCTTGATGCTATAAACTTGTGACATATTTGGGTTTGGAGGTGCCTTGATTATAGTTCAAACACTTTAATAATCAATGAAGTAACAAAGTGCTGATAGGTTTTCTTGAGTTTTAATTATTTAAAACTTGAACTTGAAACAATAAATGTATGTACAAAGATATATAAAACAGATACAGGATTCAGTGAAAATGTTCAATAAAATGAGTAAATATTTACTTTAAAACTTAGCGACTTCTAAGCCTAACTTTCTAGCTCTCCCTCGTCTCAAGCTAACACTCCGCTTTTATATCTTTCTTTAGAATCAAGAACCGTGACATCTCAATACCCATCCTTGACTCCTTGACCCGTTTACATTTAATTTTCCCCTCAATTGTTTCTGTAATTTAACCTACGCCAATTAAGTCTCCCTGCTGTAGCCTTGAACCAAGTTTTAATCGGCGTCCTTCTGGCATTAAAGCGCGAGCGCGCTGACCCGATTTGAGATAGGTACAATGTCCCATTCTGTGAACAACGAGGTGTCACTAGGAACTGTTTTTTGTAATTTAAGCTATGTTAATTTTGTTTCCCTGCTGTAGTCTTGAACTAAGTTTTAATCTGTGTTTTTCTGGCATTTAAGCGTGGGTACGCTGACCTGATTTGAGATAGGTACAATGTCCTCATTTTGTAAACAATGAGGTGTCACTAGGGACGTGACAACTAGAACCATGTAGCTCAGAGTGGTGTGTAACAACACTAGAACCATGTAGCTCCGAGTGGTGTAACAACACTAGAACCATGTAGCTCCGAGTGGTGGTAACAACACTAGAACCATGTAGCTCCGAGTGGTGGTAACAACACTAGAACCATGTAGCTCCGAGTGGTGTAACAACACTAGAACCATGTAGCTCCGAGTGGTGTAACAACACTAGAACCATGTAGCTCCGAGTGGTGTAACAACACTAGAACCATGTAGCTCCGAGTGGTGTAACAACACTAGAACCATGTAGCTCCGAGTGGTGTAACAACACTAGAACCATGTAGCTCCGAGTGGTGTAACAACACTAGAACCATGTAGCTCCGAGTGGTGTAACAACACTAGAACCATGTAGCTCCGAGTGGTGTAACAACACTAGAACCATGTAGCTCCGAGTGGTGTAACAACACTAGAACCATGTAGCTCAGAGTGGTGTAACAACACTAGAACCATGTAGCTCAGAGTGGTGTGTAACAACACTAGAACCATGTAGCTCCGAGTGGTGTAACAACACTAGAACCATGTAGCTCAGAGTGGTGTGTAACAACACTAGAACCATGTAGCTCCGAGTGGTGTAACAACACTAGAACCATGTAGCTCCGAGTGGTGTAACAACACTAGAACCATGTAGCTCCGAGTGGTGTAACAACACTAGAACCATGTAGCTCCGAGTGGTGTAACAACACTAGAACCATGTAGCTCCGAGTGGTGTAACAACACTAGAACCATGTAGCTCCGAGTGGTGTAACAACACTAGAACCATGTAGCTCCGAGTGGTGTAACAACACTAGAACCATGTAGCTCAGAGTGGTGTAACAACACTAGAACCATGTAGCTCCGAGTGGTGTAACAACACTAGAACCATGTAGCTCCGAGTGGTGTAACAACACTAGAACCATGTAGCTCCGAGTGGTGTAACAACACTAGAACCATGTAGCTCAGAGTGGTGTAACAACACTAGAACCATGTAGCTCAGAGTGGTGTAACAACACTAGAACCATGTAGCTCAGAGTGGTGTGTAACAACACTAGAACCATGTAGCTCCGTGTGGTGTAACAACACTAGAACCATGTAGCTCCGAGTGGTGTAACAACACTAGAACCATGTAGCTCCGAGTGGTGTAACAACACTAGAACCATGTAGCTCCGAGTGGTGTAACAACACTAGAACCATGTAGCTCCGAGTGGTGTAACAACACTAGAACCATGTAGCTCCGAGTGGTGTAACAACACTAGAACCATGTAGCTCCGAGTGGTGTAACAACACTAGAACCATGTAGCTCCGAGTGGTGTAACAACACTAGAACCATGTAGCTCCGAGTGGTGTAACAACACTAGAACCATGTAGCTCCGAGTGGTGTAACAACACTAGAACCATGTAGCTCCGAGTGGTGTAACAACACTAGAACCATGTAGCTCCGAGTGGTGTAACAACACTAGAACCATGTAGCTCCGAGTGGTGTAACAACACTAGAACCATGTAGCTCAGAGTGGTGTAACAACACTAGAACCATGTAGCTCCGAGTGGTGTAACAACACTAGAACCATGTAGCTCAGAGTGGTGTAACAACACTAGAACCATGTAGCTCCGAGTGGTGTAACAACACTAGAACCATGTAGCTCAGAGTGGTGTAACAACACTAGAACCATGTAGCTCAGAGTGGTGTGTAACAACACTAGAACCATGTAGCTCCGAGTGGTGTAACAACACTAGAACCATGTAGCTCAGAGTGGTGTGTAACAACACTAGAACCATGTAGCTCCGAGTGGTGTAACAACACTAGAACCATGTAGCTCCGAGTGGTGTAACAACACTAGAACCATGTAGCTCCGAGTGGTGTAACAACACTAGAACCATGTAGCTCCGAGTGGTGTAACAACACTAGAACCATGTAGCTCCGAGTGGTGTAACAACACTAGAACCATGTAGCTCCGAGTGGTGTAACAACACTAGAACCATGTAGCTCAGAGTGGTGTAACAACACTAGAACCATGTAGCTCCGAGTGGTGTAACAACACTAGAACCATGTAGCTCAGAGTGGTGTAACAACACTAGAACCATGTAGCTACGAGTGGTGTAACAATACTAGAACCATGTAGCTCAGAGTGGTGTAACAACACTAGAACCATGTAGCTCAGAGTGGTGTGTAACAACACTAGAACCATGTAGCTCCGAGTGGTGTAACAACACTAGAACCATGTAGCTCCGAGTGGTGTAACAACACTAGAACCATGTAGCTCCGAGTGGTGTAACAACACTAGAACCATGTAGCTCCGAGTGGTGTAACAACACTAGAACCATGTAGCTCCGAGTGGTGTAACAACACTAGAACCATGTAGCTCCGAGTGGTGTAACAACACTAGAACCATGTAGCTCCGAGTGGTGTAACAACACTAGAACCATGTAGCTCCGAGTGGTGTTACAACACTAGAACTATGTACTTTAATGTCACCAGACAATAAGAACAAACTTTTTTTTTTCTTCTCCGGTACCAGTTAAATGCGAGGACCTACTGTTGTTAGTACAGCACTGAGATACTACCAAAATATAAAGTCGTTAGAAACTCTTCGAAATATCAAATTCATTTAGCCAGACACGTCGCGTGACAGGTTGAAATGAGCGCGTTACTTCGTCAGCAAATAAAACCAAACATTTGTACTAAGCTGTTCCTCTAGAGAGATGTATTGCGTGCATTGATTCATTCATGAAAAGTCGTTTGTTTTACGTCACTTCCTTGACTGTCTTGAGACATTAAAAAGACACGGACGTAGATAATTACATAAAATGACTCCATCTTGGCAGGGTATTAAGACATTGCCTGTCATCTTACTCACTTGGCTCAACACTCACTGAAAACAGAGGGGAAGTGGTGAAACAAGTTGTCTAGTCAAAGTGTCTGGTGAATGTGTCTAGTGTCTCTTGAAATTTCACACATTTTAGAAGCAAACCATCACTTCCTTTGAAAATAATCACTTCCTAAGAGTCAATGTCTTGTCAAAGTTGTCAGTGTTCAGTTCATGTGCTGGAATGTAAAGTCGTTAAACACATTAACTCTGTTCAGTTTGTTCATTCGAAACTCAAGAAAATCTTTTCATTTCGCTCACTCCCATTTTCAGTCTACAGAGTGGGAGAAAACAAGAACCACGTCTCCAAGTAAACTAGACTTTAATGAAGTAAATCTAGAACCATGTCTCCAACTAGACTAGACTTCAATGAAGTAAATCTAGAACCATCACTCCAACTAAACTAGACTTCAGTGAAGTAAATCTAGAACCATGTCTCCAACTAGACTTCAGTGAAATAAATCTAGAACCATGTCTCCAACTAAACTAGACTTCAGTGAAATAAATCTAGAACCATGTCTCCAACTAAACTAGACTTCAGTGAAATAAATCTAGAACCATGTCTCCAACTAAACTAGACTTCAGTGAAATAAATCTAGAACCATGTCTCCAACTAAACTAGATTTCAGTGAAATAAATCTAGAACCATGTCTCCAACTAGACTTCAGTGAAATAAATCTAGAACCATGTCTCCAACTAAACTAGACTTCAGTGAAATAAATCTAGAACCATGTCTCCAACTAAACTAGACTTCAGTGAAATAAATCTAGAACCATGTCTCCAACTAAACTAGACTTCAGTGAAATAAATCTAGAACCATGTCTCCAACTAAACTAGATTTCAGTGAAATAAATCTAGAACCATGTCTCCAACTAAACTAGATTTCAGTGAAATAAATCTAGAACCATGTCTCCAACTAAACTAGACTTCAGTGAAAAAAATCTAGAACCATGTCTCCAACTAAACTAGACTTCAGTGAAATAAATCTAGAACCATGTCTCCAACTAAACTAGACTTCAGTGAAAAAAATCTAGAACCATGTCTCCAACTAAACTAGACTTCAGTGAAAAAAATCTAGAACCATGTCTCCAACTAAACTAGACTTCAGTGAAAAAAAAATCTAGAACCATGTCTCCAACTAAACTAGACTTCAGTGAAAAAAAAATCTAGAACCATGTCTCCAACTAAACTAGACTTCAGTGAAAAAAATCTAGAACCATGTCTCCAACTAAACTAGACTTCAGTGAAAAAAATCTAGAACCATGTCTCCAACTAAACTAGACTTCAGTGAAAAAAAAATCTAGAACCATGTCTCCAACTAAACTAGACTTCAGTGAAATAAATCTAGAACCATGTCTCCAACTAAACTAGACTTCAGTGAAAAAAATCTAGAACCATGTCTCCAACTAAACTAGACTTCAATGAAGTAAATCTAGAACCATGTCTCCAACTAAACTAAACTTCAGTGAAGTAAATCAAGAGCTTACTGATGTACATGTGATGTAGATGTGTGTTTACTTATTAATGTACATGTGTGTTTACTTATTAATGTACATGTGTGTTTACTTATTGATATACATGTGTGTTTACTTATTGATATACATGTGTGTTTACTTACTGATGTACATGTGTGTTTACTTACTGATGTACATGTGTTTTTACTTATTAATGTACATGTGTGTTTACTTACTGATGTACATGTGTGTTTACTTATTGATGTACATGTGTGTTTACTTATTGATATACATGTGTGTTTACTTATTGATGTAGATGTGTGTTTACTTACTGATATACATGTGTGTTTACTTATTAATGTACATGTGTGTTTACTTATTGATGTACATGTGTGTTTAGTTTTTGATGTACAAGTGTGTTTACTTATTGATGTACAAGTGTGTTTACTTATTGATGTACATGTGTGTTTACTTATTGATATACATGTGTGTTTACTTGTTGATGTACAAGTGTGTTTACTTATTGATGTACAAGTGTGTTTACTTATTGATATACATGTGTGTTTACTTGTTGATGTACATGTGTGTTTACTTACTGATGTACAAGTGTGTTTACTTACTGATGTACAAGTGTGTTTACTTATTGATGTACAAGTGTGTTTACTTACTGATGTACAAGTGTGTTTACTTATTGATATACAAGTGTGTTTACTTATTGATGTACAAGTGTGTTTACTTATTGATGTACAAGTGTGCTTACTTATTGATGTACAAGTGTGTTTACTTGTTGATGTACATGTGTGTTTACTTATTGATGTACATGTGTGTTTACTTATTGATGTACAAGTGTGTTTACTTATTGATGTACATACAAGTGTTTTTACATATTGATATACATGTGTGTTTACTTGTTAATGTAGATGTGTGTTTACTTACTGATATACATGTGTGTTTACTTATTAATGTACATGTGTGTTTACTTATTGATGTACATGTGTGTTTAGTTTTTGATGTACAAGTGTGTTTACTTATTGATGTACATGTGTGTTTACTTATTGATGTACATGTGTGTTTACTTATTGATGTACAAGTGTGTTTACTTATTGATGTACAAGTGTGTTTACTTGTTGATGTAGATGTGTACTGATACATTATGTATACTTCAAACCATTTGGTTCATGCAATCACAGAGACAAGGAATGGGAAGTCATCATGTAGCCTAGATCCATCCAAAACAAAACTTCGGCGCTCACCCAACAAATCGTAGTCACCAATCACTGATGGTGAAGTCACAAAATCATAAACATAATCGAATTTGTATTGACCCCGTATGTAACAAATTGAGGTCAACACTCTGTTATCACTTGGCTACAACTTGCCAGTCTATCCAGGACACTCGTTTTATCTCCAAGAAACAATTGAAAGCACTGAATGAACATAGTGAGTCAAGGCGAACGCTGTCTTTGATGTGTGTCAAACTTTTCAAGATAACAGACAATCCAATAGTAGGCCAGGGCTTACAAGAGCGCAAGTATGCTGTTAGGTTTCGTTTAGACCTGCCAGGCTGGCTTATACATTTATGTGTGTGTGATTGTTACGTGTATTTGCATAATCAAACAGTTTGCTTTTAGACATAGTCGCTTCTAAACTCTAGGGGAACAGAAACTTCTCACTAATTTATGAATCGAATGATATACTTTCTCTGAACACCATCTCAGAAACTCGTCCATCTCCTGGCCCGGTCTACTATGACCGGTAACAATGTATGCACGAGAAAAAGGCTAAAAAAGCGCTGATGCTGCACTGCGCTGATGAATTGAATTCCTATTCAGTCCAAAATGTCACTGCTTTCAGTCTAAATAAATAAATAAACCAGGAACCTTGCTTCCCTCCTATCTCGGCGTAAATACAGGGCGCTGCGAGGAATGTGCAGTATGTGAACAGTGCACATTAAGGGCGCCGCTAACATAATAGTGCAGAGACAATGAGAAGCACTAGTGCAAGTTGGGAGAACCCATCCTCCATCTTGAATGGAATTTTAACTTTTTTTTTGCATAATGTTGAATATATATGGTCTACATTAAATGGGCATACTTTTCAACTTCACCTACAAAGCTTTGACAAGTTTCATTAAATTGTGGAGATTAATGGTCCATTAAAGATACAATTGTATGCTAATGATATGAAGTAGGTCTGGGGTCATTAAGGGTTATTGCGTCACATTGAAATATCTGTCAACAACTTTCTGGTGCGTATTCTTCAAGAGCAAAAGTTCAATTAAGATTTTCACAAATAAATGTTAACAGGCGGCGTCTTCGTGGATCAAATGGGTGACATCGAGGCTGGTCTAAAGTGGGACAGTGTAGTAATATCAACGAGGCTGCTCTAACGTGAGACCATGTTAAAGTTCAGAATGACAAAACTCAGTCCGCTAGATGCGTTTATTCAAGATGGGTTGGTAATGGGCGCAGATGGGGGGTGGGGTGGGGGAGGGGATCGTGTGGGTGTGGGCACGATGCTCCAATGACGTCACACGAAGATAATACAACGGTGCAATGTGATACAACTAGGTTGCAATTATGTCCTCTTGTTTCTTGTCTCACCACTGGCAATAAGCAGGTCATGGTACATGAGGACAGAAAAATAGGTCCTGGTAACGCTTGAAACGAATATATCTGAGAGAGAGAGAAAGAGAGAGAGAAAGAGAGAGAGAGAGGTGGAAAGAGAGAGAGAGAGAGAGGTGGAAAGAGAGAGAGAGAGGTGGAAAGAGAGAGAGAGAGAAAGGTGGAAAGAGAGAGAGAGGTGGAAAGAGAGAGAGAGAGAGAGGTGGAAAGAGATAGAGAGAGGTGGAAAGAGAGAGAGAGAGAAAGGTGGAAAGAGAGAGAGAGGTGGAAAGAGAGAGAGAGGGGTGGAAAGAAAGAGAGAGAGAGAGGTGGAAAGAGAGAGAGAGAGAGAGAGAGAGAAAGGTTGAAAGAAGAGAGAGAGAGAAAGGTGGAAAGAGAGAGAGAGAGAAAGGTGGAGGAAAGAGAGAGAGAGAGGTGGAAAGAAAGAGAGAGAGAGAGGTGGAAAGAGAGAGAGAGAGAAACGTGGAAAGAGAGAGAGAGAGAAAGGGTGGAAAGAGAGACAGAGAGAGAGAGGTGGAAAGAGAGAGAGAGGTGGAAAGAGAGAGAGAGAGAGAGAAGGTGGAGAAGATGAGAGAGAGAAAGTGGAAGAAGGAGGATGGTGAGAAAGAGAGAGAGGAAAGGTGGAAAGAGAGAGAGAGAGAGAAAGGTGGGAAAGAGAGAGAGAGAGAGAGAAAGGTGGAAAGAGAGAGAGAGAGAGAAAGGTGGAAAGAGAGAGAGAGAAGATGGAAAGAGAGAGAGAGAGAAAGGTGGAAAGAGAGAGAGACAGAAAAAAAAAGGTGGAAAGAGAGAGAGAGAAGGTGGAAAGAGAGAGAGAGAGAGAGGTGGAAAGAGAGAGAGAAAAGGTGGAAAGAGAGAGAGAGAAAGGGTGGAAAGAGAGAGAGAGAGAGAAATGTGGAAAGAGAGAGAGAGAGAGAGAGAGGTGGAAAGAAAGAGAGAGAGAGAGGTGGAAAGAAAGAGAGAGAGAGAGGTGGAAAGAGAGAGAGAGAGAGGTGGAAAGAGAGAGAGAGAGGTGGAAAGAGAGAGAGAGAGGTAGAAAGAAAGAGAGAGAAAGGTGGAAAGAGAGAGAGAGAAGGTGGAAAGAGAGAGAGATAGAAGGTGGAAAGAGAGAGAGAGAGGTGGAAAGAAAGAGAGAGAGAGAGGTGGAAAGAGAGAGAGAGAGTGGAAAGAGAGAGAGAGAGAGGTGGAAAGAGAGAGAGAGAGAGGTGGAAAGAAAGAGAGAGAGAGAGAGAGAAAGGTGGAAAGAGAGAGAGAGGGGTGGAAAGAAAGAGAGAGAGAGGGGTGGAAAGAAAGAGAGAGAGAGAGGGTGGAAGAGAGAGAGAGAGAGAAAGGTGGAAAGAGAGAGAGAGAGAAAGGTGGAAAGAAAGAGAGAGAGGTGGAAAGAAAGAGAGAGAGAGAGAGGTGGAAAGAAAGAGAGAGAGAGGTGGAAAGAAAAGAGAGAGAGAGAGGTGGAAAGAGAGAGAGAGAGAGGTGGAAAGAGAGAGAGAGAGAGGTGGAAAGAGAGAGAGAGAGGTGGAAAGAAAGAGAGAGAGGTGGAAGATAGAGAGAGAGAGGTGGAAGATAGAGAGAGAGAGGTGAAAGAGAGAGAGAAAGGTGGAAAGAGAGAGAGAGAGAGAAGGTGGAAAGAGAGAGAGAGGTGGAAAGAGAGAGAGAGAGAGGTGAAAGAGAGAGAGAGAGAGGTGGAAAGAGAGAGAGAGGTGGAAAGAGAGAGTGAGGTGGAAAGAGAGAGAGAGAGAGGTAGAAAGAGAGAGAGAGAGGTGGAAAGAGAGAGAGAGAGAGGTGGAAAGAGAGAGAGAGAGGTGGAAAGAGAGAGAGAGAGAGGTGGAAAGAGAGAGAGAGAGGTGGAAAGAGAGAGAGAGAGAAAGGTGGAAAGAGAGAGAGAGAGAGAAAGGTGGAAAAGAGAGAGAGAGAGAGGTGGAAAGAGAGAGAGAGAGGTGGAAAGAGAGAGAGGTGGAAAGAGAGAGAGAGGTGGAAGGAGAGAGAGAGGTGGAAAGAGAGAGAGAGAGGTAGAAAGAGAGAGAGAGAGAGAGGTGGAAAGAGAGAGAGAGGTAGAAAGAGAGAGAGAGGGGTAGAAAGAGAGAGAGAGGTGGAAAGAGAGAGAGAGAGGTAGAAAGAGAGAGAGAGGTGGAAAGAGAGAGAGAGAGGTGAAAGAGAAGTTTCAGAACAAAATATTTACACACAAGATCACGAGGAAAGTGAGATGGACACGCGTGTGTGTGTGTGTGTGAGGAAAAAGAAAGCTAAACAAACTCATTCAGCTCCTATAACAAATGGAATGTCTTTAGTTTTCTATTGCTGCTCACTAAATCAATCAACTTAGTAACATTGTGTAAATATCTTGTTGATTACAGTTGTTGATTGTCTAATATAATTGAGACTTGGGGTACAAGTCTATGATGACACTTAAATCTAGCTCAGTGATTCCCAGAGTAGTCTATATAGACCCTTAGGAGTCTACGATAGCTTCCAAGGGGTCTACAAAAGTGAAAAAAATAAATAGGGGCCCATGAGATGTCTACTGGGGTCTACGATAATTAATTTCATTTAAGCAGGTCGTGACTTTATTTTTCACAACCCATTAATGTAATTACTTCATTAACTAATATATTTTAAACCTTCTTTAATCCTTTAAATATTTATCCTGCTATTCAAACGAAATATGTGTGTATTTAATTTCAATACTTATTTAAATAGTTGAATTCTGTCTACATGCAACTGTAACAAAAAGAAAGGTAGATTGTACAACGTTGATTATTTCAAACTGAGATTCATTTCTTCCTTGTCAAACAAGCGGTTGCTTAAGTGCCTTTTTATGACAATATGAAACTAATTACGCTGGGGGATCATTTTAGACGATGCCAACCTGATAAAAAGATAAAAGCATGAAAACTTTCGAACACTCAAAAATTAAGTTCAGAATAGACCCACAAAATCTCTCTTCGACATCATAAAGAGAATATGATGGTTTGTGAGAGTCTTATAATATCTCATTCATCATCATCACATCATCATCTCTTTACCTTATAGCCAAATACGGAAAAAAAACAATAGGTGAAACATTGAGTTTACCAGCTGTTGAAGTTATTTTAAAAACTGTTTTACACAAACCTACCTACTAAATGAATTTCTTTAAACAACACTACAGTTCAAGGTGGTATAAGATAACATTCAAAGCTTCTTGTGTAATCCTTTGCAAACGACATATATACAGTTTGGGACCAGCGACAGAGTTAGTAACGCTGTGTACTGCAAGCTGCCTAAGAGTCGCTGGCTTCTGATTTTTCCTCAGGGCTGACTGCCGAAGCCTTTTCCATGATTGGATATAGCTACAAGCCCTAACCCTGCTATGGGTACCTAACATTAGTTGGGAGGGGGGCGGTGTGTTAGAGTTAGTCTTAGAGGAGGTGGGATGAATACAGGAGGCCGATGGATTCTTCTATCTTTGTAGACGTTATTTCTCCAACTTCTAGTTGAAACTTTGAACAATTGTTCATTGTCGATGACAACACATGAAACAATACAACAAATTAACCAATAAGTTAAATAGTAAGTGGCCATTAATTGTGTTTGATATAGAAAAATGAAGTGATATCTCGCAGTAATATATAGTAGTGAGCTCCCCTTGTTTATATTGTGCTGGTTACTATAGTATTGTTATTTCTCTTTTACTGAACAGAAGCTGCCCCCCCCCCCCCTCTTGTTTCTTAGTTGTGTGAAATCCTATCAGAGTTTCGGTGAACTTGCCGCCTATTCGACATAGTTTTAGTTTTCTGGAGACAACCAGGTGATTTTGATTTCATCCTACTTGCAGTGTATCACTAAGACATTTTGACTCAATGGAATAACACGTCGGACTCGGACCAGCACAAGGATTGAAGCTATTTATGGAAATGAATAGAAGACGTCAGTGGATTACACACACACTACTTGTCAACCAAACGTTAATGGATAACACACACACATACACACTACTTCTGTACCAGACGTCAGTGGATTACACACACACTACTTGTCAACCAAACGTTAATGGATAACACACACATATACACACTACTTCTGTACCAGACGTCAGTGGACTACACACACACTACTTGTCAACCAAACGTTAATGGATAACACACACACATACACACTACTTCTGTACCAGACGTTAGTGGATTACACACATACACACACACACCGCTTCTCCCAAGTCACACATCTACGTCATGTACAAATGATAAACACACGTATGTTGAGATCATGGTGCTGTCTTCTGTCATAGTAGATTTTAGTTTCAATCTAGGGAACGAACTAGTTTCATATAGTTAAAACAAAAACAGGGTTACACAGCAGACATTTAACCTTCGCCCCCACCTCATTCTAACAGCCCCACGTTAACACACAGACGTGCTGTATGTGATATCTCACATAAAATGTCGCACCTCTGACGTCACACTCGCAGACGTCTGCTAGGCAAGGAGGTCTTCCATTTCTTTCAGGCACAACTCAGTCATGTCATGTTTTCTGACCAATAAATGTTCCACCCTGTGTGTGGCAATATCTCAAGAGACACACAGACAATAGGGACATAATGAAGGCGAGTCTACAACCAATCAATTAACACCTTTAACTTTTTAACTGCGACGTCAGGACCTATGTACTGATAGACTCTCAAACTGCACAGCTTAATTTCAAGACGAAATCAAGTTAAGTTATTGAAGTAGCAGTTGTAGCGTAAAGCTGAATTCAAAGTATGTTATGCATTAGAAATGATATGAAGACATTACTAATAAAGATACATTTAGAAAATCTTTGAGCGAACGAAAATGCACGCAAAAAGACCATTAGGCCTGTACATAGATGTCTTTTGTTTTGAAATAACCAGGCAACGGAATTCTAGAACTTAAAACAACAACAACACTTCAGTTGAAATAATAAGTACACAGTTAGACTACACCGAAACTATCAGCAGTAATAAGGAAGAAAAACAACTCTGTTAAGAGATGACAAAAATGTGATTGTTCCCCTTTGTTCCTATCGTGTATGCAGCGTGGTATGTTAACCTTATTTACTTTTTTGTTTTTAGCACTTAAAAGTTAAGACTTCACTTGAAAGAAATCGAAACATCACTTTGAAAGGAGGGAGGTTTGTACAAGAGCTGGGGGTCCAAATGGAGTGGGTGGGAGATTGAGGAGTTCAAAGAGATACTGTCAGGTCACTTGATCGTCTCGTCCCTAAATGTCCTCGACCTCTAGGTTATCAGCACTTTACACTGAGTGGTCTTTGTGGTGGGGGGGGGGAGGAATGGAGGGTTAACCAAGTTTCTGCACTGTGTTGAGCGCACGATCCCCAGGCAGGCCACGATTTAGAACTGCATTTTATAGAATGAGCTTAAGTAGGCCAAATAACTTTCAACTGCCACATCATATGCCATGTGGCGGACATTGGTAGGCAAGGTAACATACGTGTTGACAGACTCTACAACAGCTCTAGTAGTACAGTTATGTGGGCAGTACTATCGGACATGCTAATTAGTACATTCTACCTATCTATTATAGTTATATATATATATATATATTTCACATGTTCATTGCTTTGATCTTCAAAGAAAATATTAGGACACAGTTAAATCTATATTGACTTTTAAGAAGGTATTAATGTAACAGTAACAATGTCAAGTTTGTTTAGAGTGGATACAGCCATGTGATCTGGTCAATAGAGTAAACAGGAAAGCTAGATCTAGATTGTGTCTGCCCCTATGTAGAATAACTAAGTTACGACCTAAGTCTAGACCTAAATTATTCTAAAGCGAGCCATGAATTCAATGTAGACTCTAGATGTGAATAGAATGTGTTCTCTAGAAGTATCATAGTGTTGTGTTGTATGTGACTACGCTAACTATACTTACACTAAGTGACACTACATCCCCGCTGAAGGCATCGCTTGGAATGTGCATACGAAAGAGGCGCCCCACGGTGGCCGTGCCGTCTGCGACGCCCCATTTGACAGCTACGTCTTCGCCCTGTGCCTGTCCACCAGCTTGGTGACATAAAGGCGCCAACAAGAACACAACGAGCCCCGTGTACAGAAGATTCATATTTGTTCAGAGAGATGAATGGTAGCCACAGCTAGACAATAGTCCACAGAAATATATTAGCACAGGTTTTATCCAAACCGCGTTGACATTTATCCAAGTGTAAAATATCCACGCAGGTATCCAAGGTCGAAATATATATTAATCCACAAAATATCCACATGAAACACAATTATACAATATAATTAAATATCCAATGAAAGAAATGAATTAGACAGGACTTAAGGCTCGAAGCAACACTGTCACTAAGTAATCGGAAAAGTCCGATCTGATCACAACTGTGAATGAAACAAAATGAACAGAGCACTCTTAGAATATAGTCCGTGTCGTTTGACTATGTGTGTCACAAAATGGTAGCAGAGGAAAGTCAACTCTTCGACGACACTATGTTGAGTTCTGCCAGTTTTTCCCTCTCCTTCTGTGTGTGTTGTACTTGGACCAGGCCCAGTCGCTGCTTGACTATTTGGACCAGGTAAACACGCGGCTAGATTCACCACGAACACACTGCACCGTCAGCTAGACGTAGTACTCCGCGGCCTGCGAAAGGAGAGAGAAGAGAGAAACATTTAGTCGGCTGTGCACGAGGCGGGACTTTTTTTTTTTTACACAGAAATAGTTGACATTTTTGTGTAACACTTTAAAAAAAAAAATGCGCTTTTTGGATTGTTCTAAAGCCACGTTGATTGAGTTTTGCTTTGAAAATGTAAAGAAAAAAACACCTTGCTCTAGATGTATATTAAAACACACAAACAGGGGCGGACTGGATGTCCAAATCGGCACAGGCATTTCTATAGATTGTAGCCTATATCATATGATGGGCCTCCAATTATAGGCCTATCAGTTCTCAAAATCATTGTTATTTTTTCTTATAATGTATCGATAACGGTATGCAAGCTCTATTTCTTTATAGGTAAATATAGGACTTATGTTGCTTTTTAATAGCTATGTTTGTAGGCCCTAAAAAGACGAAGCCTACTAATAGCACTGTCTACGGATGTAGGCTATTACATTGTTTTTGATAATGTGTTCGATTAAATTAGTATTACTCTGTAGTCTGTACAAGATGTTTTTATCATGACGCTCATATAGCCCCTTATATATGAGAATTTAAAATTTTTAACATTTTAATGAGGCCCTTTAGGTGGCCCTACCGGCCCATTTGAGAATTGGCCCACCGGGCATTTGACTAAATGCCCTATAGTCAGTTCGCCAATGCACACAAAATAAAAAAAAAAGTACTAACTGAATCAGTACCTCAATCAGTCTCTTAATCAGTCACTATCTCTGCATTGTAAAATATGACAAGGTTATGACAAGGAATAGACAGATAACTGAATTGTCAGGGGAACTTATTTACTTTTCGATGGGGGGGGGGGGGGGGTAACAGCTAAATATATTTGAAATCTTTCCTACATCTAGGTTTTATAACTTATGAAACTAAGGCTCTAGGGGGGGGGGGCTGTACGGCGGTGTTACGTGCTCGACACAATGGTCAACTGCTTTGTTCTAAAAGGTTGTGTGGTCAATTTAGACTTTCAGAGGAGCAAAAGTGTGGTCAATTTAGACTTTCAGAGGAGCAAAAGTGTGGTCGACTTAGACTTTCAGAGGAGGTCAAGTTGGACATTTTATAATTACAAATCGAGAATGTACTTTCAAAACTAAAAAAAAGGTCCAAAGTTAGCCGATGGTTGTGTCGAGCACAGACTATTTGATCATGTCACCAGAACAATGCAGAGCTCGGTGTCAAAGAACTAAATAGAGATAACGTCATTTCTGGAGTCTCACGTTTCAATGAAGCTAGTGTACAAATGCACAAACTGTTGGAGTAATGAAACGCTAGTTAAGTCTACCTCTCAGGGGCATGTCATTGAATCAGTGCCTTAACCTGAGTCTGGGTCACATTCAGTGGCGGCTCAAACCCTATCTTTTATGTGGGCGAAGTATATTTTGCGAAATATATGGTGAAAAGTATATGTATATTTATATATTATAAAATAATGCAATCAAATCTGTCAAATTTATATTTTTAAAGAAATTTATCCTTTTTGAAGCATTATTGAAATCCTATAGTATAGTACTATAGTATTGTCGCCCACATCGCCTACGCCTTGCGCCGCCTCTGGTCACATTGTTTGCAACAGACCTCATTAAAATGCATACAAGTTTAAATGTTAAACCAATGTCTGTTAAGACAACACTTTAATATAGTGCTACAAACCAATGTCTTTTAAGACAACACATCTCTAGAGAGAATGTAAATCTAGCAGACGGACACAATATCACGCATAGCGTTCCAGGTGAATGACGAAAGCACACACGACTGGAAGTGACCCCCCCCCCCCCCCACCAGAAAGTCTTAATCCGATGTTGCATTTAACAGAGTGACACGGAGTAATTTCCAATTAAACAGTTCATTTGTGTTGTATAAGACTAGATCTAATAGATTCAGACTTACAGATTATAGATAGGTCTAATAATGCATAGGATCTAATAGATAATAATAAGGCTTGTTTTCGAGTCCGAAGATTAATGAGGAATATAGTATTTATATGTATCTATCTAATATATAGAGCTCTGATTCATTTAATTGATAGAACTCTGATTGATAGATCTAATTGATAAAGCTCCGGTTTATAGATAATAGAGCTCTGATTTATAGGTCTAATAGATTGAGCTCTGATTTATAGATCCAATGGATAGAGCTCTGATTTAAAGATCCAGTTGATAGAGCTCTGATTTATAGATCTTTATTTTGGACCGAAACTTCCCTTTTGCCTTGAGTGTCTACTAACAGTTAGTTCTAGAATAGCGCAGTGTCTGACGTAACAAGACTGTAACTAAAAAAAAAAATCCTCAGTGACTAGTCTCTACGGGGTTGACAGGAGTGGTGTTTTCATTTCTAATGTAAGGTTGTATATAGGATGGTCTTTAGGCGGCGATCGGATTAAGAGGGTTTGATTGGATGGCATGTCAAACATGCTCTAGAAATAGGTGGGTTGACAAGAAAAAAATAACTTTAAAAAGGACCCCCCCCCCCCCCCCGCGGCTGGAAATGAGTGATCGTTACAGTGTGTCTGTGCAACATTATGTCAGTATCAAAGTGCGTCATTGTCACTGTGTGTCTGTGTCACTGTGTATCCTTGCAACGGTGTGTCAGTGTCACAGTTTGTCAGTGTTATAATGTGTCTGCAATCAGCAAGGGGTCGCCCTATTATTTATATATGACTATGTTCTACAGAAATTCGTTCGAGACCCAGATGTTCACGAGGCTACTGGAAAATGGTTCTGGTTAGATATTTAGGCTATAGTAGCAACCAATGAAACAAATGTATATATTGGACACAGGCCAACACAATGTCCGCTTGCAATTGACCCTCTTAAATACAAATGGAGCATTGACTGATATGGAAAACACTGCGCAGTTCCTATCATATAGAGGGCTCATTGTTTGAGTCCCAACCACTATTAGATCTACGAATGAAACAAATAGTTGACACCAGGACAACTGAAAGTATTTTATAGAGATATAGAGACAAATAGTTTTTGTTTAAATGCGGATAGCGATTATAGGCGAGTGCTGTCAGCGCTCCACAGCGGGGTATGGGGGTTGGGGGGAGCTGGCTAAATGTTTGTCAATACCGAATTAAGTATTCGAATTCATTTTTATTTACCTGATTAGGGTTAAACATTTTTATTTAATTCTTTTTTTTTTTTTTAATTTAGATCGAAGAATTGGTTTGGAATTTAAAATAACTCTATTCGTTGCTTTGTTATCATAGTGCGTTACTGCACGCCAGAACTTAGACATTGGGGGGTCCTGCGCAAACTGGAGGAGAAGTGAATTGTTAGGGTAACGTCTATAGAGCTAGGGAGTCCAAGAATCAAAATATGATCTACAGAAAGGTATCAGACAAAAGAACAGCGTTGAGTTAATGGAGCACCAATAAATGCCAATGATGGGTTGGAACTGTAACAGTTCAGTTTCTAATTATAGATATTGTTACACTGTAAAGAACTTGACGACTCAACTTTCAGCTTCATATCACTTTATTGACTATTAACTCTAACAATTTGTTACTGTAACATGTAGCGTAGAAGACTGTACAATATCTGTCAGTTTACAATTAGCTATACTTCGTTGTAATACATCTCTTCACTTCGTTTAAATTCATCTCTTCTCAACTTGCATCGAGCAGTATTCCAGAGAACAGACCAACGACACACTTCCCAGTGTCGCTCCAGGTCTCCCAAAGCTGAGCCAAGTCGTACTCAAGTCTACTGAATCAGAGCCGCACACGTCTTACATCGACTGTATCGACTGTAACGGCTCAAGTCCACTGTAGTTCGCTCTATAGACTTTAACGACAGTAGTCCACTCCAGTTAATTCTACCCTAGTTAACTTGCATCGAGTCGTACACATTTCTCTTCCACTTGGGCCGAACACGTCTTACATCGTCTGTATCGACTGTAACGGCTCACTCACGACTGACTTTCACATTAACTCTCTGGCTTATATAGAGTCCCTAATCGCTTGTCCATTGTTACAAAAACACTGCTAGTATCCTCTGGAACAACACGGGAGGAAACATCACATCCTGTCGTTGTTTATACATGTCGATTCCAGAGAACACCTGCTGCAGTGTCATCTCGCCGAGATCACACGTAGTGACTCTTACTGTCACTGTTCATTTGTAACACTGCCCCATTCGTAGATCAGTTCGTCCTCTGGAACAACACGTGAGGACACGTCACATCCTGTCTTTGTTTATACGCGTAGATTCCAGAGAACACTCGGTGCTGTGTCATCTCGCTGGGGTCACACGTTGACCTCTACTTGTCACTGTTCATTTGTAACAATATCAACAGGGTGACATTCGCGTTGGATTCCTGTTCACCTTTGTTCACATCTGTTCACCTCTGTGGCAAGATCTTATTTAAGTCCCCTGCCATTCTTTTGTTGACGGAATAAACTTACGCTAAAACGACTTTTTGAGTACTACTGCGTCTAGAGCCGGCCTTAGATAATTGGAAGCCCTAGGCGATGTGAAATAAAAAAATAAATTTAAAAAAAAAACAGCGAAAAAATAAAATTACGATATATATTAAAAACCTGCCAGTATCTTTATCTAGATCGACAAATAGCTGAAATTCATATAACGCAATTTCAGTGGTAGACTAGAGTCACAGTGCTTTGAAATCTGATCTGTAGAGACAGAATTAGACTAGAGTTGAAATCTGATATGAAGAGACATAAATAGATTAGAGTCATAGTGCTCTACTATGTTTGAAATCTGATCTGTAGAGACAGAGTTAGACTAGAGTCCACTAGCGGATCCAGAATTTTGGAGTGTGGGGGGCAAATTTATTGCCAAACCTTAACCCTAACGCCCAGTAAACCCTAACCCTATGCATAAACGTGCGTACAGCACACACACACACACATACATATATATATATATTATATATATATATATATATATATATATATATATATATATATATATATATATATATACATATATATATATATATATATATATACATATTAGAATAAAAAAAGCAGCATTTCTCAACCTTCGGCGAAAAACAAAACAACTGGGGCAGCGCTAGAAGGTTCTCTTCTGGGGTTCTGGGCAAAGCCCCGACGCCAAAAGCGTTTTCTTGCATTCTTCACTACAGAAACGCATTCTCCTGGCCTAAAGCTCATTATTCATGCTATTAAAAAAGGACCTTTTGAATAATGTTCTACTTGAAAAGTATTCTAATATGAATTTATAGGCCTAAATACATTGCAAATAAAACCGATTTGTTCCTTGAAAAGATAAGATACCCCACATATTTAGATTTTGGCTTTGAAGATCGCCGCCGAAAAAAAAATTATTCGATAAATAATATTCAAGAAAATTGAAGTAGAAATTGTGAGTTATAGTCCCACATTTATTTAACTAGAAAAAATATCAGATTGAGTAAAGGTTTGGAAAAAGGGACTATGAAAATATTATTTAAGTTTAGAACTCATCTCAATCGTGACTTTTATACTGAAAAATTTCGTTTATCTTATCTTATATAATACAGACGTTACTTCAAAAAAGAAGATGATTACGTCCTACGCGTCATGCATTTAGTCATGCATATTAACCAATGACTTAAATTCTGCCAAGTCACTGGTTTTTCTGGCTAGCTCAGGCAACCCATTCCATGCTCTAATAGCACTAGGGAAGAAGGAGTATTTGTACAAATTTGTCCTAGCATATGGGACGAGGAATGTTCCTTTATTTTTGTGTCTTTCAGAGTATTTTATTAGATTTTGTTTTTGTATTTGAAGATTATGGTTCAGTGTTTTATGTATAATTGCTACTTTACTTTTGAGTCTTCTGTCCTGAAGGCTTTCTAAATTTAGTGATTTACTAATGGTGTTACTCTAGTCAAATGTGAATATTCGTTTGTTATGAATCTCACTGCTCGATTTTGTGTTTGTTCCAGTTTCTTAATGTTTTCTTGAGTTGAGGGGTCCCAAACGGTGGATGCATATTCTATTATTGGCCTAACCAAGGTTAAATAACATTTTAGTTTTATGTTCTTATTTGATTTATAGAAATTTCTTTTAATAAACCCTAATGCTTTGTTTGATTTTTTTATAGTTTCATCAATATGTGGATTCCATGACAGTTTTTCATTTATTATAACACCTAGGTATTTTGCGTTTTTAGTCTGTGTTACTGGTTTGCCATGAATAAGATAAGTGGAATTAATTTGTTTTAGTTTTTTTGTTACTCTTAACAACTGACATTTTTCTGGGTGGAAAGACATGCTCCAATTTGATTCCCATTTCTGTAATTCATCTAATTCTCTTTGTAAAATATCTGTGTCTTGTATTGTTTTTATTGTTCTATATATTATGCAATCGTCTGCAAATAATCTGACTTTTGTTCCTGAACTAATGCAATTTGGTAAATCATTTATGTAAATTAAAAATAGTAGTGGACCCAAGACTGTTCCTTGAGGTACACCTGAGTTTACTGTTATTGGTGTTGATTTAGAGCCATTTATTATTACAGTTTGTTCTCTCCCTATCAGAAAATCTTTAATCCACTGATGCAGTGGACCATTTATGCCGAAATATTTTAATTTTTTAAGCAAACTATGGTGGTGAACTTTGTCAAAAGCCTTGGAAAAATCTAGTAAGATAGCATCTATTTGTTCACTATTATCTAAACCTTTTGAAAAA
Organism: Biomphalaria sudanica; assembly: GCA_036873155.1. Classification (NCBI taxonomy): domain Eukaryota; kingdom Metazoa; phylum Mollusca; class Gastropoda; family Planorbidae; genus Biomphalaria; species Biomphalaria sudanica. Next base: position 3,912,691 of record JAZGLO010006701.1, read on the forward strand.
TCATCAATTAGTCCTATTAGTTGTGTTTCACATGATCTATATTTCCTAAAGCCATGTTGGTATGGGGTGAGGACATTATGTTTGTCTAAGTGGTTTATGATGTTGCTACATATCATGTGTTCTAGGATTTTACATGTGATGCTGGTAAGTGATACTGGTCTGTAGTTTCCTGGATCAGATTTTTCTCCTTTTTAAATAGGGGGGTGACATTAGCTCTTTCCAGTCCTTTGGTACTCTGCCCTGGTTAAGCGATGCCTGAAAGAGTATTTTGAACACTGGGGCTAGCTCATTGCTTAGTTCTTTGAGTAATCTAGCTGGAATACCATCAGGTCCAGACGCTTTATTTGGTTTGGTGTTGGCTAATAGTTTTTGAATTCCATTTTCGTGTACTACTAAATCTTCTATGTTGTCTACTTGGTTCAAATTAAGAATTATGTCTTTGTCTCCTGGGGCTGAGAATGCTGATGCAAAGTATTTGTTTAGGATGTTTGCTTTAGTTTCATTATCATTATGTATTATGTTATGTTCATCTTTTAATGGCGCTATGCCTGTTGTTTCCATTTTCTTAGACTTAATGTATGACCATAGATTTTTGTTGTTATCTTTAGATATTACATTGTTTATGTATTCACTCTGCAGCTGTCTGCTTACTTTTTGGGTTAGGTGTTTAATTTTTATATACTTTTTGTAAACTCTTTCTGCCTTGGTTTCTTTAAATTTTCTATATAGGTTTTCCTTCTGTTTACAAAGCTTCTTTAATCTATTATTAAACCAGCATTTATTTATTTTGTTTGATGTGTATTTAGTTGGTATATGATTTTCTATAATGCTTTTAAGATGGTTTTTAATGAAATTCCAGACGTCATCGACTGGTTGGTTAATGTCTTTTTCTAATAAGAATGTTTGTTGAAAGTTTAATGCAGCTTGGTGTAGTTGTGTTAGGTTACATTTATTCCAGAGTAAGATTTTTCTTTTGGGTTTTGTATTGGCTACTGCTTTTATCTGTGTATTTTTATGATCTCATGGTCTGATAGACCAGGGATAATATCATAATCAACTACTAATCCAGGTCTGTTGGTTAAGAAGAGATCTAATGTGTTGTTTAATCTAGTCGGCTTTTTAATGATTTGATCTAAACTTAGGTTGTGTAAAGTTTCTATGAAAAGCTCATTTATGTCCTTAAGGTTTTGGTGTTTATCTATGGTTAGTGTTTTCCAATTTATATCAGTAGGTTGAAATCACCCATAATCCAAAAAACTGCATTTTTATTTGTCTCTTTAAGTGTAGTAATCTGATTACATAGTTCCTGCATGTATTCTAAACTTGAATTTGGTGGTCTGTAAATGCTGCCTATTATTAGGGATGTTGAGGTGGTATTAAATTTACAAAATGTAGATTCTATATTTTTCCAAAGCAAAGTCTTTCTTAAAATAATTATGATAAATTCAAGTGAAATTACATAAACTCGGTCTGCAAATGGGAGGGGCGGTAGAGTGAAAACGATTATTCCTCTCTCCTTTTTATAATTTCTGCTAAAGATTACATTTGGCATTAAAGAATAGGGGTGGGGCGACTCGATATAATTAATTTATAGTATATATAAATTATATTAATGACAGATTTTTTAAATTTTGTAATTTCTTAACTATAATACAAAAAGAAAAGTATTGATTTGTCCGATGGGGGAAATGCGATTGTATGTATCGCCCTTCCAGCCTGGTACAACCCTTTTTCATTTAAATTTACTAATTATACTATTTGAGATTAGAGTGTGGTACAGCATAATATACAATTGGGTCACATATCAATACGTAGTTTATATTATATAGATATTTAACACACTTTGTTCACAAACTATGATTTTTCACAAAAATAGGAACGCCACCCCCCCCCAGCACTCAGAGGAATAGAGTGGGGAGGGCAGTACATGCAATCGTTCCCCCCCCCCCCCAACCCCTACGAATCTGCCAAAATACCAGAAAGGGAGCGACATAATATAAAATTATAATAATAATTTAACTAATTTTGTTCACAAACTATGATTTCTCCATAAAAACGGACCGTAGGAAGGTGGTGGGAAGGGCAGTAGAGGTATTCGCCCCCCCCCTACCAATCGGCAAACAGGGAACGACATAATATAAAGATCGGTTAAAATATCAATAGAGCATATAGATATTTAATTGATTCTGTTAGCAAGCTGTGATTTCTACAAATAAATTGGACCGCCCCCCCCCCACTCGAAAGTGTATTGGGGGGGGGGGGCGGCATTGATACCATCGCCGCCGCCCGACCCAACCAAATCGGCCAACATACTAGAGGGGGGGGCGAAATAATCTAAAATAAATTGAAATATAAATAATGAGTATATAATATTAACATAAGTGATAAATTCGTATACAAATTGTGTGAATTCTATAATAAAATTCACCTTTCGGGTGGGGGGGGGGGTCGGCTGAGTGTGGGGGGGGGGGGGGAGACGATGGTGTGGTAAAAATAGCGTCCTGGCATACTGTCCATTACTCTGTTACTAGCCCGTGATTTCAATTCAAGACACTGCACACTATTGGTGTATGCCAGTCATTCGAAGACTTGAAAGCCGGAGGTATGAATGAAACTAACCACAAAAATGTCCACACCTTTAAATAGAGTCAAGAGTTTCAAACGTCATAAAACTCAGTACTCCAGTTCGAGATGTAGTTAAAAAAAAAGACTTCAGGCTCTGTTAACGTCTGCTAAAGTACCTGGTCTTTAAGGGTTAGGCCATGCATTTATGTAGGACAGGTCAGTCTAAAAACAAAAACAAAACTATTTATAAATGCATAGGCAAGTGACAGTCTATACTGGAGTTAAATACTTCAAAGTTCATTCAGAGCCCACCAGTAGGAGGGAATATATCGTTGACACTGACATCTATAGAAAGTTTCGAAATTTCTTGATCTATATCCATGTCATGGCTAATGAGTTCGCTGATTATTTTACAATTATTCAAATTTCAAATAGAAAGACCTACCCCCCCCCCCTTGCACACCCCGTTTTTCTTTTTTTTTTTTTTACTTTCCCTTATTCTTTTGACTTAGAAATAAATAAGACAAACATAGAGATAACTGAGGCCTGGCCTACTTCGGCCTTAATCTTAACATATTTCCGCCTAGGGCCTAGGGCCTGACATATTTCCCAAACAAGAGGGCCGCAACATCGTAAGATGGCTGCCTGGTCGTGTGGTATGGACTAGAGTCATCAGACGGTCGTCTCGGTGGTCCCCCCCCCCCCACGTCGCCCTGTGGTTTGGAGAAGTCGATTATCTTCAGCTTTAAAGGAACATCCGAAACATGTCAAACATTTTACAAACAGAAAAAGGTCGAACCAATCCTTTGAGGCCTCGTTGTGCACTTTGGGCACTTTGACGTCACAGGCCGAATCACTGACAGATATACATACTAGAGGGAATCTGTTCCCAGGACTGCAGCATCACTGACAGATATACATACTAGAGGGAATCTTTCCCTAGGACTGCAGCATCACTGACAGATCTACATACTAGAGGGTATCTCTCCCTAGGACTGCAGCATCACTGACAGATCTACATACTAGAGGGATTCTGTCCCTAGGGCTGCAGCATCACTGACATCTACATACTAGAGGGAATCTGTCCCTAGGGCTGCAGCATCACTGACAGATCTACATACTAGAGGGAATCTGTCCCTAGGGCTGCAGCATCACTGACAGATCTACATACTAGAGGGAATCTGTCCCTAGGGCTGCAGCATCACTGACAGATCTACATACTAGAGGGAATCTGTCCCTAGGGATGCAGCATCACTGACAGATCTACATACTAGAGGGAATCTGTCCCTAGGGCTGCAGCATCACTGACAGATCTACATACTAGAGGGAATCTGTCCCTAGGGCTGCAGCATCACTGACAGATCTACATACTAGAGGGAATCTGTCCCTAGGGCTGCAGCATCACTGACAGATCTACATACTAGAGGGAATCTGTCCCTCGGGCTGCAGCATCACTGACAGATCTACATACTAGAGGGAATCTGTCCCTAGGGCTGCAGCATCACTGACATCTACATACTAGAGGGAATCTGTCCCTAGGGCTGCAGCATCACTGACAGATCTACATACTAGAGGGAATCTGTCCCTAGGGCTGCAGCATCACTGACAGATCTACATACTAGAGGGAATATGTCCCTAGGGCTGCAGCATCACTGACATCTACATACTAGAGGGAATCTGTCCCTAGGGCTGCAGCATCACTGACATCTACATACTAGAGGGAATCTGTCCCTAGGGCTGCAGCATCACTGACAGATCTACATACTAGAGGGAATCTGTCCCTAGGGCTGCAGCATCACTGACATCTACATACTAGAGGGAATCTGTCCCTAGGGCTGCAGCATCACTGACATCTACATACTAGAGGGAATCTGTCCCTAGGGCTGCAGCATCACTGACATCTACATACTAGAGAGGAAACTAAGAAAAGCAACGGGACGTAAATAGAAATGAATGATGATAAAATGTTGATGAAGTACCACAGAATTTTTCCTAAATATTTATTAGACACTAGATCAATGGGAAATGTAGAGACTTCTTCTTCTTCGTCTTGTCCTAAGAGTTGAATCTAAGACTCTTGGAACTCTAGGCCTATGGAAGCTTGTCCTTAAAGTTGAGTCCATGACTCTTGGAACTCTAGGCCTATGGAAGCTTGTCCTTAGAGTTGAGTCTAAGAGTCTTGAAACTCTAGGCCTATGGAAGCTTGTCCTTAGAGTTGAGTCTAAGAGTCTTGAAACTCTAGGCCTATGGAAGCTTGTCCTTAGAGTTGAGTCTAAGAGTCTTGAAACTCTAGGCCTATGGAAGCTTGTCCTTAGAGTTGAGTCTAAGAGTCTTGAAACTCTAGGCCTATGGAAGCATGTCTGAACAAACTTCTGTATGGAAAAGATTCAAGCAAATGAAAATGTGTATATCCCTATAAACTGATGGCTCGTCTCCCTAGGGCTTGGGTTAGAAGCGAGACTAAAGGCTGAGCACACCGGGGAAACTCTCTGTACCACACCAGCCGTGCAAGTGTCTGCCTTGAAAACGGCCCCTTGAAGAACGGTGTGTGGAAAGTGACAAGTTATCTAAGATAAAAGTTGTAGGGAATAGGATAAATGACGTGAGATGTGTGTTACAAGTAAGTCCCCCATGTCCTCCCAACATAACTTAAGTCCACTCATTATAGTGAAGATGGTGATGACATTGTTTAACTCTTGAGGGCGTTTTAACATTAACTTTTTTGTTACGTTTTTACGACAGATATGGAACGTTAACAAATCCCTAAGTTCAAAATACAAGCAGCAGAAACTAAGAAATACAAGTTTCACACTGTTGTTCGGGGGGGGGGGGGGAGTAAGCGTCAAGATCGCCACAGAAATCTAAACTGGAAGTTGTTTACATTCTAGTACTTTCCAGTGTCTACACAGAAGAGTAAATTAATCAATGGAAGATAATTCGTATCAAATAGAGAATATTCTTGAACTTTCGGTTTGAAAAACTATATATAGAAGAGACAAGCTTATTTCGGGGTACACAAAAACTCATATTCTGTAGTTCTGTCCATATGTCAAGTTCCCCTTTCAGATCATGCGATCTATAGGGCAGATGATGTAAAGGTCCAACTGTTTCTGTGGCCAACGTTTAACGAGTAGGGTGTCATGTGGCCAGCACAACGACCAACTGCCTTTACTTTCCCCAACTTAAGTCAGGTACCCATTTAAGTTGAGTGGACTCATGGGCGCCCTAAAAATCCAGAAATTCAAAATCCCAGTCTTCACCGAGATTCGAACCCAGGACTTCAGGTTCGGAAGCCAAGCGCTTAACCACTCAATCACCGCGCTCACCAACAGGCCAGAACCATTTTTATATTCCACAAAGTAGTCTACAATGACATGTTAGTACCTAAAGTAGAAGTTGATCCACAAGGCAGGAATTTGAAAACTTGAAAAAAAAGGGGGACCTTTGTTCTTCTAACCTAGGTCTAAACTAAGCCTACTTTAAAACTAAGTCTAACCTAAGTCTACTTTTAAACTAAGTCTACTTTTAAACTAAGTCTAAACTAAGTCTACTTTAAAACTAAGTCTAAACTAAGTCTACTTTTAAACTAAGTCTTAACTAAGTCTACTTTTAAAATATGTCTAAACTAAGACTACTTTTAAATTAAGTCTAATTTTAAACTAAGTCAACTTCTAAACTAAGTCTACTTTTAAAATAAGCCTACTTCTAAAATAAGCCTACTTCTAAACTACGTCTACTTCTAAACTACGTCTACTTCCAAACTAAGCCTACTTCTAAACTAAGTCTACTGCCAAACTAAGCCTACTTCTAAACTAAGTCTACTTCTAAACTAAGTCTACTTCTAAACTACGTCTACTTCTAAACTAAGTCTACTTCTAAACTAAGTCTACTTCTAAACTACGTCTACTTCTAAACTAAGCCTACTTCTAAACTAAGTCTAATTTTAAACTAAGTCTACTTTTAAACTACGTCTACTTCTAAACTACGTCTACTTCTAAACTAAGTCTACTTCCAAACTAAGTCTACTTTTAAACTAAGCCTACTTCTAAACTAAGCCTACTTTTAAACTAAGTCTACTTCTAAACTAAGCCTACTTGTAAACTAAGTCTACTTCTAAACTAAGTCTACTTCTAAACTAAGTCTACTTCTAAACTAAGTCTACTTCTAAACTACGTCTACTTCTAAACTAAGCCTACTTCTAAACTAAGTCTAATTTTAAACTAAGTCTACTTTTAAACTACGTCTACTTCTAAACTACGTCTACTTCTAAACTAAGTCTACTTCCAAACTAAGTCTACTTTTAAACTAAGCCTACTTCTAAACTAAGCCTACTTTTAAACTAAGTCTACTTCTAAACTAAGCCTACTTGTAAACTAAGTCTACTTCTAAACTAAGTCTACTTCCAAACTAAGTCTACTTTTAAACTAAGTCTACTTCTAAACTACGTCTACTTCTAAACTAAGCCTACTTCTAAACTAAGTCTACTTTTAAACTAAGTCTACTTTTAAATTAAGTCCACTTCTAAACTAAGCCTACTTCTAAACTAATTCTACGTTCAAACCAAGTCTACGCTTAAACTAACTCTACTTTTAAACTATGCCTACTTTTAAACTATGCCTACTTTTAAACTACGTCTACTTTCAAACTACGTCTACTTTTAAACTATGTCTACTTTTAAACTACGTCTACTTTGTTTTAGTGAGGAAGGAAATAAACAAACAATGCCCTCATAAGTAAACACTTTGTAACCGACAAGGAAACAAAAGCCGTAACCTCAGCTGAGAACGAGTCACTTTGATTCTAACCTACATTGCAAAGTAAAACAATCAAGTTGTGGCTGGAGTGAAACACACACACACACACACACATTCGTTTCTACACTTATGCTATTTGTTTCTCTCCTCAAGAAAAAAACGAAATATTGGATGGACAAAAACATTTGCTACCAACAAAAACGAAAACTTGAAAAGAACAAAAGGATTTAGAGATTCAAACACTCTGGATCTAGTCTCTACATAAGAAGGAGAGACTGTCATTTTACAAATATTTTAGTTCAAACCAGTTTTCAACTGTCGTGCTATGAAAGAGTCACACACACACACACACACAATTTCAATAAGGTCACACACACACATACACATCTATTTATATCAGACAGTCAGTCTGAACCAATGTTGTTACTAGATCAATTTGATATATGCAGGGTCACCCTGACATTATAAAGGTAATTAACCCGCAACATGAATTGATGAAATAATTACAGCCGTCAGTCACCCAGGGAATGTCCAAGTCAAGGGATAAATAGAAAAACAGACACGACTTCATTCAAACAGAGGATTAGACTCCACTCCGGAAAGATTCTCTAGATTTTGTTTGGGAATGTGCTAGAAGCACTGAACCATCATTTGGTTCTCTGTCACCCTCATCATCTAGCATTTTTATCTATCAACCTCACCATCTATCTTTTTATCTGTCACCCTCATCATCTAGCATTTTTATCTGTCACCCTCATCATCTAGCATTTTATCTGTCAACCTCATCATCTAGCATTTTTATCTGTCACCCTCATCATCTAGCATTTTTATCTGTCAACCTCATCATCTAGAATTTTTTATCTGTCAACCTCATTATCTAGCATTTTTATCTGTTAACCTCATCATCTAGCATTTTTATCTGTCACCCTCATCATCTAGCATTTTTATCTGTCAACCTCATCATCTAGAATTTTTTTATCTGTCAACCTCATCATCTAGCATTTTTATCTGTCATCCTCATCATCTATCTTTTTATCTGTCAACCTCACCATCTAGCAATTTTATCTGTAAACCTTATCATCTAGTATAGCATTTTATCTGTCAACCTCATCATCTAGCATTTTTATCTGTCACCCTCATTATCTAGCATTTTTATCTGTCACCCTCATCATCTAGCATTTTATCTGTCAACCTTATCATCTAGCATTTTTATCTGTCACCCTCATCATCTAGCAATTTTATCTGTCAACCTCACCATCTAGCATTTTTATCTGTCACCCTCATCATCTAGCATTTTTATCTGTTAACCTCATCATCTAGCATTTATATCTGTCAACCTCATCATCTAGCATTTTATCTGTCACCCTTATCATCTAGCATTTTTATCTGTCAACCTCATCATCTAGCATTTTTATCTGTCAACCTCATCATCTAGCATTTTTATCTGTCAACCTCATCATCAAGCATTTTATCTGTCACCATCATCATCTAGCATTTTTATCTGTCAACCTCATCATCTATCTTTTTATCTGTCAACCTCATCATTTATCTTTTTATTTGTCAACCTCATCATCTAGCATTTTATCTGTCAACTTCATCATCTATCTTTTTATCTGTCAACCTCATCATCTAGCATTTTTATCTGTCAACCTCATCATCTAGCATTTTTATCTGTCAACCTCATCATCAAGCATTTTATCTGTCACCATCATCATCTAGCATTTTTATCTGTCAACCTCATCATCTATCTTTTTATCTGTCAACCTCATCATTTATCTTTTTATTTGTCAACCTCATCATCTAGCATTTTATCTGTCAACTTCATCATCTATCTTTTTATCTGTCAATCTCATCATCTAGCATTTTTATCTGTCAACCTCATCATCTAGTATTTTTATGTCACACTCATCATCTATTTTTTTTATTTGTCAACCTCATCATCTCTCTTTTTATCTGTCAACCTCATCAGCTAGCATTTTATCTGTCAACCTCATCATCTAGCATTTTTATCTGTCAACCTCATCATCTAGCATTTTTATCTGTCAACCTCATCATCTCTCTTTTTATCTGTCAACCTCATCATCTAGCATTTTATCTGTCAACCTCATCATCTAGCATTTTATAGAACAATAAAAACTCACTGAATAGTCAGAAAAGTGCAGTGTTTGACCTCGCTAAATAAACCTAACTGTGTCTTACAGTGTTTGACCTGGCTAAATAGAACTGTGTCTTACAGTGTTTGAGCCAGGCTAAATAGACCTAAATTAAGCAGACAAACTAGACCAATAAATTGAACAAACAAACTTGACCAATAAATTGAAGTTAAACTTGACCAATAAATAACGCAGACACACTTGACCAAAAAGTAATCAGGCAAACGACCAACAAATTAATCAGACAAACTCGACCAATAAATTAATCAGACAAACTCGACCAATAAATTAATCAGACAAACTCGACCAATAAATTAATCAGACAAACTCGACCAATAAATTAATCAGACAAACTCGACCAATAAATTAAGAACACAAACTCGACCAATAAATTGAATAAATGTATCAATGATATCAAGATAACATGTCCATTCTTAGGGATAAACCTTAAACGTATTAAGTTATATGGAACTTAACAGCCATTGTATCAAGCAACGATCTTCTAGCTGGGTACATGATCTGACCAACACTGGTACATGATCTGACCAACACTGGTACATGATCTGACCAACACTAAGATGTTGGCCTCAAGGGATGAGTCACATCTCATTAAGTCCGCAGCCACGGCTGATCGACTACAGCACTTGGGGTAAGCACACCTCGCTGTGCAAAATGGTGCAGAAGATGTGTGTCTGAACGCAGCCTGCTACTTCTGCTAAATACGTGTAACAGCTATTTGTAGGGGAGACAAGCCCCAAGGGCAGGTACTTATGAGTTTCTTGTTTTAGCTTATCGGAAAAATAAATCTTCTGTAATAGCAATAACGAGAGTCTAATGTTGATTTTAAAGTCCAACATCCACAGTCACGTGACGTACTAATATTTAAATTAGTTTCTCGCTTTTTTTTGTTGTCCTCTTACGTGCTCACAAAATGGCGCGAAGGGAAACGCGTAAATCAGAAACAATGGCAATCATTATTTTAACCGCTTCACCTGCCGCCACGAACTTTGGCAATTTCTTGGTTTTGTTCCATTTAAAAAAAATATAATAAAGCCAACATGAAATAGTGTTGAAGCAAGGGGAAGTAATGCAGGGAGGGAAAAAAGTTAAGGTAAATATAAAAAAAAAAGGGAAGACAATTTGCAGACAAAGCTTCGTGTTGTGTATGTGATAACTGTGGCTTTGTGTCAGTTATTCAATGGGATGGTAAGAAAGTGTAGAAGACGCACTACTAGACAATACACACAGTCACATACATACAAACAGAGGATTGGGAAAACACACACACATGAACTCACAAACTCAACACACAAACTCCGTGTCAAGACAACATGATGTTTGAAAAATCCCCAGCCTACGTCGAGAAGTGCGTGCTGGGAGAGGCATATATGGACTACACACACACACACACGCACGCACGCACGCACGCACGCACGCACGCACACACACACACACACACACACACACACACACACACACACACACACACACACACACACACACATGCATTCTTCAGCGTTAGCGGTGATAAACTAGTTCATAATAACACCTACTTTTGTTCTAGTTCTTCAGAGTGTTTGGTTTAGCCAACTTACAGACGTCTGAACACTTCCAAATGTCAGTGGTGTTCAAACACTGTTCCTTACCAGCCTACGGAGGAATGTGTGTGTGTGGGGGGGATAACAACAAGAGAATCCGTGAAACTAACACTTTAGTCACTTTAGTGCTAAGCGAGTCAGTCAAACAAACAAAGAAAAAAATCTGAAAAGCATCCAATAAACTAGCTGTCCCTCCGTATAACCTTGAATTTTGTTTTCTTTCGAGTTGTCCGACTTGTTCGCCATCACGTCATGTTCATTCAACTTTGCGCACCATACTTTTCCCCCCTCTGCTGGACGACATCCCATTTAATGAGCAGGACTTCATCATTCCCTAAGCTATTGAGATATTAGGCCCTTTTAAATCTACCCCCCCGGTCCCCAATAGCTGTATCAAAGATGTTTACATCATCAGACACATTGGCTCTTACTTCATTAACTTCCACATACAAGGCAGACAACATTTCTCTCAAAGAGAGATCATTCAGCCATCTTTCTCAAAGAGACACACTTTTCAACCACCTTTCTCAAAGAGACACACTTTTCAACCACCTTTCTCAAAGAGACACACTTTTCAACCACCTTTCTCAAAGAGACACACTTTTCAACCACCTTTCTCAAAGAGACACACTTTTCAACCACCTTTCTCAAAGAGAGACACACTTATCAACCACCTTTCTCAAAGAGACACACTTTTTAACCACCTTTCTCAAAGAGACACACTTTTCAACCACCTTTCTCAAAGAGACACACTTTTCAACCAACTTTCTCAAAAAGACACATTTTCAACCACCTTTCTCAAAGAGACACACACTTTCAACCACCTTTCTCAAAGAGACACACTTTTCAATCACCTTTCTCAAAGAGACACTTTTCAACCACCTTTCTCAAAGAGACACACTTTTCAATCACCTTTCTCAAAGAGACACACTTTTCAATCACCTTTCTCAAAGAGACACACTTTTCAACCACCTTTCTCAAAGAGACACACTTTTCAATCACCTTTCTCAAAGAAAATTCGATAAATGATATTGCATTATTTCTAAACTTTGAAAACTAAAGATCATTTTTTTTTTTCTAAAACAGAAAAGATTGATTGGGGCGACTCCCCTTAGAGCCTGAAAAATGAGTTTACGTACATAAATATATATATATATATAGGTATATAAATCGATTAATCGCGGATAAGAATTTGTTTCCGGTTTCCAGTCTAGATATAATATATAAGTCCATGGGGACATCATTCAGCCATCTTTCTCATACTAGACACCGAAAGTTACAGACAGTTTAAACCAAATAACTTCTTTCCCTTCCCCCCCCCCCCCACCTATGGCCACGGACACAACCCAGGCACTCTCGTTCTCACCTCCACCTTTCAACTGAAGCAATCAAGTAAGTGCGTGTGTGCCAGGGCTAAAGATATCTGCTGCTGTTATTGCCACATGATCTTGTAGTACCCGGCAACGCCCTACATTTGCAGCTCTCAACACTTTCCGTTCTGAGACTCGCTAGCTAGAGACAGGAAGTGGCATGGCCCCCATTTGGAACCAAATGACGGAGCGAGTCTGACCAGTCTGGCTGTGAATGGAAAATGAGTTTGTTTTCCAGCGAAGTATTTTTGAACAAAGGATCAGCACTTTAGAGCAGTGATGTCCAAAGTACGGCCCGCGGGCCAGAACCGGCCCGCGACGTGCTTCCATCCGGCCCATCGAAACGTCGGCACAAAAAGTAGAAAATCCTTCCCCCCCCCTTTCAAAAAGTTAAAAATGTATCTTGACCTTCGTTAGGGCTCTCGCTTTTTCCTGATGGATTGGTCACCATGACGTTTAACGAGTGTGCGTTTATGAGTTTATGAAATGGAATTCGAAATGTAGTCTACCAGAAAAAGTGAATGGATCTTTTTTGTGGAACATAAGTCAACATAATTGTTTTGTATAGAAAGTCTGACTGTTTCAGAAACAACAACATCTACAGAGGCATTATAAAACAAATATGAAGGCCTTCTTGGTTTGTGCCGCGTATACAAATTTTTTTTCTACACCAAGAGATTGGCGGGTCGATGGGAATATTTACAAAAAAGAGAGAAGAAGATAAGTTGGTGGTAAAGGTAGCGCTACAATGTTGCTCACATTTTAAGTAGAGAAATTAAGCCATTTTGGACATCATCGTAGCCAGTAAGACATGACGTGACAACAAAACACAACTAGTAGAAAACAGTGTGGGGGTGGTGGAACAGTTTGCTAACTTTCAGTTGGACATTTGAGTGTTAAAACTCTCGGCTTCTTTTTTTTTTATTTCTCATTGACTGCGGGTTTTTTTTTCAAAAAAAAAAAGCTACTTTAAAAAAAAAAAAAAGATGTTCCAAACATGGCTAAAACAAAAATGTATTGTTTAAGTACCAATGATGCTATAGTAACATATTTGGTATCAAAGTAAAGATAAATGAATGGAGAATGTGAAAATGTAAACATCTTTCTATTTAAATATAAGATACAAATTATAATTTAAATAATATGACACTCAGAAAAAGAAATGGATGCCAACTTTAGAACTTTTGAGACCTAAATTTAGATTTTGTTCTTTGTATTACTGTTGAAACAGCATATTTAGACTATTTACAGCATTTTGAAAAAGAAATGTGATAAAACAGTCAATAAAAGATGATGAATCATTGATCATATTATTATTTTACCTGTTTTTTTAGTCAGAAAAAAAGTGAAAATTATTGCGCTTTTCATTACTACCAATAACAATAGATACCAGTACTAAATCTATCAACCAAATGCACTCAAATATAATGTACATTTGAATCAATGGGATATAGATCTAGATTTGTCTTCTTTTTATTTGCCTAGAACATCTTTCCTTCTAATACTAGACCAGTGCAAGACATAGGCTAGCGAGAGATCAAAGCCTAAATCTCTAACTAGATGAAGGACAATAAAAATCCTAATTCATTTTACCTAAGATTTAGACATCTAATAGATCATTATTACTGTTCCTTTGTGATAAATTAAGGATTTAGAATAGTTTTATATTTTACTTTTATTTAGTAGTAAACCTTTTGGAGTGCAACTTGAACCAGTATAGTGATGATGATGATTTTTACCAAAAAACAATACTAAGAAAAATTGCTAGAAAATATACCAAGAAAAGGCCAGGCATGGTGGATGAATATTGGATTTAGATCTGCCATTTCTGTTGTTTTCATTTATCTTAGGCTTAGATCTATAGGAATCTACAAAGGTGTAAAGATAAAAGCATAGATCTAGTCAACCTTGATCTACATTCAAGACCTAGCCCTAGTCTAAGGCTAAGGCCTAAGCATATAAGGCAATACTAGATCTAAATCTAAATGCTAATAATGTCCAATTCTGCTTCATCCTACGCTAAATCTTGATCAAGATCTTCATTATTACAATTCATAGAAGTATAAATAAAACAATAATAAAGCTTCTTCAGTAGCAAACATTGTGGGTGTGTCTTGGACAAGCATAGCCATGATGTTGTAGATTTTTACAGATAAACAATACTAAAAAAAAAAAAAGAAAATGGGCAAAAAATGCCCACAGTGGATGATTATTTGATGTAGATCTACCATTTCCTTTCTTTTTATTTATCATAAGCTTAGATCTAGAGATATATCTAGATATAGAGTCCAAGTCTAGAGATAAAAGCTTAGATCTAGTCAATCTCGATCTACAGACTACACCTAGCCTACTATCACTACTGACAATAATAGATTTAGATCTAAATACTAATTAGTATATAGATATAAAAACTCTAAATTTAGACCTACAATCAATGAATCATTTACAATGGATCTAATCTATATTATATATATTCTAGATCAAATTCTTCATTATTACTAATTATTCATGATAAATTTTAGAATAATTATAAAGTTTCTTCAGTAGTCAACATTGTGGGTGTGTCTTGGACTAGCGTAGTCATGGCGACGTTTTTTTTTTACATTGTAAAAAAAGTAATAAATAATGTCTAAATAAAGCCAAAAGCTTCTAATTTCTATGTAAACAAAGTATGAAGAACTCTTTTATAAAGTAAAAATAGTTCCACTGTTGTTTGTTAAAAATTTTAATTTAAAAATGCAACGAAACAAAGGTAGGGTAAGAACGTCTATGGGATAGACGCTCCGCACTCATAGAGTTAGACATAATAAATCTGTGCGATTAGAAATATTTTTACCAATAGTTTTTGTCTCGCTTTTAGCTCTCTCCATGCGCTATCATTTGTCTGCACCAGTTGGGAAAGGGGGAATGTGAATGTTTACATGATCGTTTTATTTTTTTTTATTGATTCTTGTGTAATCAGGCAAAAGAAATAATTGTGCGAAATTTCAGCTTGATCCGATATAGGGTGTGTGAAAATAACGTGCCCAAACTTTTGACAGACAGACAGACTGAGTTGATAAAAGCTTTGTACAAATATCTATAATATAGTTTCACTGTGGAAAGTTTTTCTCTTTTGCTTCTGGCTCATTCCAACGATCAGTACAATATTTGTACCGAGTTAAGGGGAGACTAGCAGCAGTAAGAGTTGTATTGCAAACCAAACTCTATAGGAGCTACTCAATTAAAGAAACAACCACTATACAAGGGAGGCCACAATCAATATCTAAAATATTAAATTATTCAATATAAAAAGTTAATATTCATTTCAAACTCCTTTCACACATACACCCAGACACCACAAATAACACAAAAACACCTTCAGACACCACACACAACACAAATACACCTCCAGACACCACACACAACACAAATACACCTCCAGACACCACACACAACACATATACACCTCCAGACAAAACACACAACACACATACACCTCCAGACACCACACAGAAACACACATACACACTACACTTCAAGACACCACACAAAAACACACATACACATCCAAACTCACTTCACTACCCCTTCCCCATTTCTACTCTACCTCCCCACTTTTACTCTACCTTTCCACTTCCCGACCTGATGCCAATCTCACGAGATTCCTGTTACAACACGAGACTCTACGAGAAAAACTTCCTTAAGTGAAAGCGTTACAAATATCTCGGGACACAAGCCGCTGACACTGGAGGGGGTCCTTCACGTAGGCAACGACAAGTCGACTTTATCGTTATGACCTAAAACCCATCGGGGGTCTTACACTGTTAAACAACAACCTTCTATCCGGAATCAAAAGATTAAGCTAATCGTATAAATTCATTAGTAATCTCTGTAATTGACCTGCTAGCACCAGGGCACGCTAGCAGAAAACAAAAACACCGTAAATCACACACGCTCTGAACAAGATTTTGATTCTACTTATAGAAGTTTATGGCTTGCAACTTATCATAGGCTCCATAGTTTAGGATTATCAAACCATAGTTTAGGATTATCAAACCATAGTTTAGGATTATCATAGGCTCCATAGTTTAGGATTGTTTTGTTCGCGATGTTGCTTGATAGTTACCATTTCTTTCCGTAGACGACGTGAATGTCTCAGTGACAGTTTTGATCAAGTCTTAAAATGTCTGATCAATAACAAATCAGTCAATACATAAACACTAATTTGATAGGAAAGCTATGATTCAATACGTAAGCAGTGATTCGATACAGAAATGATTCAACAAAAAGTGTTTATACATCTTCAAGTACAAAGAATCGAACGTACTGTTTAAACGAGTCCTGTGGTCTATATAGACAGTAATTAGATTTTTTTTTGTTTTCGTTGGACAGACTCTACCCTACAAGTGATCAATAGGTCGACCTTGGACAGACTCTAGCCTACAAGTGATCAATAGGTCGACCTTGGACAGACTCTAGCCTACAAGTGATCAATAGGTCGACCTTGGACAGACTCTAGCCTACAAGTGATCAATAGGTCGACCTTGGACAGACTCTAGCCTACAAGTGATCAATAGGACGACCTTGGACAGACTCTAGCCTACAAGTGATCAATAGGTCGACCTTGGACAGACTCTAGCCTACAAGTGATCAATTGGTCGACCTTGGAAAGACTCTAGCCTACAAGTGATCAATAGGTCGACCTTGGACAGACTCTAGCCTACAAGTGATCAATAGGTCGACCTTGGACAGACTCTAGCCTACAAGTGATCAATAGGTCGACCTTGGACAGACTCTAGCCTACAAGTGATCAATAGGTCGACCATGGACAGACTCTAGCCTACAAGTGATCAATAGGTCGACCTTGGACAGACTCTAACCTACAAGTGATCAATAGGTCGACCTTGGAAAGACTCTAGCCTACAAGTGATCAATAGGTCGACCTTGGACAGACTCTAGCCTACAAGTGATCAATAGGTTGACCTTGGACAGACTCTAGCCTACAAGTGATCAATAGGTCGACCTTTTGGAAAATTACTTTTTGTTTTTTAACTCTCACCTTCCCCTCCCCCTTATTTGTCTCTCCTAGTCAAAGGAAATAGTTCATTTTGTGTCCTCTAGTCACGTGACCACCAAGTCCTCTAGTCACGTGACCACCAAGTCCTCTAGTCACGTGACCATCAAGTCCTCTAATCACGTGACCATCAAGTCCTCTAGTCACGTGACCACCAAGTCCTCTAGTCACGTGACCACCAAGTCCTCTAGTCACGTGACCATCAAGTCCTCTAATCACGTGACCAAAGTCAAAACAGTTGCTCAGCATCCTCCCCCCCCCCTCTTGTTTTAATAAGAAAGGGTGGACGCTCATGTTTCTACTCGGGTCAGATAAATCAAAAGTCTGTAGCACAAAGGACCCGCACTGCACACCCCATGCAGCGACACCCTAATCCAAACAGCCCTTAGGTCACTAGCATGCTCTCCAGTTTCGTGAATGTTCTCAGGTTACGGAAACTACACAAAGAAATCTCAGCAAAGCTTCAAGGCTCCAACATAAGGGGACACAATTTATTGAACAAAAACTAAACCAGTTTGTTAAGGACTGTGCAAGACGCGCCCAAACATTTGAGCTGGAACTCTAAGATCATTCTAAAACATACACTCACTGGTTTGTTCTAGAGTGCCAGACGGGAAGGTCACGGTCCCAACAATTAAACATGACCACCTGGGTGCCAGAACAAGAAATAATACTCGGTTACGGGAGGAGGGGGGGAGGTTTGAAGGAGATTTAGGGAGATGGGTGTGAGCCCCCTACTTCTATCAGATGTGAGTCAGACTGGGGGGAAAGAGGGCGTTTCTGTGTAGGGCGCTAGGTAAGAAAGAATTGTTTAAGTATTATGACCTTTACTGTACACAATGCTGAACTGACTCCAATTATTTGGTGTACTGGCATGCTGTGTACTCGTGTGTGTGTGTGTGTGTTAGATCAAAGGATAGCATTTCAAACTCCTTACATCTTTAGATTTGTGATCGCATAATAGGTGGAACTTTAAAGTACATTTAACAAGAACTAACTAAAGTTCCCCTTTCAGATCTTGCCTTCTATAGGGCAGATGATGTAATGGTCATATGTTTCTGTGGCCTACGGTTAACGAGGGTATTATGTGGCCAACACAACGACTAAACGCCTTTACTTTTCCCCAACTAATGCCAGGTAACTATTATAGCTGGATGGACTCAGAGACGCCCAAAGATCCCCAAATTAAAAGTCTTCACCAGGATTCCAACCCGGGATCGACGGTTCGAAGCCAAGCTTTACCGCTAATCCACCACGCCTGTTAAAAACTAAACAACTTATATCAAATATTCCTGTCCAAATAAAAAAAAAAACTTTGTCTTAAAATTCAGATCTAGTTACTATCCATTCAACCATCCGCCCGTTCGTCTGTCTGTCAAGACATTGATTTGCATAAACCAATATATATATATAAACTTTGACACAAATTATTTTGTAATATATTGACGATGTTCTATAATGTACATGACATTCAAATGAGGCCCTCTTGTTTTTAAAGAAATTGGTCGATCAATGTATGAATAAGGAACAATAAAATTTTAATTTAAAGAGAAAGGAAATTTAAATAACATTAGAGTCCTACTCTAAATAGGACAATCCCAAATGATAAGAACGCTAGTTGAGGCAAGTTTTAGTGAACTCTTGTATTTGCTTAATCCACGTTTGTCAAAACCTAACGCCCTGCTATCAGTTGTTGTGAGCAGAGAGAAGGATTTCTTGTAGGATTTGTCTAGAAGTGCAATGTAGTGCATAAAGATATAGTTTCCTAGAGATACCATTGTCACTTGTTTTTATTACTAATCTTATGTTTGTCTTTGTAACTAATTCAATGTGACTTGTTTTGTCGGTAATATTTGGTTGTTTACGTAACTAGTTTGGTGAAAGACATCTAACATTAAAACAATGCAAATAAAGTAGCTGAATACAAATACAGGAGGTCATCAAGTTACGTCAGTCACGAGTTACGATGTTTCCTGGTTACGACATATCTCCTATATACTATATACAGCCTTGTTCTATGGTTACGACACATCTCCTATATACTAGATAAAACCTTGTTACGACACATCTCCTATATACTAGATAAAACCTTGTTATGACACATCTCCTATATACTAGATAAAACTTTGTAATGACACATCTCCTATATACTAGATAAAACCTTGTTATGACACATCTCCTATATACTAGATAAAACCTTGTTACGACACATCTCCTATATACTAGATAAAACCTTGTTATGACACATCTCCTATATACTAGATAAAACCTTGGTTACGACACATCTCCTATATACTAGATAAAACCTTGTTTCGACACATCTCCTATATACTAGATAAAACCTTGTTTGCGACACATCTCCTATATACTAGATAAACCTTGTTTCGACTTCAGTGGTTTTCTGTTGTATTCGTAAATACAAACTTTAAGTGTGAGAACTAAATTGGTGTGAGCCCGGCTGAAGGGTTCATACAAACTTTAAGTGTGAGAACTAAATTGGTGTGAGCCCGGCTGAAGAATTCATACAAACTTTAAGTGTGAGAACTAAATTGGTGTGAGCCCAGCTGAAGAATTCAAACAAACTTTAAGTCTGAGAAGTAAATTGGTGTGAGCCGGGCTGAAGGGTTCATACAAACTTTAAGTGTGAGAACTAAATTAGTGAGAGCCCGGCTGAAGAATTCATACAAACTTTAAGTGCGAGAACTAAATTGGTGTGAGCCCGGCTGAAGAATTCATACAAACTTTAAGTGCGAGAACTAAATTGGTGTGAGCCCGGCTAAAGAATTCATACAAACTTTAAGTGCGAGAACTAAATTGGTGTGAGCCCGGCTGAAGAATTCATACAAACTTTAAGTGCGAGAACTAAATTGGTGTAAGCCCGGCTAAACAATTCATACAAACTTTAAGTGTGAGAACTAAATTGGTGTGAGCCCGGCTGAAGAATTCATACAAAATTTAAGTGTGAGAACTAAATTGGTGTGAGCCCGGCTGAAGAATTCATACAAACTTTAAGTGTGAGAACTAAATTGGTGTGAGCACGGCTAAAGAATTCATACAAACTTTAAGTGTGAGAACTAAATTGGTGTGAGCCCGGCTGAAGAATTCATACAAACATTAAGTGTGAGAACTAAATTGGTGTGAGCCCGGCTGAAGGGTTCATACAAACTTTAAGTGTGAGAACTAAATTGGTGTGAGCCCGGCTGAAGAATTCATACAAACTTTAAGTGTGAGAACTAAATTGATGTGAGCCTGGCTGAAGGGTTCATACAAAGTTTAAGTGCGAGAACTAAATTGGTGTGAGCCCGGCTGAAGAATTCATACCAACTTTAAGTGTGAGAACTAAATTGGTGTGAGCCCGGCTGAAGAATTCAAACAAACTTTAAGTGTGAGAACTAAATTGGTGTAAGCCCGGCTGAAGGGTTCATACAAACTTTAAGTGTGAGAACTAAATTAGTGTGAGCCTGGCTGAAGAATTCATACAAACTTTAAGTGTGAGAACTAAATTGGTGTGAGCCCGGCTGAAGAATTCATACAAACTTTAAGTGTGAGAACTAAATTGGTGTGAGCCCGGCTGAAGAATTCATACAAACTTTAAGTGTGAGAACTAAATTGGTGTGAGCCCGGCTGAAGATTTCATACAAACTTTAAGTGTGAGAACTAAATTGGTGTGAGCCCGGCTGAAGAATTCATACAAACTTTAAGTGTGAGAACTAAATTGGTGTGAGCCCGGCTGAAGAATTCATACAAACTTTAAGTGTGAGAACTAAATTGGTGTGAGCCCGGCTAAAGAATTCACTCAAACTTTAAGTGTGAGAACTAAATTGGTGTGAGCCCGGCTGAAGAGTTCATACAAACTTTAAGTATGAGAACTAAATTGGTGTGAGCACGGCTGAAGAATTCATACAAACTTTAAGTGTAAGAACTAAATTGGTGTGAGCCCGGCTGAAGAATTCATACAAACTTTAAGTGTGAGAACTAAATTGGTGTGAGCCCGGCTGAAGGGTTCATACAAACTTTAAGTGTGAGAACTAAATTGATGTGAGCCCGGCTGAAGGGTTCATACAAACTTTAAGTGTGAGAACTAAATTGGTGTGAGCCCGGCTGAAGGGTTCGCAGTGACGCGGAAAGAGACGGAGGAAGACGGCGTCACTCAAGTCGCACTGTACGCTATCTTCCTCAGCTGCCTCTTTAGAATTACCTGCGGCAGTATCTCCTGCACCTTCTTAATCTTCCTGTTTCCAACAAACCTGCTCTCTCACTCTCTCTCTCTTTCTCTCTCTCTCTGTCTTTCTTATGACTGTCTCATTTCATTACTAAGCAGCGTAAGGCCTACTGTGATAGGATAGGTGTTACTATAGGATAAGTGCTTAAAGTATTTACATACAGTACATACCGATTTACACCGAAAATCGGTTTACATCGCGACGTTGGAACCTATCAAAGATGTAATCCAAGGACAAGCTTCCAATTGTGATGATTTCAAACTGAAAAGAACTGAATATAATGTTGTTGTTGTTGTTCCTTGAATTCATCAAACAAATATAAATACTACCGCCAATTGATACAATATATTTTTTAATGTTATAAATACATTTATTATGACCAGCGGTTCTCAACCTTTTTAACTCCGCGACCCCCATATACAATTCCCCACTAGGCGGCGACCCCCGAGCGTAAAAGTATGCTCGTTCATAGGCCAAGTAACTTTCATTTAACCAAAGTTATAAAATCGTTATTACAATGTATCTGTCTGATGTTCATGATGTATTGTTAGTGTTAGAAACTGAACATAGCCAAAGATAGTGTACGTTTCATAATGTGTATGATAATAAATGAACCAGAGTAA
This sequence comes from Biomphalaria sudanica, assembly GCA_036873155.1. Taxonomy (NCBI): domain Eukaryota; kingdom Metazoa; phylum Mollusca; class Gastropoda; family Planorbidae; genus Biomphalaria; species Biomphalaria sudanica. The sequence continues at coordinate 3,935,033 of JAZGLO010006701.1, forward strand.
TGTCCCTCTCTTCCACTGTTACAAATGAAGGTGTGCTGCCAGCTCTGCTACAAGAAAACGTTAGGAACGAAATAAACAAAAAACTTCCGATGTAACATAGACGAAAAAACAAACATTTTTCCGATGGTCTTAGGCGACCCTTGGGAGGGGGGGGGGGAGGGGGTCGCGACCCACAGGTTTAGAACCCCTGATAATGAGAAGTACTTTTTTTTATGTATATCTATTTTGAAAACAATGATTTCAAGTCATCATATGACACCATTACATCAATTTTACATTTGACTCGGCTCCATCTTTTCAAATAGAGTTGGTTTTGTTGTGACCAAGACGACTCTTACCCTAGTCTTGATTTGTACAAGTTTATATTTACTTACTGCTGCTAATGTATCATCTAATTGTTAAAAAATAAAATGCATAGGTCTCTAGTTACCATGAGAAGAATATCAGACTATCAAAGTAATCAGAACATAATCCGAACTTACTTTCATAAGAATAATTGGCTTGGGATCAATAAGAACTCTTCAATAACAGTCCAAACAAAACATGCCAATTAGGGGATTGAACTCTTGTTACAACTAAGTGACATTACTCAGTTATGTAATCCAAGGGGAACAAACTTGCATTGAAACACACACATCTAAATGTATCAGAGAAAATTTCCGCAATGTCGACTATGGACTAGGTCAGAGGTCATTCAAAACAACTACCCAAGCTGCAATGCCACTAATGCAATCCCGACTGTGTACCAACGTTTCAGAGAGCTACTGCGAACAGAACTTGCTGAGACTGACCCGATAATAACAGACAAATATAAACGGCTCGGGGCGATTTTTTTCCCCTGGCCATTTATCTCCCTAACCCCCTCCTTATGTGCTTCACGCCCCCCCTCTCTCTCTTGTCCCCCTCCATCCTTCCTCATCGCTCCCCGACATTTTTGATTGGTCGAGGCATTTTTCGATACAGTAGGCAGAGATCGATAAGTGAGATGGCTGACATGGAGGAAATGTTGGACCTCGGGTGTGCTGGGGGGGGGGAGTGAGATGACTACTAGTGGCTGACATGGAGGAAATGTTGGGCCTCGGGTGTGTTGGGGGGAGGGGGAGTGAGCCAGAGGATGATAGATAACCCAGATACGTGCCAGATATCTAAATGTACATAAAATGTGACTGAGCAGAAGATCAAACTTGTTCCAATCCCAACAGAGACTACATTGACAATGTCAACTTCTCAAACAGTTGAACGTCTTGGGTCTCCGAGCTTCTAACGAGGACTAGGTTCATGGGGGTGGGCTTGAGGAAGGTGAGAGTAATGAGGATTATGTTTAAGATAGTGATAATGAGGGTAAGGATAATTGTAATGAGATTGATGAGAACAAGGATAGTGATAAAGATATTGGAATTGACGACATTAGTGTGAGGATAATGAGGATGAGAATAATAAAGATCACGATAATGCAGATGAGTGTAACTAGGACTATAATAATTTGTTAAAAATATAATCTAGGTCAGTGTGATTTTTAACATATTCAATCAGCAGAGGAAGGTGAAAGGTGAAAGGTGAAAGGTGAAAGTTGTCCAAAATGACCCATGAAGAATTTGTTCAACTTATTAGTGCTACAAGATTTCATTCGATCATCATTAGGCCAACTCTCAACAAGTTCATCTTAACATTTTGTGTGTGTGCAAGGTTTTATTTGCGCAACAGAAACCTGATGCCTCCGCCCCCTCCCCTAGCGCCATTGTTCAACAGGAGACTCATGAATTTATTCTTTGAGTCATTTGGAAATGATGATAATAATAAAATACCGAAATGAGGAAGTCTGGGGGCAAGATTCATGCAATGAATGGGTCTCACCATGTTCATGTCGATGTTGACAAAGTTTATTTTGTCATAGAACCACACAATCGTATTTGTAGTCATTAGATTAGTGTACACTTTTGAACTTTGTTAGCAGGAACATCTAGGGATGTAAGTACTCTGTTAGCAAGAACATCTAGGGATGTAAGTACTCTGTTAGCAATAACATCTAGAGATGTAAGTACTCTGTAACCAGGAAAATCTAGGGATGTAAGTACTCTGTAACCATCATTGTATCATCTCAGACACAGATCTCTGTTAGTCACTTAGTCTTGTATCATCTCAGACACACATCTCTGTTAGTCACTTAGTCTTGTATCATCTCAGACACACATCTCTGTTAATCACTTAGTCTTGTTTTATCTTCGGTATAACACACCTCAGTTAATTACTTAGTCTTGTATAATCTCAGGTAATTATAAAATTATAACACACCTTGGTTAGTCATTTTGTCTTGTTTGAGCTCAGTTCCTTAAGCTACAACCAAAATCCAATGATTTGAATGATTGGGGAATAGACTTTCAACATAATATTTTTTTATTTATAACATGAAGCGAAAGATTTGAAACAATTTGAAAGAACAATTGGCATGCTTTAAACGTAGACCTAATATTGTAATTATCTAAAGACAGAATACTGTCCTTTTTTAATGATAAACTATCTAGACTTATAGTTGAACTATCTAAACTTAGAGTTGAACTATCTAGACTTAGGAGAGTTGAACTATCTAGACTTAGAGTTGAACTATCTAGACTTTAAAGGTGAACTATCTAGACTTATAGTTGAATTATCTAGGCTTAGAGTTGAACTATATAGACTTAGAGTTGAACTATGTAGACTTTAGAGTTGAACTATGTAGACTTTAGAGTTGAACTATCTAGACTTAGAGTTGAATTATGTATATTTTAGAGTTGAACTATCTAGACTTAGAGTTGAACTATCTAGACTTAGAGTTGAACTATCTATAATTTATAGCTGAACTGTCTAGACTTAGAGTTGAACTATCTAGACTTAGAGTTGAATTATCTAGACTTAGAGTTGAACTATCTAGACTTAGAGTTGAACTATCTATAATTTAAAGCTGAACTGTCTAGACTTAGAGTTCAACTATCTATAATTTAATGTGGACATAAAGTGGACCTATGTAGGCACAAAGTCTAAGACAGAGTTGAATCCCACATTGTGTTTACTGACTTGCAGGTCAACAAACACACACACAGTGTGTCCCAACACACACATTGATGTAGTAGAACCTTGAAGCTTCTACGTCTGAACACAACAGACGACAAACTGTGGATGTACTTTTAATGGTTGCTACTTATTGAGTTGGGAAGTTCAGTGATGGGGAGAGGGAGGCGAAACGTTACAAAAAATTTTTACGTCTTGGGTTGACTTTATATACTGTCTTGAGTTGACTTTATATACTGTCTTGAGTTGACTTTATATACTGTCTTGAGTTGACTTTATATACTGTCTTGAGCTGACTTTATATACTGTCTTGAGCTGACTTTATATACTGTCTTGAGTTGACTTTATATACTGTCTTGAGCTGACTTTATATACTGTCTTGAGTTGACTTTATATACTGTCTTGAGCTGACTTTATATAATGTCTTGAGATGATAATTAGTGAACTTTGACCTCAAGTTCGTTACAAGATGAAACAATTCGACTTTTATTCCCCCCCCCCCCCAGCCTGCTGATAGGAAAGTCGTTAGGGAAGAAATGACCTGCTTAGATTCCGATAGTGGACTAATAGTGGACTAATAGTGGACTAATAGTGGACTAATAGTGGACTAATGATCTCATTAGTATACAGCCAGCACAACGTGAGCAGGAATGTACAGGTCACCAGACAAGTGCTGGCACGTCCAGACTGACCTGGCTTTAGTACCGCAGGAACTCCCGTCCCCTGTGGTGGTCAGAATTTACTAGATTTGAGTGTCTGCTCTGATTGAAGTGTTTCTTTCAAAAGTCTCTGAGTTTTAAAAACGCAAATTGAATTATTAAATGTTTTTTTCTTCCTTCAGACTACACAATTGAAATGTCCAGACAAGCCGGCTACTAAGTCTAAGCTGTAGTGATAGTCTTCGCAACCTAAAGTCGACATTATAACCTACAAGGGTTTATTATATACCTATGTCTTTGGGTAAATAATTTACTAACAAGGACATCGACTGTAAGTTATATGTTAGAGGTTTCTAGAAGATGGTACCGGAAAAATACGATTTGATGTAAATGGAAGGTTGATCAACATAGATCTATGAGATTTGTTTAAGATTTGATCTGAACGATTAGAAACAGACATTTGTTGAAGTCGAAATGGTTGCTACCATTGTGGAACGTTCAGACAAGACTCGGGATTAATTAAAAGCTCCTGGTCCACGCCTGTACATAGGACAGGACTCAATTCTTTCCAACGACAAGACGCCTTCAGTGCCGATTGCTAGAATTTTTGACTAGGTTCTAACAATTCTTCTGACACACAATACACACATATATCTTGAGAAGGTTGTACAACTTTTAATCAAGATTTAACTTTATTTTCCCCAAGAAAATAGAGAACCTAAATGTTGACCTAGATCTAGAACTAATAGTGTCTGCTCACATGTGTGAGTACTCTAGAACCAAGGTGTCTGCTCACATGTGTGAGTACTCTAGAACCAAGGTGTCTGCTCACATGTGTGAGTACTCTAGAACCAAGGTGTCTGCTCACATGTGTGAGTACTCTAGAACCAAGGTGTCTGCTCGCATGTGTGAGTACTCTAGAACCAAGGTGTCTGCTCACATGTGTGAGTACTCTAGAACCAAGGTGTCTGCTCACATGTGTGAGTACTCTAGAACCAATGGACTGTTTTTAGAGGGAAAGAGAAGTACATGGAGATGGAACATCTATAAATAGAGAGAGTCTCTTACTGCATGGATTGAGAGAGTCTCTGACTGCATGGATTGAGAGAGTCTCTGACTGCATGGATTGAGAGAGTCTCTGACTGCATGGATTGAGAGAGTCTCTGACTGCATGGATTGAGAGAGTCTCTTACTGCATGGATTGAGAGAGTCTCTGACTGCATGGATTGAGAGAGTCTCTGACTGCATGGATTGAGAGAGTCTCTGACTGCATGGATTGAGAGAGTCTCTTACTGCATGGATTGAGAGAGTCTCTGACTGCATGGATTGAGAGAGTCTCTGACTGCATGGATTGAGAGAGTCTCTGACTGCATGGATTGAGAGTCTCTGACTGCATGGATTGAGAGAGTCTCTGACTGCATGGATTGAGAGAGTCTCTGACTGCATGGATTGAGAGAGTCTCTGACTGCATGGATTGAGAGAGTCTCTGACTGCATGGATTGAGAGTCTCTGACTGCATGGATTGAGAGAGTCTCTGACTGCATGGATTGAGAGAGTCTCTGACTGCATGGATTGAGAGAGTCTCTGACTGCATGGATTGAGAGAGTCTCTGACTGCATGGATTGAGAGAGTCTCAGACTGCATGGATTGCTAACACATTTGTACAATTTCCTCAAAAAATGAACATTCGAGGTTTTGATACATTGAAGTAAGGCTTAATGTAATCCGAATTTTGTTTTACATCCAAAAAATGTTTTACAGTCTAGATTCTTATAGAGCCTAAACTAAAACTCTGCTTGTGTAATGCACAATGTGAAACAATACTTGGTCTAACTTTCATGTCTTCCTTGAAACTCACTTGCTGGCCTGTAACCATCTCGGTAAATGTCGAAGGCAAAGCTGTGAGACAAATTTTGTGTTATTTCTAAACCCACTCACTAAATGTTGTTACTAAAAGACAACTTTTGGAGCGAAGTGAAACCAAAGTTTTAGACTCACTGAGTTAAAGAACAAAACTACGTTTGGAAGTTTCCCAAGAACTTTTGGGCTAACAGTCTTGGCTTTTATTGACCTTTCCGTGGCCTGTCATTGGAGACTCACGGCTATAAATCATGTTCTTGAGGATAGACAGATGGAAATTGGATTTCATTTCCTTTCGTTATTATTTCTTTTGTTTGTAGTATAAAACGAACTTTATAACCTAGTTCGGCTGTAATATTTATTTGTAGTATAAAACGAACTTTATAACCTAGCTCGGCTCTAATATTTATTGTAGTATAAAACGAACTTTATAACCTTGCTCGGCTGTAATATTTATTTGTAGTATAAAACGAACTTTATAACCTAGCTCGGCTCTAATATTTATTGTAGTATAAAACGAACTTTATAACCTTGCTCGGCTGTAATATTTATTTGTAGTATAAAACGAACTTTATAACCTAGCTCGGCTCTAATATTTATTGTAGTATAAAACGAACTTTATAACCTAGCTCGGCTCTAATATTTATTTGTTTACTTTCAATTTATATTTAAACATTTACATTTTGTTTTATTTTCAAATCTGCCAACTGTGAGATCTGCCAACTGTGAGATCTGTCAATATTACAAACTGATTACTTTTTACAATTACTTCTGTCAATCTCCTCACTTACTCTAACTAGACTATTCTAACTAGACTATTCTAACTAGACTATCAAACTAGACCATTCTAACTAGACTATTCTAACCAGACTATTCAAACTCTGTATATCTGGTATTAAAGATCCGCATTTAGTTGGAAACAGTACAACTTGTTGTTTCCCTAGGAAACGACCAACACCATCCACTTGTTGGATGAGAGAAACTTTCTCTGGTTCTCGTCCACAACATCGTCACTTGAGCGCTCAACACATTTCATTGTTTTCTTGTCATGGTTTCAAAAGTGTCAGACAACTGTACACTGATGTCACTATTATTGTCTCATGTTAGACTCACCAGTCATGGTAGTTGACTTAGGCTCCTCGTATGTCTAGTATTTCCAAACTCTTGTTTTCGATAACACTTAAGTATGGTTTCTTTTCTTGGATAATTCTTTGCGATAACTAGGTATTCTCTTTCCGATAACTAGGTATTCTCTTTCCGATAACTAAGTATTCTCTTTCCGATAACTAGGTATTCTCTTTCCGATAACTAGGTATTCTCTTTCCAAAAACTAGGTATTCTCTTTCCAATAACTAGGTATTCTCTTTCCAATAACTAGTTATTCTCTTTCCGATAACTAGGTATTCTCTTTCCGATAACTAGGTATTCTCTTTCCGATAACTAGGTATTCTCTTTCCGATAACTAGGTATTCTCTTTCCGATAACTAGGTATTCTCTTTCCGATAACTAAGTATTCTCTTTACAATAACTAGGTATTCTCTTTCCAAAAACTAGGTATTCTCTTTCCAATAACTAGGTATTCTCTTTCCGATAACTAGGTATTCTCTTTCCGATAACTAGGTATTCTCTTTCCAATAACTAGGTATTCTCTTTCCGATAACTAAGTATTCTCTTTCCGATAACTAAGTATTCTCTTTCCGATAACTAGGTATTCTCTTTCCGATAACTAGGTATTCTCTTTCCGATTACTAGGTATTCTCTTTCCGATAACTAGGTATTCTCTTTCCAATAACTAGGTATTCTCTTTTACGATAACTAGGTATTCTCTTTCCGATAACTAGGTATTCTCTTTCCGATAACTAGGTATTTTCTTTCCAATAACTAGGTATTCTCTTTCCGATAACTAGGTATTCTCTTTCCGATAACTAAGTATTCTCTTTCCGATAACTAGGTATTCTCTTTCCAAAAACTAGGTATTTTCTTTCCAATAACTAGGTATTCTCTTTCCGATAACTAGGTATTCTCTTTCCAATAACTAGGTATTCTCTTTCCGATAACTAGGTATTCTCTTTCCGATAACTAGGTATTCTCTTTCCGATAACTAGGTATTCTCTTTCCGACAACTAAGTATTCTCTTTCCGATAACTAGGTATTCTCTTTCCAAAAACTAGGTATTCTCTTTCCAAAAACTAGGTATTCTCTTTCCAATAACTAGGTATTCTCTTTCCAATAACTAGATACTTTCTTTCCGATAACTAGATATTCTCTTTCCGATAACTAGGTATTCTCTTTCCGATAACTAGGTATTCTCTTTCCGATAACTAGGTATTCTCTTTCCGATAACTAGGTATTCTCTTTCCGATAACTAGGTATTCTCTTTCCGATAACTAGGTATTCTCTTTCCGATAACTAGGTATTCTCTTTCCAAAAACTAGGTATTCTCTTTCCAAAAACTAGGTATTCTCTTTCCAATAACTAGGTATTCTCTTTCCGATAACTAGGTATTCTCTTTCCGATAACTAAGTATTCTCTTTCCGATAACTAGGTATTCTCTTTCCAATAACTAGGTATTCTCTTTCCGATAACTAGGTATTCTCTTTCCGATAACTAGGTATTCTCTTTCCGATAACTAAGTATTCTCTTTCCGATAACTAGGTATTCTCTTTCCAAAAACTAGGTAATCTTATTCCAATAACTAGGTATTCTCTTTCCAATAACTAGGTATTCTCTTTCCGATAACTAGGTATTCTCTTTCCGATAACTAGGTATTCTCTTTCCGATAACTAGGTATTCTCTTTCCAATAACTAGGTATTCTCTTTCCGATAACTAGGTATTCTCTTTCCAATAACTAGGTATTCTCTTTCCGATAACAAGGTATTCTCTTTCCGATAACTAGGTATTCTCTTTCCAATAACTAGGTATTTTCTTTCCGATAACTAGGTATTCTCTTTCCGATAACTAGGTATTCTCTTTCCGATAACTAGGTATTCTCTTTCCAATAACTAGGTATTCTTTTTCCGATAACTAGGTATTCTCTTTCCGATAACTAGGTATTCTCTTTCCGATAACTAGGTATTCTCTTTCCGATAACTAAGTATTCTCTTTCCAAAAACTAGGTATTCTCTTTCCAATAACTAGGTATTCTCTTTCCAATAACTAGGTATTCTCTTTCCGATAACTAGGTATTCTCTTTCCGATAACTAGGTATTCTCTTTCCGATAACTAGGTATTCTCTTTCCGATAACTAAGTATTCTCTTTTAGGATCAAAGATTTCGCCTTTTGTTTTCCTGGCTCAGCTTTAACCAAGTAAAAAGTAGCGGCTTGTGGCTTGTGTGGTCATTGAACAAAGTAAAAAGTAGCTGCTTGTGGCTCGTGTGGTCATGGAAAAAAGTAAAAAGTAGCTGCTTGTGGCTCGTGTGGTCATGGAACAAAGTAAAAAGTAGCTGCTTGTGGCTCGTGTGGTCATTGGACAAAGTAAAAAGTAGCTGCTTGTGGCTCGTGTGGTCATGGACCAAAGTAAAAAGTAGCTGCTTGTGGCTCGTGTGGTCATGGAACAAAGTAAAAAGTAGCTGCTTGTGGCTCGTGTGGTCATTGAACAAAGTAAAAAGTAGCTGCTTGTGGCTCGTGTGGTCATGGAACAAAGTAAAAAGTAGCTGCTTGTGGCTCGTGTGGTCATGGAATAAAGTAAAAAGTAGCTGCTTGTGGCTCGTGTAGTCATTGAACAAAGTAAAAAGTAGCTGCTTGTGGCTCGTGTGGTCATGGAACAAAGTAAAAAGTAGCTGCTTGTGGCTCGTGTGGTCATGGAATAAAGTAAAAAGTAGCTTCTTGTGGCTCGTGTGGTCATTGAACAAAGTAAAAAGTAGCTGCTTGTGGCTCGTGTGGTTATGGACCAAAGACAAAAATAGCTGCTTGTGGCTCGTGTGGTCATTGAACAAAGTAAAAAGTAGCTGCTTGTGGCTCGTGTGGTCATGGACCAAAGTAAAAAGTAGCTACTTGTGTCTCATGTGGTCATGGAACAAAGTAAAAAGTAGCTGCTCGTGGCTTGTGTGGTCATTGAACAAAGTAAAAAGTAGCTGCTTGGGGCTCATGTGGTCATTGAACAAAGTAAAAAGTAGCTGTTGGTGGCTCGTGTGGTCATGGAACAAAGTAAAAAGTAGCTGCTTGTGGCTCGTGCGGTCAAAGAAGAAAGTAAAAAGTAGCTGCTTTTGGATCGTGTGGTCATGGAACAAAGTAAAAAGTAGCTGCTTGTGGCTCGTGTGGTCATTGAACAAAGTAAAAAGTAGCTGCTTGTGGCTCGTGTGGTCATGGAACAAAGTAAAAAGTAGCTGCTTGTGGCTCGTGTGGTCATGGAACAAAGTAAAAAGTAGCTGCTTGTGGCTCGTGTGGTCATTGAACAAAGTAAAAAGTAGCTGCTTGTGGCTCGTGTGGTCATGGAACAAAGTAAAAAGTAGCTGCTTGTGGCTCGTGTGGTCATGGAACAAAGTAAAAAGTAGCTGCTTGTGGCTCGTGTGGTCATTGAACAAAGTAAAAAGTAGCTGCTTGTGGCTCGTGTGGTCATGGAACAAAGTAAAAAGTAGCTGCTTGTGGCTCGTGTGGTCATGGAACAAAGTAAAAAGTAGCTGCTTGTGGCTCGTGTGGTCATTGAACAAAGTAAAAAGTAGCTGCTTGTGGCTCGTGTGGTCATGGAACAAAGTAAAAAAGTAGCTGCTTGTGGCTCGTGTGGTCATGGAACAAAGTAAAAAGTAGCTGCTTGTGGCTCGTGTGGTCATTGAACAAAGTAAAAAGTAGCTGCTTGTGGCTCGTGTGGTCATGGAACAAAGTAAAAAGTAGCTGCTTGTGGCTCGTGTGGTCATGGAACAAAGTAAAAAGTAGCTGCTTGTGGCTCGTGTGGTCATTGAACAAAGTAAAAAGTAGCTGCTTGTGGCTCGTGTGGTCATTGAACAAAGTAAAAAGTAGCTGCTTGTGGCTCGTGTGGTCATGGAACAAAGTAAAAAGTAGCTGCTTGTGGCTCGTGTGGTCAAAGAAGAAAGTAAAAAGTATCTGCTTTTGGCTAGTGTGGTCATAGAACAAAGTAAAAAGTAGCTGCTTGTGGCTCGTGTGGTCATGGAACAAAGTAAAAAGTAGCTGCTTGTGGCTCGTGTGGTCAAAGAAGAAAGTAAAAAGTATCTGCTTTTGGCTAGTGTGGTCATAGAACAAAGTAAAAAGTAGCTGCTTGTGGCTCGTGTGGTCATGGAACAACGTAAAAAAGTAGCTGCTTGTGGCTCGTGTGGTCATGGAGCAAAGTAAAAGTAGCTGCTTGTGGCTCGTGTGTTCATTGAACAAAGTAAAAAGTAGCTGCTTGTGGCTCGTGTGGTCATTGAACAAAGTAAAAAGTAGCTGCTTGTGGCTCGTGTGGTCATGGAACAAAGTAAAAAGTAGCTGCTTGTGGCTCGTGTGGTCATGGAACAAAGTAAAAAGTAGCTGCTTGTGGCTCGTGTGGTCATGGAACAAAGTAAAAAAGTAGCTGCTTGTGGCTCGTGTGGTCCTGGAACAAAGTAAAAGTAGCTGCTTGTGGCTCGTGTGTTCATTGACAAAAGTAAAAAGTAGCTGCTTGTGGCTCGTGTGGTCATTGAACAAAGTAAAAAGTAGCTGCTTGTGGCTCGTGTGGTCATGGAACAAAGTAAAAAGTAGCTGCTTGTGGCTCGTGTGGTCATGGAACAAAGTAAAAAGTAGCTGCTTGTGGCTCGTGTGGTCATGGAACAAAGTAAGAAGTAGCTGCTTGTGGCTCGTGTGGTCATGGAACAAAGTAAAAAGTAGCTGCTTTTGGTTTGTCTGGTCATCGAACAAAGTAAAAAGTAGCTGCTTGTGGTTCGTGTGGTCATGGAACAAAGTTACAAGTAGCTGCTTGTGGTTCCTGTGGTCATGGAACAAAGTAAAAAGTAGCTACTTGTTGCTCGTGTGGTCATGGAACAAAGTAAAAAGTAGCTGCTTGTGGCTCGTGTGGTCATGGAACAAAGTAAAAAGTAGCTGCTTGTGGCTAGTGTGGTCATAGAACAAAGTAAAAAGTAGCTGCTTGTGGCTAGTGTGGTCATGGAACAAAGTAAAAAGTAGCTGCTTGTGGCTCGTGTGGTCAAAGAAGAAAGTAAAAAGTAGCTGCTTGTGGCTCGTGTGGTAATGGAACAAAGTTAAAAGTAGCTGCTTGTGGCTCGTGTGGTCATTGAGCAAAGTAAAAAGTAGCTGCTTGTGGCTCGTGTGGTCATGGAACAACGTAAAAAAGTAGCTGCTTGTGGCTCGTGTGGTCATGGAGCAAAGTAAAAGTAGCTGCTTGTGGCTCTTGTGTACATTGAACAAAGTAAAAAGTAGCTGCTTGTGGCTCGTGTGGTCATTGAACAAAGTAAAAAGTAGCTGCTTGTGGCTCGTGTGGTCATTGAACAAAGTAAAAAGTAGCTGCTTGTGGCTCGTGTGGTCATGGAACAAAGTAAAAAGTAGCTGCTTGTGGCTCGTGTGGTCATGGAACAAAGTAAAAAATAGCTGCTTGTGGCTCGTGTGGTCATGGAACAAAGTAAAAAAGTAGCTGCTTGTGGCTCGTGTGGTCATGGAACAAAGTAAAAAGTAGCTGCTTTTGGTTTGTCTGGTCATCGAACAAAGTAAAAAGTAGCTGCTTGTGGTTCGTGTGGTCATGGAACAAAGTTACAAGTAGCTGCTTGTGGTTCCTGTGGTCATGGAACAAAGTAAAAAATAGCTGCTTGTTGCTCGTGTGGTCATGGAACAAAGTAAAAAGTAGCTGCTTGTTGCTCGTGTGGTCATGGAACAAAGTAAAAAGTAGCTGCTTGTGGCTAGTGTGGTCATGGAACAAAGTAAAAAGTAGCTGCTTGTGGCTAGTGTGGTCATGGAACAAAGTAAAAAGTAGCTGCTTGTGGCTAGTGTGGTCATGGAACAATGTCCGAAACGTTCGTTCCATTCCTTTTCCTTCCAGTGGCTCATTTCATTCACAGACCAACCAGATCAATGTCAGTAGCTTTCAGATTCACTGACAGATTCAGAATCTTGTTTGCCAAAAAACAAACAACAACAACAACAAAACGTATGTATATGTTTGCATTTTAGTTTCTTTGTTGAAACATATTACCAAAGCAATATGTATACATCTCTAAAATGTATTGGGCCATGCTGTAATGTTTAACTATTATTGATCAAGTGAACTGTAAAGTTCCAGGAAGTTCCGAGATGTAGTGACACTATTTGATGTATATGCCAATCAGACTCGAAATGTAGCGCTTCTGCTTGATGTATAAGCCACTAATATTCTGGTGAACAGAGAAACACAACAGAAAACCAAAGGAAAGAGTTTTTCTGTCCAGCCCCTCCCCCCCCCCCCCTGTCGTTAAGCTTATTGCACGGCATAAAGAATGTTGTCCAGGCGGAATGTTTACCATCAAGTTTTTTTTTCTTCAAAACTTTCTTCCCACTAAACACACAATCAGAACAACGTCAAAAAATTAAATATTGTGGAAAAGTTCTCAAAGGGAAGCAATCAATGCTATAAGATCACGTGGCTTCCTCGACGTATTATAATGAGCTTGTTTTTTAGGACGCACACACGCACGCGCACACAATCTCGCCCAAACACACACACACACACACGCACAGACCATGTTCGGTGCCGGCTCCATCTGTCCTAATACCCAATTTTAACCTTCGAGATTCCTAAAAGACCACTTGACGAACGTTTGTGACGAGGTTTGATCATGTCACCATTAATAGCACAAATCACAATTGAGTGCTCCATAAGTGACATTAGTTGCTAATATAGACCACTGGATGTTTGACCAGTGGTCACTTATAGGCTATGGATTGATATGGATCTAAAGGCTACTGCACAACACTCAAGATAAACAACTTTAGGGCTATCTAGTACGTTCAGTTATCTCTAGAGACTTGAGTCGTAGCCCTGCAAGAATGAGTGAGCACATTTTAGATTTCTCTTTTCTAGAAGAGTTGTCTATCATGTAGAATAGTCATCACGTTTACCCTCACACACTCACACACAGCGTTTTCCCCTAGGTTCATACACACACACATACAAAAGATGCTGTGTGCGTAATCTCCATGTCAAACCAGAATGTATTGAACTGAAATGATAAAGGATTGCTTGTCTCTTAACTGAACGTTTTTCTCTCTTCAAGTCAATACAATCTAGATTAGTCATCAGTAAGTCGGATTGTAAAATCCACTATTTCAATTTCAAATTCTGATCAACTATTGACTATTCAACTGATTCTCTAGACTAGAGGATGTTGTTTGGTTTGCAAATATCGCCAACAACAACAACACTAACAGCAACAACAACACTAACAGCAACAGCAACAACAACAATAGCAGCAACAACAACACTAACAGCAACAGCAACAATAACAACAACAGCAATAGCAGCAACAGCAACAACAACACTGTTACGATCATCAATAGTGCTAGATGTTACGATCAAACTTGATGTCAAGATGTCACGTTGAAGCACAATCAATGATCATAATTGCCGAGGATTCAGAAATCGTCTTTTAATAAGATGATCGTTTAGAAGTAGCTAGATAAAGTTGATAGGATGATCATCTAGAAGTTGCCAGTTGATAAGATGATCATCTAGAAGTTGCCAGTTGATAAAGGATCATCTAGAAGTTGCTAATCGCTAAGTCGATCTAAGTATATTATTATATTCAATGAAGAAACTTCTCTTCGTCTAAAACAAATGCTTTAATTCAGAACTTGGAAAAGCTATTCACAAATAATTACAATGGTTCAATGTACTTGAATAGAACAGAATATATTTCTATTGAATAAATTATCCACACATTAACGAAATTATGTCTTCTTACTTTGAGTTCTAACACAAGAATTTAGAACATGTTATCTCTAACACGTTCCGCACGACACTGGCGTCAATCTAGAATCTTCCCGGGCTCTAGAGCGTAATCACGTGACTAACATCTCTACACTGCAAGGCCAACCAATAAATGCAGCTCAAAGTACAATAAATAATAGTTCTAACCAAACACATTCACTCCGAAACATACGTTTGTTGCGTGATGGAATTTCCCGAGCTAATTGAAGTTCTGGCTGGTAACCTTGGGCGGCTCAATATAGATACAGTGTACGTGACAAATCTAACAGTAACAACAACAATAACAGACATGTGAGATGTACAATACTGAAGTGGATTTGTGTTCTTTGAATAGCGCCTAAGAATGTCGGACAGACACTTGGATATTGTCCCTAGAGTTACATCTAGACAAAAAAAAGAACCCTGCACTATAAGTAAATTCTTAGTTTTATTTTGTAAAACAAGCGCATATAGTTTCTGGTCACTTCACATACAGACACAGTTGCGACATCACTTAATGAAAACAAAGTGCCAAGCTAATGTCTCTACATATCAATTGTGTTTCTATACATATCAATTATGTCTCGATACAAATCAATCACGTGGTTGGTTGATTGTGATTTCAAAAAGGTTATACCTGGAGATGACCTCTGTCATCATAACCTCAAGTCATTGTGATGTTGTTGTTTTGTCTCTTCTTATATAGCTGTCTAGTCTCTGAGTGGCGCAATTTGTTGTTTTGTGAGAAAGTTTCGTTATTCACCAGGTTCACAGAACGGGGGGTGGGGTGGGAGGGGTCAATAGGAGGCTGCAAGGAAGACTGTCGGGAGGGGTGGGGGGTATAATAACCTGAGATAAAACAACCCAGGTAAGCTATGCATAACAGACACTTTATGCTATAGATGAAGAGGAGCTCACCACTTACATTGGTCACAGTTGAAAATAGTTGACCACTTGGAGGTCACAACATTCTAATGAGATTTTTCTTTTCCGGTATTCTGAAGTAAAGTCCATCAACCTGAAACTATTGAAAGATCTGGTTTGTTTCAGCCAGTCAGATGGATATTAAACAAGTTCTGACCCAACCATTTTACAAATTACAAGAGTAATAACTCTAAAGATATTTAAAGTGTCACTTCTTTGTCAGGCAGCCCCTTTGAGGATATTTTAACTTTTTGTTTAAAGTTTAAATTATACCAGATAAAATCGTAATCTGATGTAGTGAACCTCAATTAGATAGTAGTGGCTAAACATCAGACATGGATCCCCCTGCCGCCCAAACAAAAAAAATGGAAATAAAAACAACAGCAAACCATAGACCATCCTTCTAATGCCCCCCTGCACTTTCTACTGCTTCAGAATGTAGACATTGACTTCATGAGTGTGTCAAGACAAAATGTGTCCATGAGACACAGCTACACAGTATCATGTTGCTTTCCTTCTCGCTACATGGAACGGGGAGTCCCACAAGCTAATCTCAAACTCATTACAAAGGTAAATCTGTGACCATCTGGAAGTTCTGCTGACGCTGGCAATGCTAACTACAGATCAGCAGTGTTACCCCCCCCCCCCCAGCCTCCATTGCAACACGTATCTAATGATTGAAACACAACAATCATTTTGTACGAGGGGAGGGTGAGGTGAAATGAATAAATTAGTGACTGCACCATTCCAGTGCATTTCAATATCAAGATAGATCTCTCTTCTTCTTCTTCTCCTGACTGTTCACTCTCTTTATGTCTCCGTCTCTCTCTCTTTTATCTTTCTCTCCCTCTGTCTTTTTTTCTCTGTCTCTCTCTTTTTTCTGTTTCCCTCTTTCCCCCCCCCCTCTCTCTCTCTCTTTCTATCATTCTCTCAATGTCTTTTTCCTCTCTCCCTACCCCTATCTCAATCCCCCCTCTCTCTCCCTCCCCCTCTCTCACCCTCCCCTCTCTCCCTCCCTCCCCTCTCTCCCCCCTCCCCCCCTCTATAACCCTCCCCCCTCTCCCTCCCTCCCCCCCTCTCTCAATCCCCCCTCTCTCTCTCCCTCCCCTCTCTCCATCCCCTCTCTCTCCCTCCCTCCCCCCCCTCTCCCCCTTCCCCTCTCTCTCTCCCTCCCCCTCTCTCCATCCCCTCTCTCTCCCTCCCTATCTCTCTCTCCCTCCCCCTCTCTCTCTCCCTCCCCCTCTCTCCCTCCCTCCCCTCTCTCCCCCCCTCCCTCCCCCCTCTATAACCCTCCCCCCTCTCCCTCCCTCCCCCCTCTCTCAATCCCCCCTCTCTCTCTCCCTCCCCTTCTCCCTCCCTCCCCTCTCTCCATCCCCTCTCTCTCCCTCCCTCCCCCCTCTCTCCCCCTCCCCCTCTCTCTCTCCCTCCCCCTCTCTCCCTCCCCCTCTCTCTCCCTCCCTATCTCTCTCTCCCTCCCCCTCTCTCTCTCTCCCTCCCCCTCTCTCTCTCCCTCCCCCTCTCTCTCTCCCTCCCCCTCTCTCTCTCCCCCCCCTCTCTCTCTCCCTCCCCCTCTCTCTCTCCCTCCCCCTCTCTCTCTCCCTCCCCCTCTCTCTCTCCCTCCCCCTCTCTCTCTCCCTCCCCCCTCTCTCTCCCTCCCCCTCTCTCTCTCCCTCCCCCTCTCTCTCTCCCTCCCCCTCTCTCTCTCCCTCCCCCTCTCTCTCTCCCTCCCTTTCTATTCACTCTTACATTTTTGTTTCGCTCACGTACAAAATCGATAACATCCCAAACCGCCAAAAATATAACCAGGAACAAAAAAATATCGCAGAGAAGAGGGGCTAGGGTGGAGTGGACCAAGAAACGTTTTATCTGGCGCATTAATCTGTCCCAAGGGCGGGACGTTTTACTGCCTTGTACGTCATGACTTTCACAGGCAGAAACTGGGTGCACGTGATTCCACGGGCTAGATTTCACTGTTTTAACTCAACTCCAGTTTACGAAGTGAAGTTTTAACTCCCACTATGGTAGCGATGGAAATCTTAATACGTAGATCTAGTTCTTGATGGGATAGTTTGACCTTGGCATGCTGCTATAAATGTTACTTCATGTATTATTCAACAGGACTCATGCGATCGGTGTGACCCAATTTTTGATGCCTGTGTGAAATGTACTTTATCTGATTTCCGGTTTGAACATAACAGAACTGGCTTTTATGGTATCACGCACAGAATTAAAGAAAGCCAGTGGAAACTTTATTTACTTTTCAAAGTCATAGTTCTATGTCTCTCTCTCTCTCTCTCTCTCTGTTTCATGCACACGCACGCACACTTTTTTACATGATAAAATAGTAACAGATGTTTCAGAATTTAAAGTACATATCTATCTATCTATCTATCTGTCTGTCCGTATGTCTGTCTGTCTGACTAACTATTTGTCGTTCTTTCTCTCTGTCTATAAATCTACTGTTCATCCACTGTTTGATCCAAAATGCACATATCTAAATAAACGAAAATATGAATATAGAAAATAAACTCTAGGATGCACTGACTTGATGTGGCCTGCTGGCATCTCGCTACAGATTTTACAAAAAAAAAACTGACCTTGTGATTAGATAATCAAATATAAGGATAGGGAACCAAATTAGACTAAAAGGTCTCTCTCTCTCTCTTCTTGCACCCCCCTCCAAGGGATGGAGATAGAATAATTCTCTCCAGTGGCACCGAAAATTGTGCCGCAAAAAAACACAATCCTGACAGCCGGTAGATAACATTCCAGGATCCATAATTCCATATAGTTCTAGCGGCCATGTTTTATCTCAATATCTGATTACGTCATTCCCGAACATTTTTTTAAAGTTGTATGAGAGAAGCCAATCATTTAATGGGGGAAACTAAAACAGCGGAATACAGTTTTATTTTTAGGATTAGCTTACGTTTAATGTTGGTGTCAGAAGTAAACATTAGGAAGCATACAGGGAAACACAACAAACCCTCAGAACGAAACTGAGGCCATGAACAACGTTGGTAGTTGATGGACTTCATGTTGGCCCTACACTTTCCGCTTCCACCTTCTTGTAATGATCTAACAATAAACAGAAGAAACGTTCGTGAAATGTACTCTGGAATTCATTGAGTGCAGTGGTTCTACAACTTGTTGGTCTCGTTGACCCCTTGTTGTGTTTTCCAGTTTTTTGTTCGTAGACGCCCTGTTTCTCTTATTATGTATTTTTTTAAAGTCCTTAACTTCAAATGTGTTGTTTTTTTCACAGATAGTTTAGTTTTTAGTTTTATACATTTAGAATACAATTCGATTCGAAGCAAAATAAATTGTATAAATTATTACTTGAAGTTATCCAAAAAAAATTAAATAAGTATCCAATATTATCTCTTGAAGCCAGAAGACCTGATTACAATTTTTTTGAAGTCCACCATCGTAGACCCTTGTTAACACCACATAGATCTCAATTTATTTTTTCACTCTCGTAGACCCCTGGGGGTCCATATAGACCACTTTGGGAATCACTGATTGGGTGCGATGACTAAATAAACCATGTAAGAATGTGAAGAGCAGAAACGTTTCATTTCTACATGGATCACGTTGGACATGACTGCTGACTATTTTCTCACACTCTGTTAGAACACAGCCACTTGCATTGGAGGTACTGGGACGAGAAGGTCTAGAGACTCCAGTACAAAAAGTAGGAACATTGAGTTGTGTACTTGAATTCTAAAGAGTTGTCTCAACATGACAGTGACGCTGTCTTCAACAAAATACAATCTCTACACAAAGACACCTCATTAGCATAACAATCTGGAATCGGAGAACTAAAAGGACTTTCTTTTTAGAGATTAGGTAACTCTTCCTAACATCACAATTTACAGTTCCCTTCCCTTATTTCCATTAAAAAAAAAAAAAGAACCAAGTGCCCAACGTTTGTGTCCCCTGAAAGTTGTGTCAAGACCTGGGAATGTGGGGTGACAGCTGGGGGCAAGTCAACCATTACACGGTTTCGTGTGAGTAATCCTAAGGGTGTGTACAGTGTGTATGTGTAGGAGCGAGTGTGTGTGTGTGTAGGAGCAAGTGTGTGTGTGCGATTCTACAACTTTGTGTTCACCAACCAACCAGTGACTCAAACAGAACCTAAGACCAGGTGGGGGCAAGCCACTACAGGGTGTAAATGTTTGCTATGCACATATCTGCTTTGAATAATTTAAGAGGTGGACTGCTCACCCTCACCCTGCCCCCCCCAAAAAAAAAAAAATCCCACCTCTCCCATTTCAAACATTTTTTTTTTACTTTTGTTTTTCTTTAAGATTCATTGTTTAAACTTGACGTGTTGCTTCAGAACATCCAACAAGTATGATGTCCTATTCAACAAAACATCCAACAAGTATGATGTCCTATTCAACGCAATATTCAACAAGTATAATGTCCTATTCAACGCAATATCCAACAAGTATGATGTCCTATTCAACGCAATATCTAACAAGTATGATGTCCTATTCAACGCAATATCCAACAAGTATGATGTCCTATTCAACGCAATATCCAACAAGTATGATGTCCTATTCAACACAATATCCAACAAGTATGATGTCCTATTTAACACAACATCCAACAAGTATGATGTCATATTCAACAAACATCCAACAAGTATGATGTCCTATTCAACAAACATCCAACAAGTATGGTGTCATATTCAACACAACATCCAACAAGTATGATGTCCTATTCAACAAACATCCAACAAGTATCATGTCCTATTCAACACAACATCCAACAAGTATGATGTCCTATTTAACACAACATCCAACAAGTATCATGTCCTATTCAACACAACACTACAACTGACACAACAGATCTAGATCATATCTAGGCCTTTAAATCTAGACCTAGAAGACGATGTACAGAATTTTCCTGAACATTAATTTGTTAAATTCTTGAATCAACAAGATTACAAAGATAGTTTGTGTGGAAACACAAACTCAAAATCGGCCCCCGAAGTGGCCAACCCAGGCAGTTAAAAAGCCAGGTATCAGTATTTTCAGAAAGAAAATCAGAATTAATTTCGATCAAAGAAAAATGACAGAGAAGAATGGAGAAAGAAGGTTGACAGATTTTGTGTGGTGCCCCAGCGGTCCAGCAAACCAAAGGATAGGTGAAAGTGAATGTGAAGTTAAAGTGAACCTGGCCTTTTTTCCATTGGTCAAGTGTTTTGCATCCATATTGTAACATTACAGTTCACGCGATAATATGAAAAATTTCTTATTAATTGTTGTTTTAAATTTTGTCCAACTTGTATGCATACAAAATAGATATTTTCTCTTTTAAAAAAAGTAAACTTTTTTTTTCTATAAATGTAGTATGACAGAACTTATTTAACTTAACAATACAAATGTAAAAAAAAAAAAAACTTTGACAAAAAAAAACAAAAAACGTTTGCATAAATGTGCTCGAAATATGTGAAATTCCGATATCCCCTACTAAAGAGCCTCCAGTGTTTGTTACTATTAATAGTGAATAGTTGTAAAAGTGGTGTATTTTTATGAAAAAACTGATTGCATAAAAGATTTTTAAAATTAGATTTTTCGCTCTTAGAAAAGAAAAAATTAGCCGTTGCATCAGAACTTTGAATGGACTAAAATATTATGATGTCGGATTTTCACTATCTTTTCTAGTTTACGAGATCTAAACGGACGGAAAGACATTTCACACAAAACTAATAGCGTCTTTTCCCCTTTCGGTGGCCGCTAATAAAACCTTACATTCGGCAAAGCCTGAAAGATAGATAGATAGTCCTTTCTAGGTCTAGTTCCAAAGCAAAATTTAAATTAATTTCTTTTTACTTTAAAAAATTATAACTGTCAAACTAGAGTTTTCCCTGTGTGGCCAACGAGCTAGTATGAACTTGCGCGTACTTATGGCGCTGCATTGTTTTCTTCCATTTAAACTTCGAGTCCAATTACAGAGAATAGCGATGAAATTATTGTGTACATTTTAGATTTGACCTGGTCGCAATGACGTCGTTGTCACAAAACCAAATGTCTGACACATTCATCAGTAGACTCAATGTGGACGGAGAGTTGCCAGGAGCACGTAGCCATTTAAAGTTAATGTAAGAGAGTTGCCAGGAGCACGGAGACATTTAAAGTCAATGTAAGAGAGTTGCCAGGAGCACGTAGACATTTAAAGTCAATGTAAGAGAGTTGCCAGGAGCACGGAGACATTTAAAGTCAATGTAAGAGAGTTGCCAGGAGCACGGAGACATTTAAAGTTAATGTAAAAGGGTTGCCATGAGCACGGAGACATTTAAAGTTAATGTAAAAGGGTTGCCAGGAGCACGTAGACATTTAAAGTCAATGTAAGAGAAGTGCCAGGAGCACGGAGACATTTAAAGTTAATGTAAGAGGGTTGCCAGGAGCACGTAGACATTTCAAGTCAATGTAAGAGAGTTGCCAGGAGCACGGAGACATTTAAAGTTAATGTAAGATAGTTGCCAGAAGCACGGAGACATTTAAGTCAATGTAAGAGGGTTGCCAGGAGCACGTAGACATTTAAAGTCAATGTAAGAGAGTTTCCAGGAGCACGGAGACATTTAAAGTCAATGTAAGAGGGTTGCCAGGAGCACGGAGACATTTAAAGTTAATGTAAGAGAGTTGCCAGGAGCACGGAGACATTTAAAGTCAATGTAAGAGGGTTGCCAGGAGCACGTAGACATTTAAAGTCAATATAAGAGGGTTGCCAGGAGAACGTAGACATTTAAAGTCAATGTAAGAGAGTTGCCAGGAGCACGGAGACATTTAAAGTCAATGTAAGAGCGTTGCCAGGAGCACGGAGACATTTAAAGTCAATGTAAGAGGGTTGCCAGGAGCACAGAGACATTTAAAGTCAATGTAAGAGAGTTGCCAGGAGCATGTAGACATTTAAAGTCAATGTAAGAGAGTTGCCAAGAGCACGTAGACATTTAAAGTCAATGTAAGAGAGTTGCCAGGAGCACTGAGACATTTAAAGTCAATGTAAGAGAGTTGCCAGGAGCACGTAAACATTTAAAGTCAATATAAGAGAGTTGCCAGGAGCATGTAGACATTTAAAGTTAATGTAAGAGAGTTGCCAGGAGCACGTAGACATTTAAAGTCAATGTAAGAGAGTTGCCAGGAGAACGTAGACATTTAAAGTCAATGTAAGAGCGTTGCCAGGAGCACGTAGACATTTAAGGTCAAATGTAAGAGAGTTGCCAGGAGCACGGAGACATTTAAAGTCAAAGTAAGAGAGTTGCAAGGAGCACGTAGACATTTAAAGTCAATGTAAGAGAGTTGCCAGGAGCACGGAGACATTTAAAGTCAATGTAAGAGCGTTGCCAGGAGCACGGAGACATTTAAAGTCAATGTAAGAGGGTTGCCAGGAGCAAGGAGACATTTAAAGTCAATGTAAGAGAGTTGCCAGGAGCACGGAAACATTTAAAGTCAATGTAAGAGAGTTGCCAGGAGCACGTAGACATTTAAAGTCAATGTAAGAGAGTTGCCAGGAGCACTGAGACATTTAAAGTCAATGTAAGAGAGTTGCCAGGAGCACGTAGACATTTAAAGTCAATGAAAGAGAGTTGCCAGGAGCACGTAGACATTTAAAGTCAATGTGAGAGAGTTGCCAGGAGCACGTAGACATTTGAAGTCAATGTAAGAGAGTTGCCAGGAGCCCGTAGACATTTAAAGTCAATGTAAGAGAGTTGCCAGGAGCACGTAGGCATTTAAGGTCAAATGTAAGAGAGTTGCCAGGAGCACGGAGACATTTAAAGTCAATGTAAGAGAGTTGCAAGGAGCACGTAGACATTTAAAGTCAATGTAAGAGGGTTGCCAGGAGCACGGAGACATTTAAAGTCAATGTAAGAGAGTTGCCAGGAGCACAGAGACATTTAAAGTCAATGTAAGAGAGTTGCCAGGAGCACGGAGACATTGAAAGTCAATGTAAGAGGGTTGCCAGGAGCACGTAGACATTTAAAGTCAATGTAAGAGAAGTGCCAGGAGCACGGAGACATTTAAAGTTAATGTAAGAGGGTTGCCAGGAGCACGTAGACATTTCAAGTCAATGTAAGAGAGTTGCCAGGAGCACGGAGACATTTAAAGTTAATGTAAGATAGTTGCCAGAAGCACGGAGACATTTAAGTCAATGTAAGAGGGTTGCCAGGAGCACGTAGACATTTAAAGTCAATGTAAGAGAGTTTCCAGGAGCACGGAGACATTTAAAGTCAATGTAAGAGGGTTGCCAGGAGCACGGAGACATTTAAAGTTAATGTAAGAGAGTTGCCAGGAGCACGGAGACATTTAAAGTCAATGTAAGAGGGTTGCCAGGAGCACGTAGACATTTAAAGTCAATATAAGAGGGTTGCCAGGAGAACGTAGACATTTAAAGTCAATGTAAGAGAGTTGCCAGGAGCACGGAGACATTTAAAGTCAATGTAAGAGCGTTGCCAGGAGCACGGAGACATTTAAAGTCAATGTAAGAGGGTTGCCAGGAGCACAGAGACATTTAAAGTCAATGTAAGAGAGTTGCCAGGAGCATGTAGACATTTAAAGTCAATGTAAGAGAGTTGCCAAGAGCACGTAGACATTTAAAGTCAATGTAAGAGAGTTGCCAGGAGCACTGAGACATTTAAAGTCAATGTAAGAGAGTTGCCAGGAGCACGTAAACATTTAAAGTCAATATAAGAGAGTTGCCAGGAGCATGTAGACATTTAAAGTTAATGTAAGAGAGTTGCCAGGAGCACGTAGACATTTAAAGTCAATGTAAGAGAGTTGCCAGGAGAACGTAGACATTTAAAGTCAATGTAAGAGCGTTGCCAGGAGCACGTAGACATTTAAGGTCAAATGTAAGAGAGTTGCCAGGAGCACGGAGACATTTAAAGTCAAAGTAAGAGAGTTGCCAGGAGCACAGAGACATTTAAAGTCAATGTAAGAGAGTTGCCAGGAGCACGGAGACATTGAAAGTCAATGTAAGAGGGTTGCCAGGAGCACGTAGACATTTAAAGTCAAGTAAGAGAGTTTCCAGGAGCACAGAGACATTTAAAGTCAATGTAAGAGAGTTGCCAGGAGCACGTAGTCATTTAAATTTAAAGTAAGAGAGTTGCCAGGAGCACGGAGACATTTAAATTTAAAGTAACACCATGAAATACACGAAGCAGCAATAGGTACGTTTGAAGTTCATACCCAGAAATTTGGCTAGTCAATAACTAAACATTGTATCAGGTAAACAAGACAAAGTTCAGCGATACTCTCTCTTAGCATCCACTGTACTTTACAAATATATATATATAGATAGATACATTTGTTCATGC
Organism: Biomphalaria sudanica; assembly: GCA_036873155.1. Taxonomy (NCBI): domain Eukaryota; kingdom Metazoa; phylum Mollusca; class Gastropoda; family Planorbidae; genus Biomphalaria; species Biomphalaria sudanica. The sequence continues at coordinate 3,959,705 of JAZGLO010006701.1, forward strand.
TGTTTCACACACGCCCACCCCACACACACGCGCACCCCTCGTCTGTTCTTTGTACCGAAGTGTTTTAGTTTAAGAAAGATGTACAACTCAAAGGAATGGGACCAGACCTGGGCTCACTGAGCTGGCCAGAAGAGGAAGAGGTGTGTACGGATGGGAGAGGAGGGGGGAGTTATGATTCATTCCAGGTCTATTGTTCCCAGTACGTGCTGAATGGCAAGACTCCTGAAGTTTTCGTTACACGGGATGGACGTTTTAGATGTTAGGAGTGGGGGAGGGGGCATGATAGACGAAGACGATGGGGGGCGTTAGAAATAAAGAGGGTGACCATAAAAACAACAACAGGAAATAGTCAACAAGAAACAAAGCTAAATAGGACACGGCTTGACTTGAAGGGAATAACTACTCACAGGACAAGGGCAGGGGAGGCAAGAGGGAATACTAACAAAGTTATACAAACAACTGACTAGCGTTATTAGTTAACCTTGGTTTACGATGGTCTGTGTGTGCGTGTGGCTAAAGGGCATGAATCGATCATTTATGAATGTGTGCAGCGCTTTCAAAGAGGATCAACGTAGCGTGGCGGTGGTGGGCGCCACATGTCGCGATGAGTGGGTGGTGTTTGTGCCGTGAGCTACTACGATACGTGGGCCCATTCAATGTGTCTATAAATAGATTAGCGAAGGATTGAACAAAGATGAATTGAATTGGTGATGGGTTGAGAAGTATGGCATGTAATGGAGATTTACATCAATGGCAGAGAACAAAAAGTCTCGTGTCTCTGGGATCTACAATATCAGGAAACCTTCATAATGTATTTCAAGACAAGCACAAGGTCATTTGAATTATTTTATTACCGACGGGGATCTTCCCAATACCATATAAATACTTTCATACCACCAAGTCCATCATACTATACAATAAAATATCATTCCACCAAGTCGACCATACTATACCAATCCTGTACCTAACCTAACATATTGCCCCCTACAAAACCATACATACATCACTCCATGAGCAGCTTCTGTGTCCCATTGAGAGAGGCTGCAGGCTCAAACGTAAAATAGTCTGGGTATGATGGAGACAAAGTTGACTTGAACATTTGTTTCAACACAAAGTATCCTATACAACTGAACACAATAGTGTATCTCTCTCTCTCACTCTCTCTCTCTCTCTCACACACACACACACATATTACACACATGTGCATTGGGTCAAGGGGATTTATCCTTAGGGCGTAGCATATTAGACGCGGTAAAACTTACGGAAATACACTTTTCCCTTGTGGAGCCTTTTTATTTTTCATTTATCCGCTAAATCATTAGATTAGAGTCGGGAAAAGAGGACGTCACATTGGGAAGGGTTTGAATCCATCCTTTGATGATATCAGCTCAGTACACTAGGTGTGTATGGGCAAGGGTTTGAATCCATCCTTTGATGGTGTCATCTCAGTACACTAGGTGTGCATGGGCAAGGGTTTAAATCCATGCTTTGATGGTGCCAGCTCAGTACACTAGATGTGTATGGGCAAGGGTTTGAATCCATCCTTTGATGGTGTCAGCTCAGTACACTAGGTGTGTATGGGCAAGGGTTTGAATCCATCTTTGATGGTGTCGGCTCAGTACACTAGGTGTGTATGGGCAAGGGTTTGAATCCATCCTTTGATGGTGTCAGCTCAGTACACTAGTTGTGTATGGGCAAGGGTTTGAATCCATCCTTTGATGGTGTCAGCACAGTACACTAGGTGTGTATGGGCAAGGGTTTGAATCCATCCTTTGATGATGTCAGCTCAGTACACTAGGTGTGTATGGGCAAGGGTTTGAATCCATCCTTTGATGATGTCAGCTCAGTACACAAGGTGTGTATGGGCAAGGGTTTGAATCCATCTTTGATGGTGTCGGCTCAGTACACTAGGTGTGTATGGGCAAGGGTTTGAATCCATCCTTTGATGGTGTCAGCTCAGTACACTAGGTGTGTATGGGCAAGGGTTTGAATCCATCCTTTGATGATGTCAGCTCAGTACACTAGGTGTGTATGGGTAAGGGTTTGAATCCATCCTTTGATGATGTCAGCTCAGTACACAAGGTGTGTATGGGCAAGGGTTTGAATCCATCCTTTGATGATGTCAGCTCAGTACACTAGGGGTGTATACACAAGGAAAGACAAGATCTAATGAAATGTCATTGGAGTGAAACAAAAAGGAAGGGGGGCGGGGGAAGATATATGTCTTTGTGGTCAGTAGTGATGGCAGTCAAAATGTGACAGATGTCTGTCTGTCTGTCTGTCTGTCTGTCTATCAAAATATCTGGTGACCTCATCGCTAAAGGTCCAGAGAAAATCTCTTACAATCGATTACCTTTTTCTTAAGTAGTATTTTTGGGGTGGGGGGTGGGTGCGGGGTGCCAGGAGTCAAAATAAAAAAAAAAAAACACAAGAAATACAGAAATTCTCAAACAGAAGCAGACGGCATGTAGAGATAGTCTTTACAGAACTTGATGAAATCAAAACATAATGAAATCACTAAACATGCTCACTGGTAAGTTACTTTATTGGGTTAAAACACAACCGAAATATTTCATATGCACTTCCAAAAACAAACGTTTGTCTATTATATTTATATTATTATATTCTATGTGCGACTATTTCTTCTGTACTAAATAAAAAACAATTTTTCTAAGTACTTTAGTTCATTTGGAGTTGGTGTTAAGATTAGCGACATATTAATAAATGAGTAGGTCTAGAGAAGTTACTTGTCCAACACTGGGCGCGGAACAGAGAAACAGTTGTGATTAGTGACTCCTGAGTGTTGAGGAAGGTCTAGAGAGGTCGTCCAACATTGGGCAAGGAACAGAGAAACAGTATTATTGTAGGTGCAGAACTTCATGAATAAATCTTTTTTTCCCCTCATTAGCCATCTCATCACCAAGAAATAAAGAAGTCTCAAGTTATAGGTTTTTTAAGTATCACAGTAATTCGTACATCTAGACTACATCTGTGTAGTTGGACCACTCAAACAGAACCTTCCTTCAAACGTCATAGAATGTTAACACTGCGACGCTGTTGTTTTGCCCCCCTTCCTCTCTCCACAATCACGGCCACTGCATGATGGGAAACATTCTTTCCCTATAATTAACCTTTTAAAGTAAGCTCTCAGGTTAAACTAAACCACTTACCGGAACAATTAACTCCAGAAAGACGCCGACTCAGAAACCCGCTAGACAGACCTTAGCCTTAAAACCAAAACGCTAAATACATGTTTGTCGAGTGAAAAACAGATGCCTGCTACACGCGCGTTGACTTCAGACATGAGAAAAGGCCAGAGAAAGAAATCATTCACAGACGTAAACTTGAAGGGGGGGGGGGGGAGGAGAAATAACGCATTGACAGAGCATAAAGTCAGACAGGCTATTTTTAGATTTATCACTCAAGAAGCACGCTGAATGTAGTGCATATGCAGATAAAATAGGATAAGTAAAAAAATGGCCTAGATTTACAGATAGGGATTATGACTAAGATAGGCCTAGATTTATAGATATGGATAATGACTAAGATAGGCCTAGATTTACAGATAAGGATTATGACTAAGCTAGGCCTAGATTTACATATAGGGATTATGACTAAGATAGGCCTAGATTTATAGATATGGATAATGACTAAGATAGGCCTAGATTTACAGATATGGATTATGAATAAGATAGGCCTAGATTTACAGATAAGGATTATGACTGACTAAGATAGGTCTAGATTTACAGATAAGGATTATGACTAAGATTGGCCTAGGTTTACAGATAAGGATATTAACTAAGAATGGCCTAGATTTACGAACAAGTTTTATGACTTAGACTCGCATAAATCTACAGGTAAGGATTATGATTAAGAATGCCGTAGATATACAGAATTACAGATAAGGACAATAAGAATGTCCAAGGTCCACAGTAGAGCATGTGAAGAATAAACCCTTTCATTGTAATGGTCAATACTGGGTGGCGATGTCTAGGTCTCTCTCTCTCTCTCTGTATATATAGACCCTATAGCTCGATATATTTATAGAGAGAGAGAGAAAGAAAGAGAGAGGAGGAGGAGGGAAGGGTTTGAACCAGCAGGGTAATGACATGGCTGAGGGCCACAAAAAAAGGAAAGTAAAACACAAATCTTTGTTTGGTCAGTGTTTGATTTTCTATGTATCGTTCTAGTACCTGAACACTCACTGTTGTAGTGGACTTTCGTTGAGGACAGTAGTGGGCATTCATTTCACTTAATGAAGATAATAGTGGACATTCGTTAAGGACATTAGTGGGCATTCACCGAATGAAGCTATAAGTAGATATATAGTTACTAAGACTACTAAGTGGTCTAAGAGCTGCTTGAGTTTCTATATAGAAGAGACTGAAGGCAATGGAAGCGTCACAAATCTGACGTGTTTATCTCAGACAGCGTTTCTTAACCTTTTAGGCTCGGCGACCCCTTTTTACAATACCCCACTCTGCCGCGACCCCCTTCCCCGCTCACACACATACAGCAATAGAAGAATAGACAATAACAATCCATATTTTCGATGGTCTTAGGATACCCCTGGCAAATCGTCAATCGACCCCCAAGGGGGTCGCGACCCACTGGCTGAGAACCCCTGCTAATACAACTTAATGAATCACTTAGGGTTGAAATCAAAGTTTGTCGTTTTGTTTTTTACTTCAAGCAGTTGGAAACTAGTGCACCGTTTCCATCTCTCCCCTCATGCAAACTTTTTATCTTGTTGAGTAAATATGTCACAGCCATGGAAGTAGAATAACTTGGTCCTTGACCCCATTTTGTAGCCGGTCTAACGACTTGGATAACTTAATGGTCAGAATCTGGATCAGTTAATAAGCTGTGGATCTGTTGATAAGCTGTGTTTTAAATGTTTTAAATGTTCTATATGTTTTAAATGTTCTAAATGCTTCAAATGTTCTAAATGTTCTAAATGTTTTAAATGTTTTAAATGTTCTAAATGTTTCAAATGTTTCAAATGTTCTAAATGTTTCAAATGTTTCAAATGTTCTATATGTTTTAAATGTTCTAAATGCTTCAAATGTTCTAAATGTTCTAAATGTTTTAAATGTTTTAAATGTTTCAAATGTTCTAAATGTTTCAAATGTTCTAAATGTTTCAAATGTTCTAAATGTTTTAAATGTTTTAAATGTTCTAAATGTTTCAAATGTTTTAAATGTTTTAAATGTTTTAAATGTTCTAAATGTTTCAAATGTTTTAAATGTTCTAAATGTTTCAAATGTTCTAAATGCTTCAAATGTTCTAAATGTTCTAAATGTTTTAAATGTTCTAAATGTTTCAAATGTTTTAAATGTTCTAAATGTTTTAAATGTTTTAAATGTTTCAAATGTTTTAAATGTTTTAAATGTTCTAAATGTTTCAAATGTTCTAAATGTTTCAAATATTCTAAATGTTTCAAATGTTCAAAATGTTTCAAATATTCTAAATGTTTAAATGTTTAAAATGTTTTAAATGTTTTAAATGTTCTAAATGTTTCAAATATTCTAAATGATTCAAATGTTTTGAATGTTTTAAATGTTCTAAATGTTTTAAATGTTCTAAATGTTTTAAATGTTTTAAATGTTCTAAATGTTTCAAATATTCTAAATATTTAAATGTTTTAAATGTTTCAAATTTTCTAAATTTTTTAAATGTTTCAAATGTTCTAAATGTTTCAAATGCTCTAAATGTTTCAACGTTTATAAATGTTTCATATGTTCTAATTGTTTCAAATATTGTAAATGTATGACATGATCCAAATGTTTTAAAATTGTCTTAATGTTTCATATGTTCTAAATGTTTCAAATGGTCGAAATATTTTTAATATTCTAATTCTTTTAATTCTGTAGATCAGATGATAAGCTATGGATCTGTTGATAAGCTATGGATCTGTTGATAAGCTTGGAATCTGTTGATAAGCTGTGGATCAGATGATAAGCTGTGGATCTGTTGATGAGCTGTGAATCTGTTGATAAGCTGTGGATCTGTTGATAAGCTGTGGATCTGTTGATAAGCTGTGGATCTGTTGATAAGCTGTGATCTGTTGATAAGCTGTGATCTGTTGATAAGCTGTAAATTAGATGATAAGCTGTGGATCTGTTGATAAGCTGTGTATCAGATGATAAGCTGTGGATATGTGGATAAGCTGTGGATCTGTTGTTAAGCAGTGGGTCTGTTGATAAGCTGTAAATCTGTTGATATGCTGTGGATCTTTTGATAAGCTGTGGATCAGGTAATATGTTGTGGATCTCTTGATAAGCTGCGAATCACATAAGCTATGAGTCAGATGATAAGCTGTGGGTCTGTGGATATGCTGTGGCCCTGTTGATAAGCTGTGGATCAGATGATAAGTTGTGGATCTCTTGATAAGCTGCGAATCACATAAGCTATGAGTCAGATGATAAGCTGTGGGTCTGTGGATACGCTGTGGCCCTGTTGATAAGCTGTGGATCAGATGATAAGTAGCTTATATGTTGGTAAGCTGTAGATCAGATGATAAATTGTTTATCAGATAATAAGTTGTGGATCAAATTATAAGCTGTGGATCAGATTATAAGTTGTGTATCTGATGATAAGCTGTGGATCAGGTGATACGCAGTGGATCAGGTAATGCAGTGTTAATCTGTTGATAAGCTGTGGGTCAGATGATAAGCTGTGTATCAGATGATAAGATATGATCAGATGATAAGCTGTGGGTCATATGATAAGCTGTGCATCAATGATAAGATGGATCAGATGGTAAGCTGTGGTACTGTAAATACGCTGTGGATCAGATGCTAAACTGTTTGTGAGATGATAATTTGGGGTCAGAGGATAAACTGTGGATCAGATGATAAGCTGTGGATCAGATGCTAGACTGTGGGTCAGATGATAATCTAGGGATCAGATGATAAGCTGTAAATAAGATGATAAGCTGTGGATCAGATGATAAGCTGTGGGTCTGTTCTGTCACAGATACGAATCCATACATACTTAAGACATTTTACAGGATATTAAATACGTCTAGACACATTATACATTGGATATCAATCGATTATGGGTTAATACTATACATAAGTTTTTCAGTTGAATCTCAGCCAACCATTTCAAGTTTGAATAGCACTTGGGGAAAATGGTTCATATTTGAGTTTGTTTTACACGATGGAACAAAAATATGCACAATTCTCTTTGAGTGTAATTATCCGAACAATTGATTCAATGATGATTTTGTTGTAACAAACTAAATGTATGCTATGTGTGTGTGTGACACTCATTTCATTTGAAGCTATTCATAAGGACAGTACATTGTCTACTTGAGTATACGAGTCATACACAACAAAAACTTGTTCCTAGACTAGGATGTTACTGTTGACTTTTTCAATTAAAACTAAATGAAAAAAAATTTGAACCACGAGTTAATGACTCAGAACATTTTTCTTTTTCAGTTCAGTACTTTTTATATGAATTACCCAATCAACTTTTTGCATTGAATTATAGAATTTAAAATGTAACATTCAAGTAAATATTTATGTTTCATAAAACAATTTCTATTCTATTAAAATGTGTCTTTGAACAAAACATTGATAAGTATTTGTTTGTTCTTCATTTGTTTGTTCATGAATAAATTGCTGTATTTCAGTGACAACTAGTTGAACTCTAGATAAAAAACTGAACAAGAAAAAACAATAATTTAGAAAAAAACAACAACAAAGCTTGAATGAAGTGTATCAGTTAGTCTGGATTACTTCTGTCATTAGATTTGTAACAGATATAGACCAACAACAATAAATCAGTGCGATTCTTTTTGATTAACGCTATTTCATACTTTTAGCTTTCTCACTACGCGATGATCCTATCACTTTCTCACTACACTATGATCCTATCACTTTTTCACTACGCTATGATCCTATCAATTGTCTCACTACGCTATGGTCCTATCACTTTCTCACAACGCTATGATCCTATCAATTGTCTCACTACGCTATGATCCTATCACTTGTCTCACTACGCTATGGTCCTATCACTTTCTCACTACGCTATGATCCTAGCACTTGTCTTACTACGCTATGATCCTAGCACTTGTCTCAATACACTATGATCCTATCACTTGTCTCACTACGCTATGGTCCTATCACTTGTCTCAATACGCTATGATCCTATCACTTGTCTCAATACGCTATGATCCTATCACTTGTCTCACTAAGCTATGATCCTATCACTTGTCTCACTACGCTATGATCCTATCACTTTCTCAATATGCTATGATCCTATCACTTGTCTCACCACGCTATGATCCTAGCACTTTCTCACTACGCTATGATCCTATCACTTTCTCAATACGCTATGATCCTATCTCTTGTCTCACTACCCTTTGATCCTATTACTTTCTCACTACACTATGATCCTATCACTTGTCTCAGTACACTATGATCCTATCACTTTCTCAATACACTATGATCCTATCACTTGTCTCACAACGCTATGATCCTATCACTTTCTCAATACACTATGATCCTATCACTTGTCTCACAACACTATGATCCTATCACTTGTCTCACAACGCTATGATCCTATCACTTTCTCACTACACTATGATCCTATCACTTTCTCACTACGCTATGATCCTATCACTTGTCTCAATACGCTATGATCCTATCACTTGTCTCACAACGCTATGATCCTATCACTTATCTCACTACGCTATGATCCTATCACTTTCTCAATACACTATGATCCTATCACTTGTCTCACAACACTATGATCCTATCACTTGTCTCACTACGCTATGATCCTATCACTTTCTCAATGCGCTATGATCCTATTATTTTCTCACTACGCTTTGATCCTATCACTTTCTCAATGCGCTATGATCCTATTACTTTCTCACTACGCTCTGATCCTATCACTTCACTGGACCAGCTGGGAAAATAAGAAGAAAGAAAGGGCAATCTGGGTGGATTTTACTGTAATTGGTTTTTACTATACAGGAAAATTTTGTATAGTTATATATTGTTTTTTTTTTATTTAAAGCGGCAACCTATAATGGGGTCCAATTCAGCTCATATCACCAATTTAGTCAAGTACAATTTCTTTCCCTTGTTCGAGATAACAAACAAAAAAATTACCGATAGCTTATTAACTAGTCGTTTTTACTTTTAAATTGATTATTGTGTTGTCGGGTAATAGAGATACTTGTACACAATTTTAACTTGATCCAAGATTGGAGTGAGAGAAATAACTGGTACAAACTTTTTGCCATATAGACAGACAGACAGACATATTGCGTTGATATAAGCATTGTAAAAACAATAAGTAAGTTGGCAACCCTTTTTAGAGTAGCTTTCATTACTTCTGCCTCAAGTACCAACAGGCTTGGAACGGTACACTCTCTTATCTCCCCTAGATGCCAACTCTGACTTTGTTTCTTAGAGATATAAGAACTGAACATTGCCAATTAAAACACGGCTCAAAATAAGACACTTTAAAAAGTTAATTGAAATAAACACATTTTGATATTTCTGTAGAATTTCAGACCCTCAAGCCCGGCCACGAATATTACAATGATTCGCACATGAAAAATACATTTCCAAACGTCTGCAGACGTAGAGCTCTACAACCAAACTCTGGTATTGACCCGTCTCCCGCTCTTGTTTTTGAAGGAACCAATCAGAGAAGTGTTGGAGCTATCCATGGGCAGTAGCCCCTATCCATGGGCACTTTCCGCTATCCATTCATCCAATTAATCATTCTGCGCGAACAAATGCAAATAGTTCTTGGGCCTGTGAGTCGCCAGGTAAGAATTCAGACCAGGGAATCTCAAACAATCAGAGATGAACGATTTTGTGTTAAAGATAAGCTAAGTTACACATCTTTAATAAGGAGATCTTATTACTCATGCCTTAAGTGGGAAGCGTGGTCGAAAGGCTAAGTACGCTTGAACTTGGCTTGGCTTTGCTACTTACGAAGAAGGCTCCAGGTTCGACACCCGACTCGTGTAGAGTTGTGTTTACTGAGCGCCTAAAAGCATCACGGAAAAACCTTCTCCCAGATACCCCTCACAAATAAGCATGAAAGAAGCGCTATATAAAAGTTATAATTAATTCCCAATACTTCCTTTTGTTTTCATTGGTCAAGTATGAATAGTTTCAGATTTTACATACGTATGAATAGTTTCAGATTTTACATACGTATGAATAGTTTCAGATTTTACATACGTATGAATAGTTTCAGATTTTACATACGTATGAATAGTTTCAGATTTTACACACGTATGAATAGTTTCAGATTTTACATACGTATGAATAGTTTCAGATTCTACACACGTATGAATAGTTTCAGATTTTACATACGTATGAATAGTTTCAGATTCTACACACGTATGAATAGTTTCAGATTTTACATACGTATGAATAGTTTCAGATTCTACACACGTATGAATAGTTTCAGATTTTACATACGTATGAATAGTTTCAGATTTTACATACGTATGAATAGTTTCAGATTTTACATACGTATGAATAGTTTCAGATTTTACATACGTATGAATAGTTTCAGATTTTACATATGTATGAATAGTTTCAGATTTTACATACGTATGAATAGTTTCAGATTTTACATACGTATGAATAGTTTCAGATTTTACATACGTATGAACAGTTTCAGATTTTACATACGTATGAATAGTTTCTGATTTTACATACGTATGAATAGTTTCAGATTTTACATACGTATGAATAGTTTCAGATTTTACATACGTATGAATAGTTTCAGATTTTACATACGTATGAACAGTTTCAGATTTTACACACACAAACTATTTGTAAATGTAAAAAAAGATTGGGGGGGGCAGGAGGAAAGTGTAATGGTTGCGATTTTAAACTCGCCTTTCTTTAACTGATAAACTAAGTGCAGAGAAACATGGGATTCCCTGACTAGTTCTTGTTGTTATGGAATAGAAGGGAACTCTGGTCATGGGAGAAAGTGTCGTAACACAGAGGTTGAGCACAAAGATTGGAACAGAAAGTGTTAAAGATATTGCTACAGATATAGTGAGATATAATTAAGGAGGTCGATACAAATATTTTACAGATATAAGGCATATTACAAATGCATCTGTAGATTAATTCCTGCAGAGATTTCTGCATCTGTATTGATACAACTAATCGTTACATATATTGTTATGAATATTGTTACAGAAATTATTTCTAGAAAAACATTTCACAAAGCTTTTAATTGTTTTTTTACTTTTCCTGGAACATTTGCGTTCACTCACGTCTTGGAGAGCACTCATATAACGGTTGCGCACGTATGTGTGTGAGTGTGTGTGTGAGAGAATGTGTGTGAGTATGTGTGATTTACTCACAGGTCTTTTAGCACTCCTGCATCCATTGAGTCAGAGCGACAGACACAAAGGCTGACGTTCACTTAGGGGTGCCAGGGAGTAAACCAGGTGAAATGTTATCGTGCCGTTTTATCCGGTAAGGTGGGGCGGGGTGGCGCGTTATCGCAGCGCAGAAAATTTAAAGAGGTAAAACATTATACCAAACTGTTTTCAATTCAGTAAAACTGCTCACTCTCTCTCTCTCTCTCTCTCTCTCTCTCTCAAGTCCGTCCTAAGCTCATTCAGACCAATTAAGATGAACCGGAAAAAGCGACGTCCCAATGCCTATCACTTTACACTCCATGACACGAGTGGAAGGTCACGTGCCACAGTTAGGCCCCACCCTCATTCCCCAGCACACCATGGATGATGGGGGGGGGGCATACTTCTCCAACTCCAGAGGACACATTTCTCCACCTTTGGAGGACTTCTTTGGACAGACTTTTCTACTTCTGGAGGACACATTTCTCCACCTTTGGAGGACTTCTTTGGACAGACTTTTCTACTTCTGGAGGACACACTTATCCACACGTATCCACATCTGGAGGACAGACTTTTCCACTAAACACAATGAATAGAAAAAAAAGAATGGTTTCAGACGCACGTTTGCTCATTGTAGATCCAGGACAAACCAATGAATGATTTGATTTGAATAAACGTTTGAATCATTTACTATCTAGAACATGACAAGCCAAACTAGTCGCTTTTGCCCGTGTTTATTCGCAAAAGTACAGCAAAGTCAATACACATGAACTTAAAAGTCAATACACAAGAACCTAAAAGTCAATACACATGAACTTAAAAGTCAATACACAAGAACCTAAAAGTCAATACACATGAACTTAAAAGTCAATACACATGAACTTAAAAGTCAATACATCGGAACTTAAAATTCAATACACATGAACTTAAAAGTCAATACACATGAACTTAAAAGTCAATACACAAGAACCTAAAAGTCAATACACATGAACTTAAAAGTCAATACACATGAACTTAAAAGTCAATACATCGGAACTTAAAATTCAATACACATGAACTTAAAAGTCAATACACATGAACTTAAAAGTCAATACACATGAACTTAAAAGTCAATACATCGGAACTTTAAGCTAATACACATGAACTTAAAAGTCAATGCATCTTAAATTACAGCCAATACACTGGAGCTTACAGCAAATAAATCTGAAATTAAAGGTAATATTTCTGAACTTAAACCTTTTTTTCAAATATATTAACATATGACTTCCCGGTGGTGACGAAAGTCTGTCTGTGTGTGTGATTAACATCAGCTGTGTGTGTGGTTAATCATCATCTGTGTGTGTGGTTAACATCATCTGTGTGTGTGGTTAACATCAGCTGTGTGTCCTTAACTATCCTAGGAATATTCATGTCAAATTTCCTTCAGGTAACGAACAAGACTCTACATACTCACATTACACTTTGCTTCAGTGTTTAGAAACAAAATAATTTTACTTACCTATATAAATCTTCTAAAATTTATGATTAAAAAAAGAGTAAATTCTCCCTTGCAGGCCTTACGACTTATTGTGCAGATGAAAAAGTGTACATAATACATACCAGGAGAGTAGTTAAGATAAATGTCGTCTATTGAGATCTAAGTTCATATTGGGGAAGAAAGTTGGAAAGAAATGTCGATTCAAAGTGTCTTAGGAATGTCCACACTGAGTGAGCCTACAAGTGAATGGTGGTGTCCTGACTTGAACAGACTTCTCATTTCTACAAGTTTTTGGTGCTGTTCTGACTTGAACAGACTTCTCAATTCTACAAGTGAATGGTGGTGTCCTGACTTGAACAGACTTCTCAATTCTACAAGTGAATGGTGGTGTCCTGACTTGAACAGACTTCTCAATTCTATAAGTGAATGGTGGTGTCCTGACTTGAACAGACTTCTCATTTCTACAAGTTTTTGTGCTGTTCTGACTTGAACAGACTTCTCAATTCTACAAGTGAATGGTGGTGTCCTGACTTGAACAGACTTCTCAATTCTACAAGTGAATGGTGGTGTCCTGACTTGAACAGACTTCTCAATTCTACAAGTGAATGGTGGTGTCCTGACTTGAACAGACTTCTCAATTCTACAAGTGAATGGTGGTGTCCTAATATTAAAAGACTTCAAAAATTGACATAAATTTTGTGTTTAGAGATTGCAAACTACAGCTGTACATTGAAAACATTTGGTGTCACTCTTACAGTGTATAGGAAACATTTGGTGTCACTCTTACAGTGTATAGGAAACATTTGGTGTCACTCTTACAGTGTATAGGAAACATTTCTCTCTAGTCAAGAATGGAGAAAGAGAATAGGAGGAGGACAAACAGGGAATGCCGGGCAGGGGAGGGATAACTGGATCGTCTGCCGAGGTCAAAAAACTACTACGTTCCCCTTTTTGTCAGCATGTGTGTGTTGGTGTATGGCGTGGAGAATACCACCAGTGAGGAAGGATGTTATTTGTAGTCCCCACTCGGATGTGACTTAGTACACTGAGGGAGGCAGGGAGAGGAAGGATGGCCGGTGAGGAAGGATGGCCGGTGAGGAAGGATGGCCGGTGAGGAAGGATGGCTTACTTTTGTTCTGTTACACGGATTTACATTCCAGAAGCCGTCCGACATTTTTTTTATGGCTGGAGGAGGCAGAACTCAACCTTTACAGTTCTGGCAGAAATCTATAATTAGATCTAAAACTATAGAAGATAAGGATACAGACCACCTTGTGGTAACTAGAGGTCCGGCAAAAGGAGGATAGGTCCCTTTTTTTTGGTTCCATGTCCTCTGTCTGGCCGGCCTTGACCTAAAGTGTGGAAAATGTCCAGCATTTACTCTTATTGTTGACTGTCATTGACTAATTTTCACCAATCGCATTCGTCCCTTCATGTCAACTGTCAACACACACACACACACTCACTAATAAAGAGCGTGAAAAGTTTAAAAGTTCCTTGAGAATCTACTTCATCAGCATTCCTAGAGTTACGCTTGTTTCCATAGAAAACTGTTATTTAGAACTTGTATGCGATTTGGGCAGATTTTTAAAAGTTAAAAGATCGTGTAGTCTGATCAATGCACTGGGAACAAAAGATAGAGAGAAATAGTCCCTCCAATAAGTTACTGAGAGAAATAGTCCCTCCAATAAGTTACTGAGAGAAATAGTCCCTCCAATAAGTTACTGAGAGAAATTGTCCCTCCAATAAGTTACTGAGAGAAATTGTCCCTCCAATAAGTTATTGAGAGAAATAGTCCCACCAATAAGTTACTGAAATAGTCCCTCCAATAAGTTACTGAGAAAAATAGTCCCTCCAATAAGTTATTGAGAGATATTTGTTCTCAGAAATATCATCTGAAGAAACCTGACATGGAGTTTCACATTTCATTTCTCCATTAAACTTAACAGAAAAATTGCTTCGAGAAATAAGAAACTAGGAAAAAGTTTGACGGCCTTGAATTTACTGACGTCATCTTTTGGGACTTGGACAGTCGCTTACATCTTTGGTAGTAATAGTTTGAGCTTAGTTCTTGTTATATCTCTGCTTGTGTTGACTTTCTAATGTAGTGTTATAAACCCGGTGGTGGCACAGATGGGGGTAGTGGTGTGTGTGTATTTCAGCCGACGCAAATCGCCCCAGGCCAGCGCTAGACGAGCGGTCAACCGTGACGAGTTACGAAGATCGGCCGAGACGAATGTCAACATGATGGTTCGGGAAGGATCGACGTCGTGAACAGAGCTCAGGAGTGTCACGATGTAGTCATCTGACCACCCAGAATGGTCGAGCGACGTTCTTTCCGGTTCTAGAAGGCCAGCAGAGACCCTATATAAAGAGCGAAGGTATCAGAGACCAGTCAGTGACAACTTCCCGATCTACAGTTCGTTATAACGGCTCAGTACAAGTCCGAGACGAGACAGAGAGACCAGTGCAACAGTTGATACGGCGGAGAGATATTTGTACAGTCTTGTGTTACGTGCTGCCAATTGTACAGTGTTGGCTGTTATTTATTGACATTAAACTATTACGTTATTTTGAAGCCCAGAGTTGTCAAGTTCTTTAAGTTGGTGGTGTCGTTTGGTGCAATTTGCAGCGATCCTGGATAGTGAGATTCGTAACAGTATCTTACACTCAATGCCGTTATCATTACATCAAGTCATTGTCAAACGTCTATACACATTCATGTCCACAAACCGTGACATCTTTTATTTTGTAATTCTACTGTATACAAGAGTATAGAGAATTGGCTGTACACCAACTCGGTTACTATTAAATGAGACTATCCTGACATTGGACTATGGTGGACAGATGCGAATTATTCCAACCAGATTTCATTATCAAGCGTGCGGACCGATGACGTCACCTGCGCCATTGTGTCCGTATGTCCAGATGAAAGCTAATCAATTATTCATTTATAGGTCACACTGATCAGAGCTGGTCACTTGACTCGTGAGGTGTTCAAGTGGACACAAGTGACTCACTTGAAACTTATGTTCAGAGAGCCATCTATTTACATGACAAGTACATTAGTTCCGCATCTAAGTGTCATGTCTGACTGATGACAGCAAAGAAGTTTTCTTCCTTGTCCTGTGCCTAAGCATAAATAGGTTCTCAGTGAGATTTTGTTCAACTATTCTCGAAAAGGGAATAGCATTTTTGTTTTGTGTGGTCTGTCCGTCCGCCCGTCCCGTTTAGATCTCAAAATCTAGAAAACGTAATGACAATTCGCTGTATTCTAGATATTTTAAAGTTCTGGTGCAACGTCTATTTTTTTTTTTCTTAAACTGAAAAATATCATTTTTAGAATCAACTATGCAAGCATTTTTTTTCATAAAAACACTTCATTTGTACAATTATTCACCGTTATTAGTAAAATTAAAAACGAAGACTATTTAGTAAGAGAAGCGATTAATAAGCATATTGGGTTAAAATTGGCTTCTATTTTTTTACACACTTACGCAAACAATTTCAGATTTTTTGTAAAAAAAAATGTTTTCAAATGCTCTGTCATGAATTAAATTTTAAACAAAATGTTTTCAAATGCTCTGTCATGAATTAAATTTTAAACAAAATGTTTTCAAATGCTCTGTCATGAATTAAATTGTAAACAAAATGTTTTCAAATGCTCTGTCATGAATTAAATTGTAAACAAAATGTTTTCAAATGCTCTGTCATGAATTAAATTGTAAACAAAATGTTTTCAAATGCTCTGTCATGAATTAAATTGTAAACAAAATGTTTTCAAATGCTCTGTCATGAATTAAATTGTAAACAAAATGTTTTCAAATGCTCTGTCATGAATTAAATTGTAAACAAAATGTTTTCAAATGCTCTGTCATGAATTAAATTGTAAACAAAATGTTGACTTAAAAAAAAGGGGAACATCTATTTCGTCTGTTATTTTATTAGAATTAAAACCAATTAATTATTATTTCACGTACAAAGCAATGCCCACATATTCCACATGGCACAGAAATAAAGGGAAAAGTTTCTTAGTTGAGGCTGTGAATGAGAGATCAGTTAGGTCAGCTTCACATTGAACTATATCTTCATGGCTTTGTTAACATTGAACTATATCTTCATGGCCAGGTTAACATTGAACTATATCTTCATGGCCAGCTTCACATTGAACTATATCTTCATGGCCAGCTTCACATTGAACTATATCTTCATGGCCAGGTTAACATTGAACTATATCTTCATGGTCAGCTTCACATTGAACTATATCTTCATGGCTTTGTTAACATTGAACTATATCTTCATGGCCAGGTTAACATTGAACTATATCTTCATGGCCAGGTTAACATTGAACTATATCTTCATGGCCAGGTTAACATTGAACTATATCTTCATGGCCAGGTTAACATTGAACTATATCTTCATGGCCAGGTTAACATTGAACTATATCTTCATGGCTTTGTTAACATTGAACTATATCTTCATGGCCAGGTTAACATTGAACTATATCTTCATGGCCAGGTTAACATTGAACTATATCTTCATGACCAGGTTAACATTGAACTATATCTTCATGGTCAGCTTCACATTGAACTATATCTTCATGGCCAGGTTAACATTGAACTATATCTTCATGGCCAGGTTAACATTGAACTATATCTTCATGGCCAGGTTAACATTGAACTATATCTTCATGGCCAGGTTAACATTGAACTATATCTTCATGGCCAGGTTAACATTGAACTATATCTTCATGGCTTTGTTAACATTGAACTATATCTTCATGGCCAGGTTAACATTGAACTATATCTTCATGGCCAGGTTAACATTGAACTATATCTTCATGGCCAGGTTAACATTGAACTATATCTTCATGGTCAGCTTCACATTGAACTATATCTTCATGGCCAGGTTAACATTGAACTATATCTTCATGGCCAGGTTAACATTGAACTATATCTTCATGGCCAGGTTAACATTGAACTATATCTTCATGGCCAGGTTAACATTGAACTATATCTTCATGGCCAGCTTCACATTGAACTATATCTTCATGGCCAGGTTAACATTGAACTATATCTTCATGGCCAGGTTAACATTGAACTATATCTTCATGGCCAGGTTAACATTGAACTATATCTTCATGGCCAGCTTCACATTGAACTATATCTTCATGGCCAGGTTAAAATTGAACTA
This sequence comes from Biomphalaria sudanica, assembly GCA_036873155.1. Taxonomy (NCBI): domain Eukaryota; kingdom Metazoa; phylum Mollusca; class Gastropoda; family Planorbidae; genus Biomphalaria; species Biomphalaria sudanica. The sequence goes on from JAZGLO010006701.1 coordinate 3,977,740, forward strand.
TATCTTCATAACTATCGATTCATTTAATAAATATGAATATTAACAATGTAATAATGATAACAAAAATAAATCTCCGTATCCTGTGGTATCAAGTCATTAGTCGGACTAACACTACAACAGTATCGGCAACACTTTCGACACGAGCACGTCTCTTCTTTTTTTGTATCGAAGGAGATAGGGTTGTAGTTGTTGATAGGGTTGTAGTTGTTGATAGGGTTGTAGTTGTTGATAGGGTTGTAGTTGTTGATAGTTTGTAGTTGTTGATAGGGTTGTAGTTGTTGATAGTTTGTAGTTCATAGTTTCTGATATTCTTTCTGAAAATATTGAAACCTGCCTTTTTCCTGCCTGAACGGACCACTTCGCGGGCAGATTTTGAGTTTGTCCCCACACAAACTGTAACCTTCTTATAATATAATGTTATGCCACAAAACTTGAACTGCGCGAAGCTTTGGCTCTATTGGAAAAAAAAAACGCTTAAGATGTCAACTTTTCATTTAGATTTAGCTAAAAAAAAAAGAATGTTCGTCTTTCAAAGTGCATTTGGAATGTGAGTAGCATTGTTTGTATGTGGAGGTACTATGAGCTACGAACTGCAGATGTATGTCACTAAATAAAAGTTGTTGGATGGAATCAGAGAATGTTGAGACATTGGACTGCTTCATTATCTAGTGCAGTGCTGCGCAGTCTTTCAATGACAAATTTAGTCTCAGTGTGTATTTGAATTCAAAGCTTCTCTGTAGACCATTTGTTATTGTCTTTGGGTTTCTTTGCAGCTCGGGTCTGTCTAATTAGGGTAAGAAAAGAAACCTTTGGTTATAGCGACATTTATTGCCTGTCCATCTAAAGTTTACGTCTCAAAGGTAAAGTCTCCTATGTCAAATGTATGTTACGTAACAGACTTAGACCGAAAGAGAGAGAGAGAGATCTTTTGTTTCCAAGGGACGTAATCATATCAAAGATCGTCTAGGCATGAAATTAGTGTGACGTCATGAAACAACCAGCCAAGCAGATACAAACCTGAGCCCAGAAACACGCGCTAATGCGTAGTGACGTTGTCTGAATCACGTTCTGTGGATTTATGTTACATGATTACATCCAGATGCCATTGTTGATTGTAATTGAATCCGCTTACTAGTACAAACAAAACTTTTTTTTATCTTTACAGCCTTCTTACGAATGTTTCTCTGGAGCAGCTTTCCAAATGGAGTTTGTTTGCACTCAATTTAGAGTTAGTAATTACATCTAGAAATATTCGATGGATAATGGTGAGCAAATAGATGCTATCTTACTAGATTTTTCCAAGGCTTTTGACAAAGTTCAACACCATAGTTTGCTTAAAAAACTAAAATATTTCGGCATTAATGGTCCGTTGCATCAGTGGATTAAGAAACTGGAACAGACCCAAAATAGAGCAGTGAGATTCATAACAAACGAATATTCACATTTGACTAGAGAGTAACACCTTTAGTAAAATCACTAAATTTAGAAAGCCTTCGGATAGAAGACTTTAAAGTAAAGTAGCAACTATACATAAACCACTGAACCATAATCTTCAAATACAAAAACAAAATTTAATAAAATACTCAGAAAGACACAAAGATAAAAGCACATTCCTCGTTTCTTATGCTAGGACAAATCTTTACAAATGCTCTCTCTTCCCTAGTGCTATTAGAGCATGGAATGGGTTGCCTGAGCCAGCCAGGAAAACCAGTGACTTGGCGGAGTTTAGGTCATTGGTTAATATGCATGACTAAATGCATGACGCGTAGGACGTAAAATCTTCATTTTTGAAGTAACGTCTGTATTAAATGCGATAATATAAGATGGTACCAGCTACATTAATTACATAAGCAGTGATATTCTCTCATAAACCTATTTGCGGTGAACAGAGAAACAAGCTTCATAACTCCTAGAGAGTGACAAATAATTTCTTTTTAAGGTTGACAAAACAAATTTGGTACTTGGGTTATTTTGTCTTAATATTGCTTTAATAAACAGTTTTGTTTGTATATATGGCGTATACACAGTTTTGTTTGTATACATGGCGTATAAACAGTTTTGTTTGTATAAATTAAGTTGTATTTTCAACTGAAATGTTTGTAAAAACAACCCAATCACCTTTCCACGCTCAAGCTTGACACAAGACTAGCGACTGACTAGAGCTTTAGATTTATGTGTACTCAACGATGTGTGAAACTATGAACTCGGGACCTTCTTAAGACAACTTGGCATTCAGTTCTCTGACAGAATGAGGCCGTGGCCAGGTATCAAATGTTTCCAGTGTCATCGTACCTCTGACTGCTATGAATGAAACTAGGCTAATGTCTCTTGAAACGACACACTATGGCCCTCCATAATACCTGTCCTTACTTGGGAGTGACCTAGACACACTATGGCCCTCCATAATACCTGTCCTTACTTGGGACCGACCTAGACACATTAAATACATTACTTTTGGTAGAAATGTATGATACTCCACAAGTATTAAAATCAAATAACATGACTACAGTAGCAGAATCTAACGTCATGACTACAGTAATATAATCAATCAGCATGACTACATTAACATAATCGACATGGTTACAGTAACATAATGAAACGGCTTGATTACAATAACATAATCGGCATGATTGCAGTAACAAAAACAAACGGCATGACTACAGTAACATAATGAAACGGCATGATTACAGTAGCTTAATCAAACGGCATGATGACAGTTACATAATAAATAGACATGACTATAGTAATATTCAAACATAAGAAAACATATTTTAGAGACGTCGCTTACACAAGTTAGAAATATCCTCGTTCTTATGTTTTATCTACAGTAACTGTCCTAGTACCATTGCTGACTCATCCAATGTATTAACTTGTGAACAGAATGAGTTGATTGTCATGTGTAGTCTAAACAAAATTCATAGTCTAGAAGTCTGACTACGATTGTTTTATTGATGCAAGATTGCAGACACCTTTATTTATACTTAATCATGACAGTTACGAGCAGACGAGACTCTTAATTAAACATCAAAAGACCCATATATAGTAGATGATGAAGACTTTAATCTTGAGAAACCATTAATACTATATCAACAATTAACTGCGTTTGAAGTACATCACTTTGTCGGATGTTTTTTCTCCACCTTCCATTTCAACATGTATTCGCACCATTCGCACCATTCGCACCATTCGCACCATTCCACATTCACGCTACGCTGCGTACCTAACCCCCCCCCCCCATATTGTTCGACAAGTTCGATGAATATGGAACGTCTATCAGCCCATTTTCCAACATATTAGGTAACAATTTGATATTCTAACTTCTCAACAACATGTGCGTAGAAACACAAGACTCCTAACAAAGTACAATATTAATTATCCCAACACATCTACATTCTTCTCTAATGTCTCTACAAAACACCATTCACACACTGTGCTGCGTACGTAACAATGACCTACATGTCAACAATCAAGTCTAGTTGGATAGTCATACTTATCGCATATAAAGAATCATTTTAATTAGTCACAACTAAATGACTGCTACGATGTCGTGGTACAAAGTATCAGAAATCAAACTTCACTTAATAACTTAATGCACACCCCCCCTCCCCTTTTGGCATGTCAAAACAAATGGCTATTGAGAATATTTGGCGCCATCTTAGCAACTATTCCAACAGAGATGTATTTTTGAAATAGTTGATACATGAAAATGTGCAGAGATGAACTTGTGAAGAAGATGTGCATGTGAAGAATAGAAAGAAGACAAGAAAAGAAACAACACGATGGTTGGTGTCTAGAGAGAACAGAAGAAGAAACATCTCTCTGTTCAACTTCTATCAGCATCAACAAGAATTCCATTCAGACAGAATTACCGTAACGTCTCGGGGCATTGAATCAAGTAACAAACTGGCACTGTAGTGCTGGGTATTTTTAGCTAGAAACAGAAGGTAGACACCAGATTAGTATGGATGGATACCCAGAGATATGTTGTAAAACCCAAAACTAGTCCCACTGATACATTCTTTCAATATGGTTGTAGGATGAGTCTCAAACTTTTGTACGTAATCTATTTTTTTAAAACAGACACAACTTCTGGTATAGCTTACATCTGTGACTAGATTGTGTGACTAGGTTGTGTGACTAGGTTATGTGACTAGGTTATGTGACTAGGTTGTGTGACTAAGTTGTGTGACTAGGTTGTGTGATTAGGTTGTGTGACTAGGTTATGCGACTAAGGTGTGACTAGGTTATGTGATTAGGTTGTGTGACTAGGTTATGCGACTAAGTTGTGTGACTAGATTGTGTGACTAGGTTGTGTGACTAGGTTATGTGACTAGGCTATGTGACTAGGTTATGCGACTAAGTTGTGTGACTAGGTTATGTGATTAGGTCGTGTGACTAGGTTATGCGACTAAGTTGTGTGACTAGGTTATGTGACTAGGTTGTGTAGGTTATGCGACTAGGTTATCGACTAGGTTGTGCGACTAGGTTGTGTGACTAGGTTGTGTGAGTAGGTTGTGTGACTAGGTTGTTAGACTTGGTTATGTGACTAGGTTATGTGACTATGTTGAAAATACTTGTGACAACATTTGTGTTTGTTAAAATCGCCATTAGTTTTGTTTTTTAAATTAAAAGGAAAAACAAACAAACTTAGAGATAGAAATAGAAATAGAAATAGAAATAGAAATAGAAAGAGATAGAAATAGAAATAGAGATAGAAATAGAAATAGAGAAAGAAATAGAAATAGAAAAAGAAATAGAAATAGAGATAGAAATAGAAATAGAGATAGAAATAGAAATAGAAATAGAGAGAGAACTAGAAATAGAGATAGAAAATAGAAATCAAGATAGAAATAGAAATAGAGATAGAAATAGAAATAGAGATGGAAATAGAGATAGAAATAAAAATAGAAATAGTTAAAGTATTTGAGCATTCCACTTCTGGGTTTTGAGTTAATATAACAAAAAAAATGTTGATCATACCACTATAGAGCATACTTTATTGATAAAGAATGCTAATGACATGAATACAATTATATGCAAATAGATTTTCAACACTTTAGGTCAACTTCCAATGAAACTAAAGAAATGGTTTGGTGAGTGTAGCAATGAAACATTCAAAACTTCTGAAACCTTGTTTGCATTAGGTAACAGGCATGTCAATGGAAACAGATTAATGTACGAGACGTCTGCAAATAAATGGAACATATAGTATGGGTATTTCTTATGAGTTTTGCAAGATAAAGACAGTGAATATGCAGACCACATAATACTCTCATAAACTGTTGGCATTACCTCACTAAGTGCAAGATTGTGTTCCCCCCAGCACCAGTCTAATGTTAAAAGTGAAAACACCACGTCTGTTGAAGTAGACCTACCATTTTGAAAGGTTTTGAACCCTAGTCAATGACCATTGTATTACACTGGGCTACATTATACCACACTCTTCTGAGATTTCAAGATTGTTAATGACTGATGTGACACTTACTGATTCTCTCCCCCCCCCCCCCCCGAGCAAAGCTTTTTCTAGTCGCCCTCTTGTCTCTCCTGAGTCTCGTCTGGGAGTTGTCCTGGTTAGTACACACCACAGACACAGATACACACATACACACATACATTTATCTACTGAGGAAAACAAGCACAAGGAAAGACTAACAAAATGTTTCTGGAAAAGTTTATTCTAAAGTATAGGACTAAAGACAACAAAATGAAGTGTAGGGTTCAAGTAGAAATGTTTATATAGTAGTGTAGGGTTCAAGTAGAAATGTTTATATAGAAATGTAGGGTTCAAGTAGAAATGTTTATATAGAAATGTAGGGTTCAAGTAGAAATGTTTATATAGAAATGTAGGGTTCAAGTAGAAATGTTTATATAGAAATGTAGGGTTCAAGTAGAAATGTTTATATAGTAGTGTAGGGTTCAAGTAGAAATGTTTATATAGAAATGTAGGGTTCAAGTAGAAATGTTTATATAGAAATGTAGGGTTCAAGTAGAAATGTTTATATAGTAGTGTAGGGTTCAAGTAGAAATGTTTATATAGAAATGTAGGGTTCAAGTAGAAATGTTTATATAGTAGTGTAGGGTTCAAGTAGAAATGTTTATATAGAAAATGTAGGGTTCAAGTAGAAATGTTTATATAGAAGTGTAGGGTTCAAGAAGAAATGTTTATATAGTAGTGTAGGGTTCAAGTAGAAATGTTTATATAGAAGTGTAGGGTTCAAGTAGAAATGTTTATATAGAAGTGTAGGGTTCAAGTAGAAATGTTTATATAGAAGTGTAGGGTTCAAGTAGAAATGCCTATATAAAGTGTAGGGTTCAAGAAGAAATGGTTATATAGAAGTGTAGGGTTCAAGAAGAAATGTTTATATAATAATAATAATAATCTTTATTGTCCGTATGGAAATTTGTCTTACAATTTGTGCATTTCAACAAAGAAAAAACATTATTATTCTATCAACAAACAAAAAAGGTCACTATAACGCCATATAGAAGTGTAGGGTTCAAGTAGAAATGTTTATATAGAAGTGTAGGGTTCAAGTAGAAATGTTTTTGTGACGTTACAGGCAAATAAAATGTAAAAAAAAAAGGAATCTCAGGGACTAAATAAATGAGGCGGCCGTGTCTGCGACAGAAACAAGATGTCACTGTGACAAATGGAGATCTACATGTTAACTCACACACACACACACATGTGTGCGCACACACTGCAAACACACCTACACTGCTTTTTGTCATGGTTCAAGTTGTTGTTTTTTAATTCTTTAAGACTTAATAAAACTATGTGACTGTAGACTTCATCACACACACATACACGCATCTACAGTCTCACAGATATTGTCTCCACCTAAAGGAGAAAAAAAAAAGTTTGTCTCTGAAACCTATAGTGGGTACAATGTAGACATATACTGAAGTTTTCTTCAAGGCAATTTTAAAATAAAGAATTACTAGAAGATACTTAAAAAATTGCGTATCTAGGAATTTGGAAGCAAGTAGGGGGGGTATTTGACCTCTTTATGGGCTCCTGTATTTCGACATTCGACATCATGACATGAGATAATGGAGTAATATTTAATGTAAAAACTAATTTCGAACACTCATTTGGGGGTCCTCCTCAAGTAGGAGCACGGGGGATTTTCAAATTTGGAGCCACGTCCCCACCCTAGCTACGCCACTGTACTTAAAGTTACAAACTTTCACATCACGACTTCTTAAAAAAAGAGGTTCTATATATTTCATTGGACTGGCGACCAAAAACAACGCGGAACTGAACATTGCAATGAAAATAAAAAAAAATTTAAGAAAATAAGAATTTGAAGAACAATTAAAGATTTTAAAACTAATTATACAAATATTACTCTCTCTCTCTCTCTCTCTCTCTCTCTCTCTCTCTCTCTCTCTCACCTGTTTTCCACACTTATGACTCAATCATTCATTCTTGTCTACCTAATATTCGATATTGGAAGTGGCTTTGAGTCTTACAGGATTTAGAACCGCTGAACGTTAACTATGAAAATAGCTGATGACGTCACATTCTCCCTACAGTGGGATGAGCTGCTCAGTCTAATGGAATAAATACAAACATCAAATACAGAGACACTGGGTTTAGATTTAGTTTGTGTGTGTCTCTGTACTTTGTAAGTGTCTCTTTACTTTGTAGGTGTCTCTGTACTTTGGTGTCTGTCTGAAGTTTGTGTGTCTGTAGGTTGAGTCAGCCAGGAACTTGTATTGTTTAGTTAGTTTTAAAAATCGTACACATTGCTAAATGCCTTTCCCAATGAGCTCAACCTGGACTTTAAACTAAACATGTGGAGATGTCGGAGTGGGTGTGTGTGTTTGTTTGTGTGCGTGTGTGATTGGTTGTGTGTGTGTGATTGGTTGTGTGTGTGATTGGTTGTGTGTGGGATTGTTTGTGTGTGTGATTGTCTGGGTGTGTGTGATTGGTTGTGTGTGTTTGTTTGTGTGTGTGTGTGATTGTTTGTGACGTTATCAAACTCACACACACACAAGATAACAGCCAATATTTCGATCCCCATTCAGTTGATACTCGCTGAAATATTTTTTTCCAAAAAAAAAAAAAAAGATTTAACAAGAACAAACAAATAGAAAGCTTAATTTAGTAATTAGTTGAACCAGTAGGTCACGGGAAGTGTACACACTGGACATATACACAGAAATATCTGTCAACTTTAAATATATTAGTTATTTATAAATATTTGGGGATGAACCCCCCCCCCCAAGGAAAAAAATCATGACTACGCCCATAATACATATATATGTATATATATATATATATGTGTATGTGTGTTTGTATGTGTGTATATAGCACACACATACCAATCTGACGAACTATATTGGGACGCTGTGGAGCAACAAACTCTTGGTTGAGTCTATAACTAAATGTTCGGGGCGGAGCTTTCACTGGAGATTTAACTGGATTAAATGGTCTGTCAAACAGACGGGAGTGTCTGCTTTTTAAGTCTAGAGTTATTTTGTCTCAAGTTTGTCTCAAGTTATCAAGTAGTAGGCTTTTTATCAAATAACTCTTTCTCTTGTAGCCGTAGTTGGTATTTGATTGTAAAATAAGGCACAAGAACTCTTTGGTCGCGAAGAGCAGTGATGCCCAAAATACGGCCCGAGAACCAGATCCGGCTTACGACGTGGTTTCATCCGGCCCGACGAAACGTCAGCAAAAAGTGAAAAGAAAATCTGTATCCCCTTTTTTTTAAATTAAAAAGTTTACAAAATGTATTTTTACTTACGTTTGGGCCCTCACCTTTTTCTTTGAGAGATTGGTAACATGATCTTTAACATTTTTGTATTTATGAAATGGGACTCTGAATCTACCAAGAAAAATGAACGGATCTTCACTTTTTTTGTGGAACATGATAATAACAAATTTGTTTTATCAAGAAAGTCTGACTTTTAAAAAAAAACATATAAATGTCATTCTAAAACAAATATGGCGACATTCTTAGTTTGAGTTGCGAATAAAAGAGATTGGACAATTGATGAGAATATTTACTCCAAAAAAAAAAAACAAGAAAAAGAGTTGGTTGTAAAGTTATCTACAATGTTGCTCGCAGAGAAGTGGAGCAATTTTTCTGACGTGTAAAAAAAAAAGAATAATTTCAAATATCCCATAAATTAATGTTATTACTAGATCCACGACAGCTGGAGGTCACTTTCAAAGCCCGCGGGATACACATTTGAGACCAAAAGAAAATCCGCTATCAAGGACAGACGTGGACGGCGAAAGGAAAATCTAAATTGACCACCACGGACAATGGTTTTATGTTTTCCTCATTGACTCGAAGACAAGTCTTATTTTGATAATGTAATGTAGGGTGGCGCGGTCACTAGATGGTTAAGCGTTTGGCTTCAAAACCAGGGGTCTTGGGTTTCAATCTCGGTGAAGACTGGGATTTTGAATTTCGGGATTTTTAGGGCTTTCATGAGTCCACCTAACTCTAATGGGTACCTAACTTTAGTTGTGGAAGGTAATAAGGTGCAATACCTATTCACATTTAATGGTATTGACAACAAAATGTATCAACAAGTGGGTGTGGGTGGAGAAAGCTAGAAATAAAACCTCCAGAAACTTCAATCAAAAAATGTTGGTTGAATTGAGAAGTGACATTTTGATGAATGTGCTAGTGAAAGGGTTTAAACATCAACCTTACAGGACACCCTAAAGCCCTCCAGCTATTTCACTTCTTTAGTCCTAAACTTCTGGCCTCTTCTTTTATTGTCTTCTCCAAGGGACGTAAATCTAGCAAACTTCATACTGTTTGAATTTTGTAAATACTAAACGGAAAAAAGAAACAAACAAAAAATACATGAATGTGCAGTTTTAGTTCAAGACTTGATCAACTTCAGTGGAGATAAACTGTCACAACACAGGCCTGACAGACAATAGAACTGGACGAGCCTGTGCAAAGCTCTATCCCCCAACCAGCCGAGTTATGCTACAAAGCAGCAGGTGGGACTGTTATCCTCAGACCAAGTCTAAAAGTGGAACAACAAAATCATAATGGGAGACGGTGGGTGGGACTGTTATCCTCAGACCCAGACTAAAAGTGGAACAACAAAATCATAATGGGAGACGGCGGGTAGGACTGTTATCCTCAGACCCAGACTAAAAGTGCGACAACAAAATCATAATGGGAGACGGTGGGTGGGACTGTTATCCTCAGACCCAGACTAAAAGTGCGACAACAAAATCATAATGGGAGACGGCGGGTAGGACTGTTATCCTCAGACCCAGACTAAAAGTGGAACAACAAAAATCATAATGGGAGACGGTGGGTAGAACTGTTATCCTCAGACCCAGACTAAAAGTGGAACAACAAAATCATAATGGGAGACGGCGGGTAGGACTGTTTTCCTCAGACCCAGACTAAAAGTGGAACAACAAAATCATAATGGGAGACGGTGGGTGGGACTGTTATCCTCAGACCCAGACTAAAAGTGGAACAACAAAATCATAATAGGAGACGGCGGGTGGGACTGTTATCCTCAGACCCAGACTAAAAGTATGTTAAGTTAATGACAAGCTTTGCAATTACAAAAAGCAGCACGTAATTGGAAATAAATAAACACATTGAGTATAGCGGGTACTGAAGACATGAGCTCTAGCGGGTACTAAAGACATTGAGTATAGCGGGTACTAAAAACATTGAGTATAGCGGGTCCTAAAGACATTGAGTATAGCGGGTACTAAACACATTGAGTATAGCAGGTACTAAAGACATTGAGTATAGCGGGTACTAAAGACATCAAGTATAGCGTGTACTTAAGACATTGAGTATAGCGGGTACTAAAGACATTGAGTATTGCGGGTACTAAACACATTTAGTATAGCGGGTATTAAAGACATTGAGTATAGCGGGTACTAAAGACATTGAGTATAGCGAGTACTAAAGACATTGAGTATAGCGGGGACTAAAGACATTGAGTATAGGGGGGACTAAACACATTGAGTAAAGCGGGTACTAAAGACATTGAGTAAAGCGGGGACTAAAGACATTGAGTATAGCGGGTACTAAAGACATTGAGTATAGCGGGCACTAAAGACATTGAGAATAGAGTGTACTAAAGACATTGAGTATAGCGGGTACTAAAGACATTAAGTATAGCGGGTACTAAAGACATTAAGTATAGCGGGTACTAAAGACATTGAGTATAGCGGGTACTAAAGACATTGAGTATAGCGGGTACTAAAGACATTGCGTATAGCGAGTACTAAAGACATTGAGTATAGCGGGTACTAAAGACATTGAGTATAGCGGGTACTAAAGACATTGAGTATAGCGGGTACTAAAGACATTAAGCATAGCGGGTACTAAAGACATTGAGTATAGCGGGTACTAAAGACATGGAATATAGCGGGTAATAAAGACATTGAGAATAGCTGGGACTAAAGACATTGAGTATAGCGGGGACTAAAGACATTGAGTATAGCGGGTACTAAAGACATTGAGTATAGAGTGTACTAAAGACATTGAGTATAGCGGGTACTAAAGACATTGAGTATAGCGGGTCATAAAAACATTGAGTATAGCGGGTACTAAAGACATTGAGTATAGCGGGTACTAAAGACATTGAGTATAGCGGGTACTAAAGACATTGAGTATAGCGGAGACTAAAGACATTGAGTAAAAGGGGTACTAAAGACATTGAGTATAGCGGGTACTAAAGATATTGAGTATAGCGGAGACTAAAGACATTGAGTAGAGCGGGTACTAAAGACATTGAGTATAGCGGGTACTAAAGAGACATTGAGTATAGCGGGTACTAAAGACATTGAGTATAGCGGGTACTAAAGACATTGAGTATAGCGGGTACTAAAGACATTGAATATAGCGGGTACTAAAGGCATTGAGTAAAGCGGGGACTAAAGACATTGCGTATAGCGGGTACTAAAGACATGGAGTCTAGCGGGTACTAAAGACATTGAGTATAGCGGGTACTAAAGACATTGAGTATAGCGGGGACTAAAGACATTGAGTATAGCGGGTATTAAAGACATTGAGTATAGCGGGTACTAAAGGCATTGAGTAAAGCGGGGACTAAAGACATTGCGTATAGCGGGTACTAAAGACATGGAGTCTAGCGGGTACTAAAGACATTGAGTATAGCGGGTACTAAAGACATTGAGTATAGCGGGGACTAAAGACATTGAGTATAGCGGGGACTAAAGACATTGAGCATAGCGGGTACTAAAGACATTGAGTATAGCGGGTACTAAAGACATTGAGTATAGAGGGTACTAAAGACATTGAGTATAGCGGGTATTAAAGACATTGAGTATAGCGGGTACTAAAGACATTGAGTATAGCGGGTACTAAAGATATTGAGTATAGCGGGTACTAAAGATATTGAGTATAGCGGGTACTAAACATATTGAGTATAGCGGGTACTAAAGACATTGAGTATAGCGGGTACTAAAGAGACATTGAGTATAGCGGGTACTAAAGAGACATTAAGTATAGCGGGTACTAAAGAGACATTAAGTATAGCGGGTACTAAAGACATTGAGTATAGCGGGTACTAAAGACATTGAGTATAGCGGGTACTAAAGACATTGAGTATAGCGGGTACTAAAGACATTGGGTATAGCGGGTACTAAAGACATTGAGCAAAGCGGGGACTAAAGACATTGAGTAAAGCGGGGACTAAAGACATTGAGTATAACGGGTACTAAAGACATTGAGTATAGTGGGGACTAAAGACATTGAGTATAGCGGGTACTAAAGACATTGAGTATAGCGGGGACTAAAGACATTGAGTATAGCGGGGACTAAAGACATTGAGTATAGCGGGTACTAAAGACATTGAGTATATAGGGGACTAAAGACATTGAGTATAGAGTGTACTAAAGACATTGAGCATAGCGGGTACTAAAGACATTGAGTATAGCAAGTACTAAAGACATTGAGTATAGCGGGGACTAAAGACATTGAGTATAGCGAGTACTAAAGACATTGAGTATAGCGGAGATTAAGACATTGAGTATAGAGGGTACTAAAGACATTGAGTATAGCGGGTACTAAAGACATTGAGTATAGCGGGTACTAAAGACATTGAGTATAGCGGGTGCTAAAGACATTAAGTATAGCGGGTACTAAATATATTGAGTATAGCGGGTACTAAAGACATTGAGTATAGCGGGTACTAAAGACGTTGAGTATAGCAGGTACTAAAGACATTGAGTATAGCGGGTACTAAAGACATTGAGTATAGCAGGTACTAAAGACATTAAGTATAGCGGGTACTAAAGACATTGAGTATAGCGGGTACTAAAGACATTGAATATAGCGGGTACTAAAGACATTGAGTATAGCGGGTACTAAAGATATTGAGTATAGCGGGTACTTTAGATATTGTGTATAGCAGATACTAAAGACATTGAGTATAGCGGGTACTAAAGACATTGAGTATAGCGGGTACTAAAGACATTGAGTATAGCGGGTACTAAAGACATTGAGTATAGCGGGGACTAAAGACATTGAGTATAAGGGGTACTAAAGACATTGAGTATAGCGGGTACTAAAGATATTGAGTACAGCGGAGACTAAAGACATTGAGTATAGCGGGTACTAAAGACATTGAGTATAGCGGGTACTAAAGAGACATTGAGTATAGCGGGTACTACAGACATTGAGTATAGCGGGTACTAAAGACATTGAGTATAACGGGTACTAAAGACATTGAATATAGCGGGTACTAAAGGCATTGAGTAAAGCGGGGACTAAAGACATTGAGTATAGCGGGTACTAAAGACATGGAATCTAGCGGGTACTAAAGACATTGAGTATAGCGGGTACTAAAGACATTGAGTATAGCGGAGACTAAAGACATTGAGTATAGCGGGGACTAAAGACATTGAGTATATCGGGGACTAAAGACATTGAGCATAGCGGGTACTAAAGACATTGAGCATAGCGGGTACTAAAGACATTGAGTATAGCGGGTACTAAAAACATTGAGTATAGCGGGTATTAAAGACATTGAGTATAGCGGGTACTAAAGACATTGAGTATAGCGGGTACTAAAGATATTGAGTATAGCGGGTACTAAAGATATTGAGTATAGCGGGTACTAAACATATTGAGTATAGCGGGTACTAAAGACATTAAGTATAGCGGGTACTAAAGAGACATTGAGTATAGCGGGTACTAAAGAGACATTAAGTATAGCGGGTACTAAAGAAACATTAAGTATAGCGGGTACTAAAGACATTGAGTATAGCGGGTACTAAAGACATTGAGTATAGCGGGTACTAAAGACATTGAGTATAGCGGGTACTAAAGACATTGAGCAAAGCGGGGACTAAAGACATTGAGTAAAGCGGGGACTAAAGACATTGAGTATAACGGGTACTAAAGACATTGAGTATAGCGGGGACTAAAGACATTGAGTATAGCGGGTACTAAAGACATTGAGTATAGCGGGGACTAAAGACATTGAGTATAGCGGGTACTAAAGACATTGAGTATAGCGGGTACTAAAGACATTGAGTATAGCGGGGACTAAAGACATTGAGTATAGAGTGTACTAAAGACATTGAGTATAGAGTGTACTAAAGACATTGAGTATAGCGGGTACTAAAGACATTGAGTATAGCAAGTACTAAAGACATTGAGTATAGCGGGTACTAAAGACATTGAGTATAGCGGGGACTAAAGACATTGAGTATAGCGGGTACTAAAGACATTGAGTATAGCGGAGACTAAAGACATTGAGTATAGAGGGTACTAAAGACATTGAGTATAGCGGGTACTAAAGACATTGAGTATAGCGGGTACTAAAGACATTGAGTATAGAGGGTACTAAAGACATTGAGTATAGCGGGTACTAAATACATTGAGTATAGCGGGTACTAAAGACATTGAGTATAGCGGGTACTAAAGACATTGAGTATAGCGGGGACTAAAGACATTGAGTATAGCGGGTACTAAAGACATTGAGTATAGCGGGTACTAAAGACATTGAGTATAGCGGGTACTAAAGACATTGAGTATAGCGGGTACTAAAGACATTGAGTATAGCGGGTACTAAAGACATTGAGTATAGCGGGGACTAAAGACATTAAGTATAGCGGGTACTAAAGACATTAAGTATAGCGGGTACTAAAGACATTGAGTATAGCGGGGACTAAAAACATTGAGTATAGCGGGTACTAAAGACATTGAGTATAGCGGGGACTAAAGACATTGAGTATAGCGGGTTCTGAACACATTGAGCATAGTGGGTACTAAAGACATTGAGTATAGCGTATACTAAAGACATTGAGTATAGCGGGTACTAAAGACATTGAGTATAGCGGGTACTAAAGACATTGAATATAGCGGGTACTAAAGACATTGAGTATAGCGGGTACTAAAGACATTGAGTATATCGGGGACTAAAGACATTGAGTATAGCGGGACTAAAGACATTAAGTATAGCGGGGACTAAAGACATTGAGTATAGCAGGTCCTAAAGACATTGAATATAGCGGGTACTAAAGACATTGAGTATAGTGGGTACTAAAGATATTGAGTATAGCGGGTACTTTAGATATTGTGTATAGCAGATACTAAAGACATTGAATATAGCGGGTACTAAAGACATTAAGTATAGCGGGTATAAAGACATTGAGTATAGCGGGTACTAAAGACATTGAGTATAGCGGGTACTAAAGACATTGAGTATAGCGGGGACTAAAGACATTGAGTATAGAGTGTACTAAAGACATTGAGTATAGAGTGTACTAAAGACATTGAGTATAGCGGGTACTAAAGACATTGAGTATAGCAAGTACTAAAGACATTGAGTATAGCGGGTACTAAAGACATTGAGTATAGCGGGGACTAAAGACATTGAGTATAGCGGGTACTAAAGACATTGAGTATAGCGGAGACTAAAGACATTGAGTATAGAGGGTACTAAAGACATTGAGTATAGCGGGTACTAAAGACATTGAGTATAGCGGGTACTAAAGACATTGAGTATAGAGGGTACTAAAGACATTGAGTATAGCGGGTACTAAATACATTGAGTATAGCGGGTACTAAAGACATTGAGTATAGCGGGTACTAAAGACATTGAGTATAGCGGGTACTAAAGACATTGAGTATAGCGGGTACTAAAGACATTGAGTATAGCGGGTACTAAAGACATTGAGTATAGCGGGTACTAAAGACATTGAGTATAGCGGGTACTAAAGACATTGAGTATAGCGGGTACTAAAGACATTGAGTATAGCGGGGACTAAAGACATTAAGTATAGCGGGTACTAAAGACATTAAGTATAGCGGGTACTAAAGACATTGAGTATAGTGGGTACTAAAGATATTGAGTATAGCGGGTACTTTAGATATTGTGTATAGCAGATACTAAAGACATTGAATATAGCGGGTACTAAAGACATTGAGTATAGCGGGTATAAAGACATTGAGTATAGCGGGTACTAAAGACATTGAGTATAGCGGGTACTAAAGACATTGAGTATAGCGGATACTAAAGACATTGAGTATAGCGGGTACTAAAGACATTGAGTATAGCGGGTACTAAAGACATTGAGTATAGCGGGTTTTAAAGACATTGAGTATAGCGGGGACTAAAGACATTGAGTATAGCGGGGACTAAAGACATTGAGTATAGCGGGGACTAAAGACATTGAGTATAGCGGGGACTAAAGACATTGAGTATAGCCGGTACTAAAGACATTGAGTATAGCTGGGAATAAAGACATTGAGTATAGCGGGTACTAAAGACATTGAGTATAGCGGGTACTAAAGACATTGAGTATATCGGGTACTAAAGACATTAAGTATAGCGGGGACTAAAGACATTGAGTATAGCGGGGACTTAAGACATTGAGTATAGCGGGGACTAAAGAAATTGAGTATAGCGGGGACTAAAGAAATTGAGTATAGCGGGTACTAAAGACATTGAGTATAGCGGGGACTAAAGACATTGAGTATAGTGGGTACTAAAGACATTGAGTATAGCGGGGACTAAAGGCATTGAGTATAGCGGGTACTAAAGACATTTAGTATAGCGGGTACAAAAGATATTGAGTATAGCGTGTAAAAAAGACATTGAGTATAGCGGGTACTAAAGACATTGTGTATAGCGGGTACTAAAGACATTGAGTATAGCGGGTACTAAAGACATTGAGTATAGCGGGTACTAAAGACACTGAGTATAGCGGGTACTAAAGACATTGAGAATAGCGAGTACTAAAGACATTGAGTAAAGCGGGTATTAAAGACATTGAGTATAGCGGGTACTAAAGAAATTGAGTATAGCGGGTACCAAAGACATTGAGTATAGCGGGTACAAAAGACGTTGAGTATAGCGGGTACTAAAGACATTGAGTATAGCTGGTACTAAAGACATTGAGCAAAGCGGGGACTAAAGACATTGAGTAAAGCGGGGACTAAAGACATTGAGTATAACGGGTACTAAAGACATTGAGTATAGTGGGGACTAAAGACATTGAGTATAGCGGGTACTAAAGACATTGAGTATAGCGGGGACTAAAAACATTGAGTATAGCGGGGACTAAAGACATTGAGTATAGCGGGTACTAAAGACATTGAGTATATAGGGGACTAAAGACATTGAGTATAGCGAGTACTAAAGACATTGAGTATAGCGGAGATTAAGACATTGAGTATAGAGGGTACTAAAGACATTGAGTATAGCGGGTACTAAAGACATTGAGTATAGCGGGTACTAAAGACATTGAGTATAGCGGGTGCTAAAGACATTAAGTATAGCGGGTACTAAATATATTGAGTATAGCGGGTACTAAAGACATTGAGTATAGCGGGTACTAAAGACGTTGAGTATAGCAGGTACTAAAGACATTGAGTATAGCGGGTACTAAAGACATTGAGTATAGCAGGTACTAAAGACATTAAGTATAGCGGGTACTAAAGACATTGAGTATAGCGGGTACTAAAGACATTGAATATAGCGGGTACTAAAGACATTGAGTATAGCGGGTACTAAAGATATTGAGTATAGCGGGTACTTTAGATATTGTGTATAGCAGATACTAAAGACATTGAGTATAGCGGGTACTAAAGACATTGAGTATAGCGGGTACTAAAGACATTGAGTATAGCGGGTACTAAAGACATTGAGTATAGCGGGGACTAAAGACATTGAGTATAAGGGGTACTAAAGACATTGAGTATAGCGGGTACTAAAGATATTGAGTATAGCGGAGACTAAAGACATTGAGTATAGCGGGTACTAAAGACATTGAGTATAGCGGGTACTAAAGAGACATTGAGTATAGCGGGTACTAAAGACATTGAGTATAGCGGGTACTAAAGACATTGAGTATAACGGGTACTAAAGACATTGAATATAGCGGGTACTAAAGGCATTGAGTAAAGCGGGGACTAAAGACATTGAGTATAGCGGGTACTAAAGACATGGAATCTAGCGGGTACTAAAGACATTGAGTATAGCGGGTACTAAAGACATTGAGTATAGCGGAGACTAAAGATATTGAGTATAGCGGGGACTAAAGACATTGAGTATATCGGGGACTAAAGACATTGAGCATAGCGGGTACTAAAGACATTGAGCATAGCGGGTACTAAAGACATTGAGTATAGCGGGTACTAAAAACATTGAGTATAGCGGGTATTAAAGACATTGAGTATAGCGGGTACTAAAGACATTGAGTATAGCGGGTACTAAAGATATTGAGTATAGCGGGTACTAAAGATATTGAGTATAGCGGGTGCTAAACATATTGAGTATAGCGGGTACTAAAGACATTAAGTATAGCGGGTACTAAAGAGACATTGAGTATAGCGGGTACTAAAGAGACATTAAGTATAGCGGGTACTAAAGAAACATTAAGTATAGCGGGTACTAAAGACATTGAGTATAGCGGGTACTAAAGACATTGAGTATAGCGGGTACTAAAGACATTGAGTATAGCGGGTACTAAAGACATTGAGCAAAGCGGGGACTAAAGACATTGAGTAAAGCGGGGACTAAAGACATTGAGTATAACGGGTACTAAAGACATTGAGTATAGCGGGGACTAAAGACATTGAGTATAGCGGGTACTAAAGACATTGAGTATAGCGGGGACTAAAGACATTGAGTATAGCGGGTACTAAAGACATTGAGTATAGCGGGTACTAAAGACATTGAGTATAGCGGGGACTAAAGACATTGAGTATAGAGTGTACTAAAGACATTGAGTATAGAGTGTACTAAAGACATTGAGTATAGCGGGTACTAAAGACATTGAGTATAGCAAGTACTAAAGACATTGAGTATAGCGGGTACTAAAGACATTGAGTATAGCGGGGACTAAAGACATTGAGTATAGCGGGTACTAAAGACATTGAGTATAGCGGAGACTAAAGACATTGAGTATAGAGGGTACTAAAGACATTGAGTATAGCGGGTACTAAAGACATTGAGTATAGCGGGTACTAAAGACATTGAGTATAGAGGGTACTAAAGACATTGAGTATAGCGGGTACTAAATACATTGAGTATAGCGGGTACTAAAGACATTGAGTATAGCGGGTACTAAAGACATTGAGTATAGAGGGTACTAAAGACATTGAGTATAGCGGGTACTAAAGACATTGAGTAAAGCGGGTACTAAAGACATTGAGTATAGCGGGTACTAAAGACATTGAGTATAGCAGGTACTAAAGACATTGAGTATAGCGGGTACTAAAGACATTGAGTATAGCGGGGACTAAAGACATTAAGTATAGCGGGTACTAAAGACATTAAGTATAGCGGGTACTAAAGACATTGAGTATAGCGGGGACTAAAAACATTGAGTATAGCGGGTACTAAAGACATTGAGTATAGCGGGGACTAAAGACATTGAGTATAGCGGGTTCTAAACACATTGAGCATAGTGGGTACTAAAGACATTGAGTATAGCGTATACTAAAGACATTGAGTATAGCGGGTACTAAAGACATTGAGTATAGCGGGTACTAAAGACATTGAATATAGCGGGTACTAAAGACATTGAGTATAGCGGGTACTAAAGACATTGAGTATATCGGGGACTAAAGACATTGAGTATAGCGGGACTAAAGACATTAAGTATAGCGGGGACTAAAGACATTGAGTATAGCAGGTCCTAAAGACATTGAGTATAGCGGGTACTAAAGACATTGAGTATAGTGGGTACTAAAGATATTGAGTATAGCGGGTACTTTAGATATTGTGTATAGCAGATACTAAAGACATTGAATATAGCGGGTACTAAAGACATTGAGTATAGCGGGTATAAAGACATTGAGTATAGCGGGTACTAAAGACATTGAGTATAGCGGGTACTAAAGACATTGAGTATAGCGGATACTAAAGACATTGAGTATAGCGGGTACTAAAGACATTGAGTATAGCGGGTACTAAAGACATTGAGTATAGCGGGTTTTAAAGACATTGAGTATAGCGGGGACTAAAGACATTGAGTATAGCGGGGACTAAAGACATTGAGTATAGCGGGGACTAAAGACATTGAGTATAGCCGGTACTAAAGACATTGAGTATAGCTGGGAATAAAGACATTGAGTATAGCGGGTACTAAAGACATTGAGTATAGCGGGTACTAAAGACATTGAGTATATCGGGTACTAAAGATATTAAGTATAGCGGGGACTAAAGACATTGAGTATAGCGGGGACTTAAGACATTGAGTATAGCGGGGACTAAAGAAATTGAGTATAGCGGGGACTAAAGAAATTGAGTATAGCGGGTACTAAAGACATTGAGTATAGCGGGGACTAAAGACATTGAGTATAGCGGGTACTAAAGACATTGAGTATAGCGGGGACTAAAGGCATTGAGTATAGCGGGTACTAAAGACATTGAGTATAGCGGGTACAAAAGATATTGAGTATAGCGTGTAAAAAAGACATTGAGTATAGCGGGTACTAAAGACATTGTGTATAGCGGGTACTAAAGACATTGAGTATAGCGGGTACTAAAGACATTGAGTATAGCGGGTACTAAAGACACTGAGTATAGCGATAACTAAAGACATTGAGAATAGCGAGTACTAAAGACATTGAGTAAAGCGGGTATTAAAGACATTGAGTATAGCGGGTACTAAAGAAATTGAGTATAGCGGGTACCAAAGACATTGAGTATAGCGGGTACAAAAGACGTTGAGTATAGCGGGTACTAAAGACATTGAGTATAGCTGGTACTAAAGACATTGAGTATAGCGGGGACTAAAGACATTGAGTATAGCGGGTACTAGAGACATTGAGTATAGCGGGTACTAGAGACATTGAGTATAGCGGGTAGTAAAGACATTGAGTATAGCGGGTGCTAAAGACATTGAGTATAGCGGGTACTTAAGACATTGAGTATAGCGGGTACTTAAGACATTGAGTATAGCGGGTACTAAAGACATTGAGTATAGCGGGTACTAAAGACATTGAGTATAGCGGGTACTAAAGACACTGAGTATAGCGGGTACTAAAGACACTGAGTATAGCGGGTACTAAAGACACTGAGTATAGCGGGTACTAAAGACACTGAGTATAGCGGGTACTAAAGACATTGAGTATAGCGGGTACTATAGACATTGATTAAAGCGGGGTCTAAAGACATTGAGTATAGCGGGGACTAAAGACATTGTGTATAGCGGGTACTAAAGACATTGAGTATAGCGGGGACTAAAGGCATTGAGTATAGCGGGGACTAAAGGCATTGAGTATAGCGGGGACTAAAGGCATTGAGTATAGCGGGTACTAAAGACATTGAGTATAGCGGATACTAAAGACATTGAGTATAGCGGGTACTAAAGACATTGAGTATAGCGGGGACTAAAGACATTGAGTATAGCGGGTACTAAAGACATTGAGTATAGCGGGTACTAAAGACATTGAGTATAGCGGGTACTAAAGACATTGAGTAAAGCGGGTACTAAAGACATTGAGTATAGCGGGTACTAAAGACATTGAGTATAGCGGGTACTAAAGACATTGAGTATAGCGGGGACTAAAGACATTAAGTATAGCGGGTACTAAAGACATTAAGTATAGCGGGTACTAAAGACATTAAGTATAGCGGGGACTAAAGACATTGAGTATAGCGGGTACTAAAGACATTGAGTATAGCGGGGACTAAAGACATTGAGTATAGCGGGGACTTAAGACATTGAGTATAGCGGGGACTAAAGAAATTGAGTATAGCGGGGACTAAAGAAATTGAGTATAGCGGGTACTAAAGACATTGAGTATAGCGGGGACTAAAGACATTGAGTATAGCGGGTACTAAAGACATTGAGTATAGCGGGGACTAAAGGCATTGAGTATAGCGGGTACTAAAGACATTGAGTATAGCGGGTACTAAAGACATTGAGTATAGTGGGGACTAAAGACATTGAGTATAGAGTGTACTAAAGACATTGAGTATAGCGGGGACTAAAGACATTGAGTATAGAGTGTACTAAAGACATTGAGTATAGCGGGGACTAAAGACATTGAGTATAGCGGGGATTAAAGACATTGAGTATAGCGAGGACTAAAGACATTGAGTATAGCGGTTACTAAAGACATTGAGTATAGCGGGTACTTAAGACATTGTGTATAGCGGGTACTAAACGCCTTGAGTATAGCGGGTACTAAAGACATTGAGTATAGCGGGTACAATAGATATTGAGTATAGCGTGTAAAAAAGACATTGAGTATAGCGGGTACTAAAGACATTGTGTATAGCGGGTACTAAAGACATTGAGTATAGCGGGTACTAAAGACATTGAGTATAGCGGGTACTAAAGACATTGAGTATAGCGGGTACTAAAGACATTGAGTATAGCGGGTACTAAAGACATTGAGTATAGCGGGTACTAAAGACATTAAGTATAGCGGGTACTAAAGACATTGAGTATAGCGGGTACTAAAGACATTGAGTATAGCGGGTACTAAAGACACTGAGTATAGCGGGTACTAAAGACATTGAGAATAGCGAGTACTAAAGACATTGAGTAAAGCGGGTATTAAAGACATTGAGTATAGCGGGTACTAAAGAAATTGAGTATAGCGGGTACCAAAGACATTGAGTATAGCGGGTACAAAAGACGTTGAGTATAGCGGGTACTAAAGACATTGAGTATAGCTGGTACTAAAGACATTGAGTATAGCGGAAACTAAAGACATTGAGTATAGCGGGTACTAGAGACATTGAGTATAGCGGGTACTAAAGACATTGAGTATAGCGGGTACTAAAGACATTGAGTATAGCGGGTGCTAAAGACATTGAGTATAGCGGGTACTAAAGACATTGAGTATAGCGGGTACTAAAGACACTGAGTATAGCGGGTACTAAAGACACTGAGTATAGCGGGTACTAAAGACATTGAGTATAGCGAGTACTATAGACATTGATTAAAGCGGGGTCTAAAGACATTGAGTATAGCGGGGACTAAAGACATTGTGTATAGCGGGTAC
Organism: Biomphalaria sudanica; assembly: GCA_036873155.1. NCBI lineage: Eukaryota > Metazoa > Mollusca > Gastropoda > Planorbidae > Biomphalaria > Biomphalaria sudanica. Next base: position 4,001,196 of record JAZGLO010006701.1, read on the forward strand.
TAAAGACATTGAGTATAGCGGGGACTAAGGGCATTGAGTATAGCGGGGGACTAAAGGCATTGAGTATAGCGGGGACTAAAAGCATTGAGTATAGCGGGTACTAAAGACATTGAGTATAGCGGATACTAAAGACATTGAGTATAGCGGGTACTAAAGACATTGAGTATAGCGGGGACTAAAGACATTGAGTATAGCGGGTACTAAAGACATTGAGTATAGCGGGTACTAAAGACATTGAGTATAGCGGGTACTAAAGACATTGAGTATAGCGGGTACTAAAGACATTGAGTATAGCGGGTACTAAAGACATTGAGTATAGCGGGTACTAAAGACATTGAGTATAGCGGGGACTAAAGACATTAAGTATAGCGGGTACTAAAGACATTAAGTATAGCGGGGTACTAAAGACATTGAGTATAGCGGGGACTAAAAACATTGAGTATAGCGGGTACTAAAGACATTGAGTATAGCGGGGACTAAAGACATTGAGTATAGCGGGGACTTAAGACATTGAGTATAGCGGGGACTAAAGAAATTGAGTATAGCGGGGACTAAAGAAATTGAGTATAGCGGGTACTAAAGACATTGAGTATAGCGGGGACTAAAGACATTGAGTATAGCGGGTACTAAAGACATTGAGTATAGCGGGGACTAAAGGCATTGAGTATAGCGGGTACTAAAGACATTGAGTATAGCGGGTACTAAAGACATTGAGTATAGTGGGGACTAAAGATATTGAGTATAGAGTGTACTAAAGACATTGAGTATAGCGGGGACTAAAGACATTGAGTATAGAGTGTACTAAAGACATTGAGTATAGCGGGGACTAAAGACATTGAGTATAGCGGGGATTAAAGACATTGAGTATAGCGAGGACTAAAGACATTGAGTATAGCGGTTACTAAAGACATTGAGTATAGCGGGTACTTAAGACATTGTGTATAGCGGGTACTAAACGCCTTGAGTATAGCGGGTACTAAAGACATTGAGTATAGCGGGTACAAAAGATATTGAGTATAGCGTGTAAAAAAGACATTGAGTATAGCGGGTACTAAAGACATTGTGTATAGCGGGTACTAAAGACATTGAGTATCGCGGGTACTAAAGACATTGAGTATAGCGGGTACTAAAGACATTGAGTATAGCGGGTACTAAAGACATTGAGTATAGCGGGTACTAAAGACATTGAGTATAGCGGGTACTAAAGACATTAAGTATAGCGGGTACTAAAGACATTGAGTATAGCGGGTACTAAAGACATTGAGTATAGCGGGTACTAAAGACACTGAGTATAGCGGGTACTAAAGACATTGAGAATAGCGAGTACTAAAGACATTGAGTAAAGCGGGTATTAAAGACATTGAGTATAGCGGGTACTAAAGAAATTGAGTATAGCGGGTACCAAAGACATTGAGTATAGCGGGTACAAAAGACGTTGAGTATAGCGGGTACTAAAGACATTGAGTATAGCTGGTACTAAAGACATTGAGTATAGCGGGGACTAAAGACATTGAGTATAGCGGGTACTAGAGACATTGAGTATAGCGGGTACTAAAGACATTGAGTATAGCGGGGTACTAAAGACATTGAGTATAGCGGGTGCTAAAGACATTGAGTATAGCGGGTACTTAAGTCATTGAGTATAGCGGGTACTAAAGACATTGAGTATAGCGGGTACTAAAGACATTGAGTATAGCGGGTACTAAAGACATTGAGTATAGCGGGTACTAAAGACATTGAGTATAGCGGGTACTAAAGACACTGAGTATAGCGGGTACTAAAGACACTGAGTATAGCGGGTACTAAAGACATTGAGTATAGCGGGTACTATAGACATTGATTAAAGCGGGTTCTAAAGACATTGAGTATAGCGGGGACTAAAGACATTGTGTATAGCGGGTACTAAAGACATTGAGTATAGCGGGGACTAAAGGCATTGAGTATAGCGGGGACTAAAGGCATTGAGTATAGCGGGGACTAAAGGCATTGAGTATAGCGGGTACTAAAGACATTGAGTATAGCGGATACTAAAGACATTGAGTATAGCGGGTACTAAAGACATTGAGTATAGCGGGGACTAAAGACATTGAGTATAGCGAGTACTAAAGACATTGAGTATAGCGGGTACTAAAGACATTGAGTATAGCGGGTACTAAAGACATTGAGTATAGCGGGTACTAAAGACATTGAGTATAGCGGGTACTAAAGACATTAAGTATAGCGGGTACTAAAGACATTGAGTATAGCGGGTACTAAAGACATTGAGTATAGCGGGGACTAAAGACATTAAGTATAGCGGGTACTAAAGACATTAAGTATAGCGGGTACTTAAGACATTGAGTATAGCGGGGACTAAAAACATTGAGTATAGCGGGTACTAAAGACATTGAGTATAGCGGGGACTAAAGACATTGAGTATAGCGGGTACTAAAGACATTGAGTATATCGGAGACTAAAGACATTGAGTATAGAGGGGACTAAAGACATTAAGTATAGCGGAAACTAAAGACATTGAGTATAGCGTATACTAAAGACATTGAGTATAGCGGGTGCTAAAGACATTGAGTATAGCGGGTACTAAAGGACATTGAGTATAGTGGGGACTAAAGACATTGAGTATAGAGTGTACTAAAGACATTGAGTATAGCGGGGACTAAAGACATTGAGTATAGAGTGTACTAAAGACATTGAGTATAGCGGGGACTAAAGACATTGAGTATAGCGGGGATTAAAGACATTGAGTATAGCGGGGACTAAAGACATTGAGTATAGCGGTTACTAAAGACATTGAGTATAGCGGGTGCTAAAGACATTAAGTATAGCGGGTACTAAATACATTGAATATAGCGGGTACTAAAGACATTGAGTATAGCGGGTACTAAAGACATTGAGTATAGCGGGTACTAAAGACATTGAGTATAGCGGGTACTAAAGACATTGAGTATAGCGGGTACTAAAGACATTGAGAATAGCGAGTACTAAAGACATTGAGTAAAGCGGGTATTAAAGACATTGAGTATAGCGGGTACTAAAGAAATTGAGTATAGCGGGTACCAAAGACATTGAGTATAGCGGGTACAAAAGACGTTGAGTATAGCGGGTACTAAAGACATTGAGTATAGCTGGTACTAAAGACATTGAGTATAGCGGAAACTAAAGACATTGAGTATAGCGGGTACTAGAGACATTGAGTATAGCGGGTACTAAAGACATTGAGTATAGCGGGTACTAAAGACATTGAGTATAGCGGGTGCTAAAGACATTGAGTATAGCGGGTACTAAAGACATTGAGTATAGCGGGTACTAAAGACACTGAGTATAGCGGGTACTAAAGACACTGAGTATAGCGGGTACTAAAGACATTGAGTATAGCGGGTACTATAGACATTGATTAAAGCGGGGGTCTAAAGACATTGAGTATAGCGGGGACTAAAGACATTGTGTATAGCGGGTACTAAAGACATTGAGTATAGCGGGGACTAAGGGCATTGAGTATAGCGGGGACTAAAGGCATTGAGTATAGCGGGGACTAAAGGCATTGAGTATAGCGGGTACTAAAGACATTGAGTATAGCGGATACTAAAGACATTGAGTATAGGCGGGTACTAAAGACATTGAGTATAGCGGGGACTAAAGACATTGAGTATAGCGGGTACTAAAGACATTGAGTATAGCGGGTACTAAAGACATTGAGTATAGCGGGTACTAAAGACATTGAGTATAGCGGGTACTAAAGACATTGAGTATAGCGGGTACTAAAGACATTGAGTATAGCGGGTACTAAAGACATTAAGTATAGCGGGGACTAAAGACATTAAGTATAGCGGGTACTAAAGACATTAAGTATAGCGGGTACTAAAGACATTGAGTATAGCGGGGACTAAAAACATTGAGTATAGCGGGTACTAAAGACATTGAGTATAGAGGGGACTAAAGACATTGAGTATAGCGGGGACTTAAGACATTGAGTATAGCGGGGACTAAAGAAATTGAGTATAGCGGGGACTAAAGAAATTGAGTATAGCGGGTACTAAAGACATTGAGTATAGCGGGGACTAAAGACATTGAGTATAGCGGGTACTAAAAACATTGAGTATAGCGGGGACTAAAGGCATTGAGTATAGCGGGTACTAAAGACATTGAGTATAGCGGGTACTAAAGACATTGAGTATAGTGGGGACTAAAGATATTGAGTATAGAGTGTACTAAAGACATTAAGTATAGCGGGGACTAAAGACATTGAGTATAGGCAGGTCCTAAAGACATTGAGTATAGCGGGTACTAAAGACATTGAGTATAGTGGGTACTAAAGATATTGAGTATAGCGGGTACTTTAGATATTGTGTATAGCAGATACTAAAGACATTGAATATAGCGGGTACTAAAGACATTGAGTATAGCGGGTATAAAGACATTGAGTATAGAGGGTACTAAAGACATTGAGTATAGCGGGTACTAAAGACATTGAGTATAGCGGATACTAAAGACATTGAGTATAGCGGGTACTAAAGACATTGAGTATAGCGGGTACTAAAGACATTGAGTATAGCGGGTTTTAAAGACATTGAGTATAGCGGGGACTAAAGACATTGAGTATAGCGGGGACTAAAGACATTGAGTATAGCGGGGACTAAAGACATTGAGTATAGCCGGTACTAAAGACATTGAGTATAGCTGGGAATAAAGACATTGAGTATAGCGGGTACTAAAGACATTGAGTATAGCGGGTACTAAAGACATTGAGTATATCGGGTACTAAAGATATTAAGTATAGCGGGGACTAAAGACATTGAGTATAGCGGGGACTTAAGACATTGAGTATAGCGGGGACTAAAGAAATTGAGTATAGCGGGGACTAAAGAAATTGAGTATAGCGGGTACTAAAGACATTGAGTATAGCGGGGACTAAAGACATTGAGTATAGCGGGTACTAAAGACATTGAGTATAGCGGGGACTAAAGGCATTGAGTATAGCGGGTACTAAAGACATTGAGTATAGCGGGTACAAAAGATATTGAGTATAGCGTGTAAAAAAGACATTGAGTATAGCGGGTACTAAAGACATTGTGTATAGCGGGTACTAAAGACATTGAGTATAGCGGGTACTAAAGACATTGAGTATAGCGGGTACTAAAGACACTGAGTATAGCGATAACTAAAGACATTGAGAATAGCGAGTACTAAAGACATTGAGTAAAGCGGGTATTAAAGACATTGAGTATAGCGGGTACTAAAGAAATTGAGTATAGCGGGTACCAAAGACATTGAGTATAGCGGGTACAAAAGACGTTGAGTATAGCGGGTACTAAAGACATTGAGTATAGCTGGTACTAAAGACATTGAGTATAGCGGGGACTAAAGACATTGAGTATAGCGGGTACTAGAGACATTGAGTATAGCGGGTACTAGAGACATTGAGTATAGCGGGTAGTAAAGACATTGAGTATAGCGGGTGCTAAAGACATTGAGTATAGCGGGTACTTAAGACATTGAGTATAGCGGGTACTTAAGACATTGAGTATAGCGGGTACTAAAGACATTGAGTATAGCGGGTACTAAAGACATTGAGTATAGCGGGTACTAAAGACACTGAGTATAGCGGGTACTAAAGACACTGAGTATAGCGGGTACTAAAGACACTGAGTATAGCGGGTACTAAAGACACTGAGTATAGCGGGTACTAAAGACATTGAGTATAGCGGGTACTATAGACATTGATTAAAGCGGGGTCTAAAGACATTGAGTATAGCGGGGACTAAAGACATTGTGTATAGCGGGTACTAAAGACATTGAGTATAGCGGGGACTAAAGGCATTGAGTATAGCGGGGACTAAAGGCATTGAGTATAGCGGGGACTAAAGGCATTGAGTATAGCGGGTACTAAAGACATTGAGTATAGCGGATACTAAAGACATTGAGTATAGCGGGTACTAAAGACATTGAGTATAGCGGGGACTAAAGACATTGAGTATAGCGGGTACTAAAGACATTGAGTATAGCGGGTACTAAAGACATTGAGTATAGCGGGTACTAAAGACATTGAGTAAAGCGGGTACTAAAGACATTGAGTATAGCGGGTACTAAAGACATTGAGTATAGCGGGTACTAAAGACATTGAGTATAGCGGGGACTAAAGACATTAAGTATAGCGGGTACTAAAGACATTAAGTATAGCGGGTACTAAAGACATTAAGTATAGCGGGGACTAAAGACATTGAGTATAGCGGGTACTAAAGACATTGAGTATAGCGGGGACTAAAGACATTGAGTATAGCGGGGACTTAAGACATTGAGTATAGCGGGGACTAAAGAAATTGAGTATAGCGGGGACTAAAGAAATTGAGTATAGCGGGTACTAAAGACATTGAGTATAGCGGGGACTAAAGACATTGAGTATAGCGGGTACTAAAGACATTGAGTATAGCGGGGACTAAAGGCATTGAGTATAGCGGGTACTAAAGACATTGAGTATAGCGGGTACTAAAGACATTGAGTATAGTGGGGACTAAAGACATTGAGTATAGAGTGTACTAAAGACATTGAGTATAGCGGGGACTAAAGACATTGAGTATAGAGTGTACTAAAGACATTGAGTATAGCGGGGACTAAAGACATTGAGTATAGCGGGGATTAAAGACATTGAGTATAGCGAGGACTAAAGACATTGAGTATAGCGGTTACTAAAGACATTGAGTATAGCGGGTACTTAAGACATTGTGTATAGCGGGTACTAAACGCCTTGAGTATAGCGGGTACTAAAGACATTGAGTATAGCGGGTACAATAGATATTGAGTATAGCGTGTAAAAAAGACATTGAGTATAGCGGGTACTAAAGACATTGTGTATAGCGGGTACTAAAGACATTGAGTATAGCGGGTACTAAAGACATTGAGTATAGCGGGGACTAAAGGCATTGAGTATAGCGGGTACTAAAGACATTGAGTATAGCGGGTACAAAAGATATTGAGTATAGCGTGTAAAAAAGACATTGAGTATAGCGGGTACTAAAGACATTGTGTATAGCGGGTACTAAAGACATTGAGTATAGCGGGTACTAAAGACATTGAGTATAGCGGGTACTAAAGACACTGAGTATAGCGATAACTAAAGACATTGAGAATAGCGAGTACTAAAGACATTGAGTAAAGCGGGTATTAAAGACATTGAGTATAGCGGGTACTAAAGAAATTGAGTATAGCGGGTACCAAAGACATTGAGTATAGCGGGTACAAAAGACGTTGAGTATAGCGGGTACTAAAGACAGAGTATAGCTGGTACTAAAGACATTGAGTATAGCGGGGACTAAAGACATTGAGTATAGCGGGTACTAGAGACATTGAGTATAGCGGGTACTAGAGACATTGAGTATAGCGGGTAGTAAAGACATTGAGTATAGCGGGTGCTAAAGACATTGAGTATAGCGGGGTACTTAAGACATTGAGTATAGCGGGTACTTAAGACATTGAGTATAGCGGGTACTAAAGACATTGAGTATAGCGGGTACTAAAGACATTGAGTATAGCGGGTACTAAAGACACTGAGTATAGCGGGTACTAAAGACACTGAGTATAGCGGGTACTAAAGACACTGAGTATAGCGGGTACTAAAGACCACTGAGTATAGCGGGTACTAAAGACATTGAGTATAGCGGGTACTAAAGACATTGAGTATAGCGGGTACTAAAGACATTGAGTAAAGCGGGTACTAAAGACATTGAGTATAGCGGGTACTAAAGACATTGAGTATAGCGGGTACTAAAGACATTGAGTATAGCGGGGACTAAAGACATTAAGTATAGCGGGTACTAAAGACATTAAGTATAGCGGGTACTAAAGACATTAAGTATAGCGGGGACTAAAGACATTGAGTATAGCGGGTACTAAAGACATTGAGTATAGCGGGGACTAAAGACATTGAGTATAGCGGGGACTTAAGACATTGAGTATAGCGGGGACTAAAGAAATTGAGTATAGCGGGGACTAAAGAAATTGAGTATAGCGGGTACTAAAGACATTGAGTATAGCGGGGACTAAAGACATTGAGTATAGCGGGGTACTAAAGACATTGAGTATAGCGGGGACTAAAGGCATTGAGTATAGCGGGTACTAAAGACATTGAGTATAGCGGGTACTAAAGACATTGAGTATAGTGGGGACTAAAGACATTGAGTATAGAGTGTACTAAAGACATTGAGTATAGCGGGGACTAAAGACATTGAGTATAGAGTGTACTAAAGACATTGAGTATAGCGGGGACTAAAGACATTGAGTATAGCGGGGATTAAAGACATTGAGTATAGCGAGGACTAAAGACATTGAGTATAGCGGTTACTAAAGACATTGAGTATAGCGGGTACTTAAGACATTGTGTATAGCGGGTACTAAACGCCTTGAGTATAGCGGGTACTAAAGACATTGAGTATAGCGGGTACAATAGATATTGAGTATAGCGTGTAAAAAAGACATTGAGTATAGCGGGTACTAAAGACATTGTGTATAGCGGGTACTAAAGACATTGAGTATAGCGGGTACTAAAGACATTGAGTATAGCGGGTACTAAAGACATTGAGTATAGCGGGTACTAAAGACATTGAGTATAGCGGGTACTAAAGACATTGAGTATAGCGGGTACTAAAGACATTAAGTATAGCGGGTACTAAAGACATTGAGTATAGCGGGTACTAAAGACATTGAGTATAGCGGGTACTAAAGACACTGAGTATAGCGGGTACTAAAGACATTGAGAATAGCGAGTACTAAAGACATTGAGTAAAGCGGGTATTAAAGACATTGAGTATAGCGGGTACTAAAGAAATTGAGTATAGCGGGTACCAAAGACATTGAGTATAGCGGGTACAAAAGACGTTGAGTATAGCGGGTACTAAAGACATTGAGTATAGCTGGTACTAAAGACATTGAGTATAGCGGAAACTAAAGACATTGAGTATAGCGGGTACTAGAGACATTGAGTATACTAAAGACATTGAGTATAGCGGGTACTAAAGACATTGAGTATAGCGGGTACTAAAGACACTGAGTATAGCGGGTACTAAAGACACTGAGTATAGCGGGTACTAAAGACATTGAGTATAGCGAGTACTATAGACATTGATTAAAGCGGGGTCTAAAGACATTGAGTATAGCGGGGACTAAAGACATTGTGTATAGCGGGTACTAAAGACATTGAGTATAGCGGGGACTAAGGGCATTGAGTATAGCGGGGACTAAAGGCATTGAGTATAGCGGGGACTAAAAGCATTGAGTATAGCGGGTACTAAAGACATTGAGTATAGCGGATACTAAAGACATTGAGTATAGCGGGTACTAAAGACATTGAGTATAGCGGGGACTAAAGACATTGAGTATAGCGGGTACTAAAGACATTGAGTATAGCGGGTACTAAAGACATTGAGTATAGCGGGTACTAAAGACATTGAGTATAGCGGGTACTAAAGACATTGAGTATAGCGGGTACTAAAGACATTGAGTATAGCGGGTACTAAAGACATTGAGTATAGCGGGGACTAAAGACATTAAGTATAGCGGGTACTAAAGACATTAAGTATAGCGGGTACTAAAGACATTGAGTATAGCGGGGACTAAAAACATTGAGTATAGCGGGTACTAAAGACATTGAGTATAGCGGGGACTAAAGACATTGAGTATAGCGGGGACTTAAGACATTGAGTATAGCGGGGACTAAAGAAATTGAGTATAGCGGGGACTAAAGAAATTGAGTATAGCGGGTACTAAAGACATTGAGTATAGCGGGGACTAAAGACATTGAGTATAGCGGGTACTAAAGACATTGAGTATAGCGGGGACTAAAGGCATTGAGTATAGCGGGTACTAAAGACATTGAGTATAGCGGGTACTAAAGACATTGAGTATAGTGGGGACTAAAGATATTGAGTATAGAGTGTACTAAAGACATTGAGTATAGCGGGGACTAAAGACATTGAGTATAGAGTGTACTAAAGACATTGAGTATAGCGGGGACTAAAGACATTGAGTATAGCGGGGATTAAAGACATTGAGTATAGCGAGGACTAAAGACATTGAGTATAGCGGTTACTAAAGACATTGAGTATAGCGGGTACTTAAGACATTGTGTATAGCGGGTACTAAACGCCTTGAGTATAGCGGGTACTAAAGACATTGAGTATAGCGGGTACAAAAGATATTGAGTATAGCGTGTAAAAAAGACATTGAGTATAGCGGGTACTAAAGACATTGTGTATAGCGGGTACTAAAGACATTGAGTATCGCGGGTACTAAAGACATTGAGTATAGCGGGTACTAAAGACATTGAGTATAGCGGGTACTAAAGACATTGAGTATAGCGGGTACTAAAGACATTGAGTATAGCGGGTACTAAAGACATTAAGTATAGCGGGTACTAAAGACATTGAGTATAGCGGGTACTAAAGACATTGAGTATAGCGGGTACTAAAGACACTGAGTATAGCGGGTACTAAAGACATTGAGAATAGCGAGTACTAAAGACATTGAGTAAAGCGGGTATTAAAGACATTGAGTATAGCGGGTACTAAAGAAATTGAGTATAGCGGGTACCAAAGACATTGAGTATAGCGGGTACAAAAGACGTTGAGTATAGCGGGTACTAAAGACATTGAGTATAGCTGGTACTAAAGACATTGAGTATAGCGGGGACTAAAGACATTGAGTATAGCGGGTACTAGAGACATTGAGTATAGCGGGTACTAAAGACATTGAGTATAGCGGGTACTAAAGACATTGAGTATAGCGGGTGCTAAAGACATTGAGTATAGCGGGTACTTAAGTCATTGAGTATAGCGGGTACTAAAGACATTGAGTATAGCGGGTACTAAAGACATTGAGTATAGCGGGTACTAAAGACATTGAGTATAGCGGGTACTAAAGACATTGAGTATAGCGGGTACTAAAGACACTGAGTATAGCGGGTACTAAAGACACTGAGTATAGCGGGTACTAAAGACATTGAGTATAGCGGGTACTATAGACATTGATTAAAGCGGGTTCTAAAGACATTGAGTATAGCGGGGACTAAAGACATTGTGTATAGCGGGTACTAAAGACATTGAGTATAGCGGGGACTAAAGGCATTGAGTATAGCGGGGACTAAAGGCATTGAGTATAGCGGGGACTAAAGGCATTGAGTATAGCGGGTACTAAAGACATTGAGTATAGCGGATACTAAAGACATTGAGTATAGCGGGTACTAAAGACATTGAGTATAGCGGGGACTAAAGACATTGAGTATAGCGAGTACTAAAGACATTGAGTATAGCGGGTACTAAAGACATTGAGTATAGCGGGTACTAAAGACATTGAGTATAGCGGGTACTAAAGACATTGAGTATAGCGGGTACTAAAGACATTAAGTATAGCGGGTACTAAAGACATTGAGTATAGCGGGTACTAAAGACATTGAGTATAGCGGGGACTAAAGACATTAAGTATAGCGGGTACTAAAGACATTAAGTATAGCGGGTACTTAAGACATTGAGTATAGCGGGGACTAAAAACATTGAGTATAGCGGGTACTAAAGACATTGAGTATAGCGGGGACTAAAGACATTGAGTATAGCGGGTACTAAAGACATTGAGTATATCGGAGACTAAAGACATTGAGTATAGAGGGGACTAAAGACATTAAGTATAGCGGAAACTAAAGACATTGAGTATAGCGTATACTAAAGACATTGAGTATAGCGGGTGCTAAAGACATTGAGTATAGCGGGTACTAAAGACATTGAGTATAGTGGGGACTAAAGACATTGAGTATAGAGTGTACTAAAGACATTGAGTATAGCGGGGACTAAAGACATTGAGTATAGAGTGTACTAAAGACATTGAGTATAGCGGGGACTAAAGACATTGAGTATAGCGGGGATTAAAGACATTGAGTATAGCGGGGACTAAAGACATTGAGTATAGCGGTTACTAAAGACATTGAGTATAGCGGGTGCTAAAGACATTAAGTATAGCGGGTACTAAATACATTGAATATAGCGGGTACTAAAGACATTGAGTATAGCGGGTACTAAAGACATTGAGTATAGCGGGTACTAAAGACATTGAGTATAGCGGGTACTAAAGACATTGAGTATAGCGGGTACTAAAGACATTGAGAATAGCGAGTACTAAAGACATTGAGTAAAGCGGGTATTAAAGACATTGAGTATAGCGGGTACTAAAGAAATTGAGTATAGCGGGTACCAAAGACATTGAGTATAGCGGGTACAAAAGACGTTGAGTATAGCGGGTACTAAAGACATTGAGTATAGCTGGTACTAAAGACATTGAGTATAGCGGAAACTAAAGACATTGAGTATAGCGGGTACTAGAGACATTGAGTATAGCGGGTACTAAAGACATTGAGTATAGCGGGTACTAAAGACATTGAGTATAGCGGGTGCTAAAGACATTGAGTATAGCGGGTACTAAAGACATTGAGTATAGCGGGTACTAAAGACACTGAGTATAGCGGGTACTAAAGACACTGAGTATAGCGGGTACTAAAGACATTGAGTATAGCGGGTACTATAGACATTGATTAAAGCGGGGTCTAAAGACATTGAGTATAGCGGGGACTAAAGACATTGTGTATAGCGGGTACTAAAGACATTGAGTATAGCGGGGACTAAGGGCATTGAGTATAGCGGGGACTAAAGGCATTGAGTATAGCGGGGACTAAAGGCATTGAGTATAGCGGGTACTAAAGACATTGAGTATAGCGGATACTAAAGACATTGAGTATAGCGGGTACTAAAGACATTGAGTATAGCGGGGACTAAAGACATTGAGTATAGCGGGTACTAAAGACATTGAGTATAGCGGGTACTAAAGACATTGAGTATAGCGGGTACTAAAGACATTGAGTATAGCGGGTACTAAAGACATTGAGTATAGCGGGTACTAAAGACATTGAGTATAGCGGGTACTAAAGACATTAAGTATAGCGGGGACTAAAGACATTAAGTATAGCGGGTACTAAAGACATTAAGTATAGCGGGTACTAAAGACATTGAGTATAGCGGGGACTAAAAACATTGAGTATAGCGGGTACTAAAGACATTGAGTATAGAGGGGACTAAAGACATTGAGTATAGCGGGGACTTAAGACATTGAGTATAGCGGGGACTAAAGAAATTGAGTATAGCGGGGACTAAAGAAATTGAGTATAGCGGGTACTAAAGACATTGAGTATAGCGGGGACTAAAGACATTGAGTATAGCGGGTACTAAAAACATTGAGTATAGCGGGGACTAAAGGCATTGAGTATAGCGGGTACTAAAGACATTGAGTATAGCGGGTACTAAAGACATTGAGTATAGTGGGGACTAAAGATATTGAGTATAGAGTGTACTAAAGACATTGAGTATAGCGGGGACTAAAGACATTGAGTATAGAGTGTACTAAAGACATTGAGTATAGCGGGGACTAAAGACATTGAGTATAGCGGGGATTAAAGACATTGAGTATAGCGAGGACTAAAGACATTGAGTATAGCGGTTACTAAAGACATTGAGTATAGCGGGTACTTAAGACATTGTGTATAGCGGGTACTAAACGCCTTGAGTATAGCGGGTACTAAAGACATTGAGTATAGCGGGTACAAAAGATATTGAGTATAGCGTGTAAAAAAGACATTGAGTATAGCGGGTACTAAAGACATTGTGTATAGCGGGTACTAAAGACATTGAGTACATTGAGTATAGCGGGTACTAAAGACATTGAGTATAGCGGGTACTAAAGACATTGAGTATAGCGGGTACTAAAGACATTGAGTATAGCGGGTACTAAAGACATTAAGTATAGCGGGTACTAAAGACATTGAGTATAGCGGGTACTAAAGACATTGAGTATAGCGGGTACTAAAGACACTGAGTATAGCGGGTACTAAAGACATTGAGTATAGCGGGGACTAAAGACATTGAGTAAAGCGGGTATTAAAGACATTGAGTATAGCGGGTACTAAAGAAATTGAGTATAGCGGGTACCAAAGACATTGAGTATAGCGGGTACAAAAGACGTTGAGTATAGCGGGTACTAAAGACATTGAGTATAGCTGGTACTAAAGACATTGAGTATAGCGGGGACTAAAGACATTGAGTATAGCGGGTACTAGAGACATTGAGTATAGCGGGTACTAAAGACATTGAGTATAGCGGGTACTAAAGACATTGAGTTTAGCGGGTGCTAAAGACATTGAGTATAGCGGGTACTTAAGGCATTGAGTATAGCGGGTACTAAAGACATTGAGTATAGCGGGTACTAAAGACATTGAGTATAGCGGGTACTAAAGACATTGAGTATAGCGGGTACTAAAGACATTGAGTATAGCGGGTACTAAAGACACTGAGTATAGCGGGTACTAAAGACACTGAGTATAGCGGGTACTAAAGACATTGAGTATAGCGGGTACTATAGACATTGATTAAAGCGGGTTCTAAAGACATTGAGTATAGCGGGGACTAAAGACATTGTGTATAGCGGGTACTAAAGACATTGAGTATAGCGGGGACTAAAGGCATTGAGTATAGCGGGGACTAAAGGCATTGAGTATAGCGGGGACTAAAGGCATTGAGTATAGCGGGTACTAAAGACATTGAGTATAGCGGATACTAAAGACATTGAGTATAGCGGGTACTAAAGACATTGAGTATAGCGGGGACTAAAGACATTGAGTATAGCGAGTACTAAAGACATTGAGTATAGCGGGTACTAAAGACATTGAGTATAGCGGGTACTAAAGACATTGAGTATAGCGGGTACTAAAGACATTGAGTATAGCGGGTACTAAAGACATTAAGTATAGCGGGTACTAAAGACATTGAGTATAGCGGGTACTAAAGACATTGAGTATAGCGGGGACTAAAGACATTAAGTATAGCGGGTACTAAAGACATTAAGTATAGCGGGTACTAAAGACATTGAGTATAGCGGGGACTAAAAACATTGAGTATAGCGGGTACTAAAGACATTGAGTATAGCGGGGACTAAAGACATTGAGTATAGCGGGTACTAAAGACATTGAGTATATCGGAGACTAAAGACATTGAGTATAGAGGGGACTAAAGACATTAAGTATAGCGGAAACTAAAGACATTGAGTATAGCGTATACTAAAGACATTGAGTATAGCGGGTGCTAAAGACATTGAGTATAGCGGGTACTAAAGACATTGAGTATAGTGGGGACTAAAGACATTGAGTATAGAGTGTACTAAAGACATTGAGTATAGCGGGGACTAAAGACATTGAGTATAGAGTGTACTAAAGACATTGAGTATAGCGGGGACTAAAGACATTGAGTATAGCGGGGATTAAAGACATTGAGTATAGCGGGGACTAAAGACATTGAGTATAGCGGTTACTAAAGACATTGAGTATAGCGGGTACTTAAGACATTGTGTATAGCGGGTAATAAACGCATTGAGTATAGCGGCTACTAAAGACATTGAGTATAGCGGGTACAAAAGTTATTGAGTATAGCGTGTAAAAAAGACATTGAGTATAGCGGGTACTAAAGACATTGTGTATAGCGGGTACTAAAGACATTGAGTATAGCGGGTACTAAAGACATTGAGTATAGCGGGTACTAAAGACATTGAGTAAAGCGGGTACCAAAGACATTGAGTATAGCGGGTACAAAAGACGTTGAGTATAGCGGGTACTAAAGACATTGAGTATAGCTGGTACTAAAGACATTGAGTATAGCGGGGACTAAAGACATTGAGTATAGCGGGTACTAGAGACATTGAGTATAGCGGGTACTAAAGACATTGAGTATAGCGGGTACTAAAGACATTGAGTATAGCGGGTGCTAAAGACATTGAGTATAGTGGGTACTTAAGACATTGAGTATAGCGGGTACTAAAGACATTGAGTATAGCGGGTACTAAAGACATTGAGTATAGCGGATACTAAAGACATTGAGTATAGCGGGTACTAAAGACATTGAGTATAGCGGGGACTAAAGACATTGAGTATAGCGGGTACTAAAGACATTGAGTATAGCGGGTACTAAAGACATTGAGTATAGCGGGTACTAAAGACATTGAGTATAGCGGGTACTAAAGACATTAAGTATAGCGGGTACTAAAGACATTGAGTATAGCGGGTACTAAAGACATTGAGTATAGCTGGGACTAAAGACATTAAGTATAGCGGGTACTAAAGACATTAAGTATAGCGGGTACTAAAGACATTGATTATAGCGGGGACTAAAAACATTGAGTATAGCGGGTACTAAAGACATTGAGTATAGCGGGGACTAAAGACATTGAGTATAGCGGGTACTAAAGACATTGAGTATATCGGAGACTAAAGACATTGAGTATAGCGGGGACTAAAGACATTAAGTATAGCGGGGACTAAAGACATTGAGTATAGCGTATACTAAAGACATTGAGTATAGCGGGTACTAAAGACATTGAGTATAGCGGGTACTAAAGACATTGAGTATAGTGGGGACTAAAGACATTGAGTATAGAGTGTACTAAAGACATTGAGTATAGCGGGGACTAAAGACATTGAGTATAGAGTGTACTAAAGACATTGAGTATAGCGGGGACTAAAGACATTGAGTATAGCGGGGATTAAAGACATTGAGTATAGCGGGGACTAAAGACATTGAGTATAGCGGTTACTAAAGACATTGAGTATAGCGGGTACTTAAGACATTGTGTATAGCGGGTACTAAACGCATTGAGTATAGAGGCTACTAAAGACATTGAGTATAGCGGGTACAAAAGATATTGAGTATAGCGTGTAAAAAAGACATTGAGTATAGCGGGTACTAAAGACATTGTGTATAGCGGGTACTAAAGACATTGAGTATAGCGGGTACTAAAGACATTGAGTATAGCGGGTACTAAAGACATTGAGTATAGCGGGTACTAAAGACATTGAGAATAGCGGGTACTAAAGACATTGAGTATAGCGGGTACTAAAGACATTGAGTATAGCGGGTACTAAAGACATTGAGTATAGCGGGTACTAAAGACATTGAGTATAGCGGGTACTAAAGACACTGAGTATAGCAGGTACTAAAGACATTGAGAATAGCGAGTACTAAAGACATTGAGTAAAGCGGGTATTAAAGACATTGAGTATAGCGGGTACTAAAGAAATTGAGTATAGCGGGTACCAAAGACATTGAGTATAGCGGGTACAAAAGACGTTGAGTATAGCGGGTACTAAAGACATTGAGTATAGCTGGTACTAAAGACATTGAGTATAGCGGGGACTAAAGACATTGAGTATAGCGGGTACTAGAGACATTGAGTATAGCGGGTACTAAAGACATTGAGTATAGCGGGTACTAAAGACATTGAGTATAGCGGGTGCTAAAGACATTGAGTATAGTGGGTACTTAAGACATTGAGTATAGCGGGTACTAAAGACATTGAGTATAGCGGGTACTAAAGACATTGAGTATAGCGGGTACTAAAGACATTGAGTATAGCGGGTACTAAAGACACTGAGTATAGCGGGTACTAAAGACACTGAGTATAGCGGGTACTAAAGACATTGAGTATAGCGGGTACTATAGACATTGATTAAAGCGGGGTCTAAAGACATTGAGTATAGCGGGGACTAAAGACATTGTGTATAGCGGGTACTAAAGACATTGAGTATAGCGGGGACTAAAGGCATTGAGTATAGCGGGGACTAAAGGCATTGAGTATAGCGGGGACTAAAGGCATTGAGTATAGCGGGTACTAAAGACATTGAGTATAGCGGATACTAAAGACATTGAGTATAGCGGGTACTAAAGACATTGAGTATAGCGGGGACTAAAGACATTGAGTATAGCGGGTACTAAAGACATTGAGTATAGCGGGTACTAAAGACATTGAGTATAGAGGGTACTAAAGACATTGAGTATAGCGGGTACTAAAGACATTGAGTATAGCGGGTACTAAAGACATTGAGTTTAGCGGTTACTAAAGACATTGAGTATAGCGGGGACTAAAGACATTAAGTATAGCGGGTACTAAAGACATTAAGTATAGCGGGTACTAAAGACATTGAGTATAGCGGGGACTAAAAACATTGAGTATAGCGGGTACTAAAGACATTGAGTATAGCGGGGACTAAAGACATTGAGTATAGCGGGGACTTAAGACATTGAGTATAGCGGGGACTAAAGAAATTGAGTATAGCGGGGACTAAAGAAATTGAGTATAGCGGATACTAAAGACATTGAGTATAGCGGGGACTAAAGACATTGAGTATAGCGGGTACTAAAGACATTGAGTATAGCGGGGACTAAAGGCATTGAGTATAGCGGGTACTAAAGACATTGAGTATAGCGGGTACTAAAGACATTGAGTATAGTGGGGACTAAAGACATTGAGTATAGAGTGTACTAAAGACATTGAGTATAGCGGGGACTAAAGACATTGAGTATAGAGTGTACTAAAGACATTGAGTATAGCGGGGACTAAAGACATTGAGTATAGCGGGGACTAAAGACATTGAGTATAGCGGTTACTAAAGACATTGAGTATAGCGGGTACTTAAGACATTGTGTATAGCGGGTACTAAACGCATTGAGTATAGCGGGTACTAAAGACATTGAGTATAGCGGGTACAAAAGATATTGAGTATAGCGTGTAAAAAAGACATTGAGTATAGCGGGTACTAAAGACATTGTGTATAGCGGGTACTAAAGACATTGAGTATAGCGGGTACTAAAGACATTGAGTATAGCGGGTACTAAAGACATTGAGTATAGCGGGTACTAAAGACATTGAGTATAGCGGGTACTAAAGACATTGAGTATAGCGGGTACTAAAGACATTAAGTATAGCGGGTACTAAAGACATTGAGTATAGCGGGTACTAAAGACATTGAGTATAGCGGGTACTAAAGACACTGAGTATAGCGGGTACTAAAGACATTGAGAATAGCGAGTACTAAAGACATTGAGTAAAGCGGGTATTAAAGACATTGAGTATAGCGGGTACTAAAGAAATTGAGTATAGCGGGTACCAAAGACATTGAGTATAGCGGGTACAAAAGACGTTGAGTATAGCGGGTACTAAAGACATTGAGTATAGCTGGTACTAAAGACATTGAGTATAGCGGGGACTAAGGACATTGAGTATAGCGGGTACTAGAGACATTGAGTATAGCGGGTACTAAAGACATTGAGTATAGCGGGTACTAAAGACATTGAGTATAGCGGGTGCTAAAGACATTGAGTATAGCGGGTACTTAAGACATTGAGTATAGCGGGTACTAAAGACATTGAGTATAGCGGGTACTAAAGACATTGAGTATAGCGGGTGCTAAAGACATTGAGTATAGCGGGTACTTAAGACATTGAGTATAGCGGGTACTAAAGACATTGAGTATAGCGGGTACTAAAGACATTGAGTATAGCGGGTACTAAAGACATTGAGTATAGCGGGGACTAAAAACATTGAGTATAGCGGGTACTAAAGACATTAAGTATAGCGGGGACTAAAGACATTGAGTATAGCGGGTACTAAAGACATTGAGTATATCGGAGACTAAAGACATTGAGTATAGCGGGGACTAAAGACATTAAGTATAGCGGGGACTAAAGACATTGAGTATAGCGTATACTAAAGACATTGAGTATAGCGGGTACTAAAGACATTGAGTATAGCGGGTACTAAAGACATTGAGTATATTGGGGACTAAAGACATTGAGTATAGAGTGTACTAAAGACATTGAGTATAGCGGGGACTAAAGACATTGAGTATAGCGGGGATTAAAGACATTGAGTATAGCGGGGACTAAAGACATTGAGTATAGCGGTTACTAAAGACATTGAGTATAGCGGGTACTTAAGACATTGTGTATAGCGGGTACTAAACGCATTGAGTATAGCGGGTACTAAAGACATTGAGTATAGCGGGGACTAAAGGCATTGAGTATAGCGGGTACTAAAGACATTGAGTATAGCGGGTACTAAAGACATTGAGTATAGTGGGGACTAAAGACATTGAGTATAGAGTGTACTAAAGACATTGAGTATAGCGGGGACTAAAGACATTGAGTATAGAGTGTACTAAAGACATTGAGTATAGCGGGGACTAAAGACATTGAGTATAGCGGGGATTAAAGACATTGAGTATAGCGGGTACTAAAGACATTAAGTATAGCGGGTACTAAAGACATTGAGTATAGCGGGTACTAAAGACATTGAGTATAGCGGGTACTAAAGACACTGAGTATAGCGGGTACTAAAGACATTGAGAATAGCGAGTACTAAAGACATTGAGTAAAGCGGGTATTAAAGACATTGAGTATAGCGGGTACTAAAGAAATTGAGTATAGCGGGTACCAAAGACATTGAGTATAGCGGGTACAAAAGACGTTGAGTATAGCGGGTACTAAAGACATTGAGTATAGCTGGTACTAAAGACATTGAGTATAGCGGGGACTAAGGACATTGAGTATAGCGGGTGCTAGAGACATTGAGTATAGCGGGTACTTAAGACATTGAGTATAGCGGGTACTAAAGACATTGAGTATAGCGGGTGCTAAAGACATTGAGTATAGCGGGTACTTAAGACATTGAGTATAGCGGGTACTAAAACATTGAGTATAGCGGGTACTAAAGACATTGAGTATAGCGGGTGCTAAAGACATTGAGTATAGCGGGTACTTAAGACATTGAGTATAGCGGGTACTAAAGACATTGAGTATAGCGGGTACTAAAGACATTGAGTATAGCGGGTACTAAAGACATTGAGTATAGCGGGGACTAAAAACATTGAGTATAGCGGGTACTAAAGACATTGAGTATAGCGGGGACTAAAGACATTGAGTATAGCGGGTACTAAAGACATTGAGTATATCGGAGACTAAAGACATTGAGTATAGCGGGGACTAAAGACATTAAGTATAGCGGGGACTAAAGACATTGAGTATAGCGTATACTAAAGACATTGAGTATAGCGGGTACTAAAGACATTGAGTATAGCGGGTACTAAAGACATTGAGTATAGTGGGGACTAAAGACATTGAGTATAGAGTGTACTAAAGACATTGAGTATAGCGGGGACTAAAGACATTGAGTATAGAGTGTACTAAAGACATTGAGTATAGCGGGGACTAAAGACATTGAGTATAGCGGGGATTAAAGACATTGAGTATAGCGGGGACTAAAGACATTGAGTATAGCGGTTACTAAAGACATTGAGTATAGCGGGTACTTAAGACATTGTGTATAGCGGGTACTAAACGCATTGAGTATAGCGGGTACTAAAGACATTGAGTATAGCGGGGACTAAAGGCATTGAGTATAGCGGGTACTAAAGACATTGAGTATAGCGGGTACTAAAGACATTGAGTATAGTGGGGACTAAAGACATTGAGTATAGAGTGTACTAAAGACATTGAGTATAGCTGGGACTAAAGACATTGAGTATAGCGGGGATTAAAGACATTGTGTATAGCGGGTACTAAAGACATTGAGTATAGCGGGTACTAAAGACATTGAGTATAGCGTGTAAAAAAGACATTGAGTATAGCGGGTACTAAAGACATTGTGTATAGCGGGTACTAAAGACATTGAGTATAGCGGGTACTAAAGACATTGAGTATAGCGGGTACTTAAAACATTGAGTATAGCGGGTACTAAAGACATTAAGTATAGCGGGTACTAAAGACATTGAGTATAGCGGGTACTAAAGACATTGAGTATAGCGGGTACTAAAGACACTGAGTATAGCGGGTACTAAAGACATTGAGAATAGCGAGTACTAAAGACATTGAGTAAAGCGGGTATTAAAGACATTGAGTATAGCGGGTACTAAAGAAATTGAGTATAGCGGGTACCAAAGACATTGAGTATAGCTGGTACTAAAGACATTGAGTATAGCGGGGACTAAAGACATTGAGTATAGCGGGTACTAGAGACATTGAGTATAGCGGGTACTAAAGACATTGAGTATAGCGGGTACTAAAGACATTGAGTATAGCGGGTGCTAAAGACATTGAGTATAGTGGGTACTTAAGACATTGAGTATAGCGGGTACTAAAGACATTGAGTATAGCGGGTACTAAAGACATTGAGTATAGCGGATACTAAAGACATTGAGTATAGCGGGTACTAAAGACATTGAGTATAGCGGGGACTAAAGACATTGAGTATAGCGGGTACTAAAGACATTGAGTATAGCGGGTACTAAAGACATTGAGTATAGCGGGTACTAAAGACATTGAGTATAGCGGGTACTAAAGACATTAAGTATAGCGGGTACTAAAGACATTGAGTATAGCGGGTACTAAAGACATTGAGTATAGCTGGGACTAAAGACATTAAGTATAGCGGGTACTAAAGACATTAAGTATAGCGGGTACTAAAGACATTGATTATAGCGGGGACTAAAAACATTGAGTATAGCGGGTACTAAAGACATTGAGTATAGCGGGGACTAAAGACATTGAGTATAGCGGGTACTAAAGACATTGAGTATATCGGAGACTAAAGACATTGAGTATAGCGGGGACTAAAGACATTAAGTATAGCGGGGACTAAAGACATTGAGTATAGCGTATACTAAAGACATTGAGTATAGCGGGTACTAAAGACATTGAGTATAGCGGGTACTAAAGACATTGAGTATAGTGGGGACTAAAGACATTGAGTATAGAGTGTACTAAAGACATTGAGTATAGCGGGGACTAAAGACATTGAGTATAGAGTGTACTAAAGACATTGAGTATAGCGGGGACTAAAGACATTGAGTATAGCGGGGATTAAAGACATTGAGTATAGCGGGGACTAAAGACATTGAGTATAGCGGTTACTAAAGACATTGAGTATAGCGGGTACTTAAGACATTGTGTATAGCGGGTACTAAACGCATTGAGTATAGAGGCTACTAAAGACATTGAGTATAGCGGGTACAAAAGATATTGAGTATAGCGTGTAAAAAAGACATTGAGTATAGCGGGTACTAAAGACATTGTGTATAGCGGGTACTAAAGACATTGAGTATAGCGGGTACTAAAGACATTGAGTATAGCGGGTACTAAAGACATTGAGTATAGCGGGTACTAAAGACATTGAGAATAGCGGGTACTAAAGACATTGAGTATAGCGGGTACTAAAGACATTGAGTATAGCGGGTACTAAAGACATTGAGTATAGCGGGTACTAAAGACATTGAGTATAGCGGGTACTAAAGACACTGAGTATAGCAGGTACTAAAGACATTGAGAATAGCGAGTACTAAAGACATTGAGTAAAGCGGGTATTAAAGACATTGAGTATAGCGGGTACTAAAGAAATTGAGTATAGCGGGTACCAAAGACATTGAGTATAGCGGGTACAAAAGACGTTGAGTATAGCGGGTACTAAAGACATTGAGTATAGCTGGTACTAAAGACATTGAGTATAGCGGGGACTAAAGACATTGAGTATAGCGGGTACTAGAGACATTGAGTATAGCGGGTACTAAAGACATTGAGTATAGCGGGTACTAAAGACATTGAGTATAGCGGGTGCTAAAGACATTGAGTATAGTGGGTACTTAAGACATTGAGTATAGCGGGTACTAAAGACATTGAGTATAGCGGGTACTAAAGACATTGAGTATAGCGGGTACTAAAGACATTGAGTATAGCGGGTACTAAAGACACTGAGTATAGCGGGTACTAAAGACACTGAGTATAGCGGGTACTAAAGACATTGAGTATAGCGGGTACTATAGACATTGATTAAAGCGGGGTCTAAAGACATTGAGTATAGCGGGGACTAAAGACATTGTGTATAGCGGGTACTAAAGACATTGAGTATAGCGGGGACTAAAGGCATTGAGTATAGCGGGGACTAAAGGCATTGAGTATAGCGGGGACTAAAGGCATTGAGTATAGCGGGTACTAAAGACATTGAGTATAGCGGATACTAAAGACATTGAGTATAGCGGGTACTAAAGACATTGAGTATAGCGGGGACTAAAGACATTGAGTATAGCGGGTACTAAAGACATTGAGTATAGCGGGTACTAAAGACATTGAGTATAGAGGGTACTAAAGACATTGAGTATAGCGGGTACTAAAGACATTGAGTATAGCGGGTACTAAAGACATTGAGTTTAGCGGTTACTAAAGACATTGAGTATAGCGGGGACTAAAGACATTAAGTATAGCGGGTACTAAAGACATTAAGTATAGCGGGTACTAAAGACATTGAGTATAGCGGGGACTAAAAACATTGAGTATAGCGGGTACTAAAGACATTGAGTATAGCGGGGACTAAAGACATTGAGTTTAGCGGGGACTTAAGACATTGAGTATAGCGGGGACTA